>OX393558.1:29374449-29911949 GCA_947650365.1 Chamaelirium japonicum | reverse complement strand
ATCGCGATTCACCCCCCCCCCCCAACCAAAATCGTTGTTACTGTGGCCGCCACAGTAACAGCGATGGTCGGTGGTTCGGGTGAATCCCGATCGTTGGATCGGCTGATCGGACGGCCAGTACACCCCCCGGCCCGCCGCACGCTAACCCCGGCCGCAATGTATCACTACTTTATATATATATATATATATATATATATATATATATATATATATATATATATATATATATATATATATATATATATATATATATATATATATATATATATATACACTCCATTTGCATTTGTAATCTGGTTTTATTGGTGTGCAAAATTCTCATATGTAGGTGACCATACCTTGTTGTGGTTGAAGTTGGCTTTACAGAAAGTATGAATATTTATACTATGTTCACTCACACCTCTGCTCGCGGTCGTGCGATCTTACTTCTATATATTGACAAAATGATCATCATTGTGGATAATACTTTTATCATTGACTTTTTAAAGAAACACCTACAACAGCAGTTCGAGATGAAAGACCTTGGTCTACTTCGTTACTTCCTTGATCTTGAGGTTGCTTCATCTCCCCGAAGATATTTGGTTTCTCAGGAAAAGTTCATTTCTGATGTACTGAGTCGTGCAAGACTCACTGACTCTCGGACCGTGGGCATGCCGATGGAGCTTAATGTGAAGCTTCGTCTCACTAATGGCGACCGCTTTCGGATCCCACGTGCTACCGACAGCTTGTTGGTGCTCTTGTCTATTTGACGATCACTTGCTCGAACATTGTGCATGTCATCCGAGTTTTTAATCAGTTTGCAATGCTCCTAGCTCAACTACTGCCATACTACTGCGGATTCTTCGTTGTCTTTGAGGCACGGTGATTCGATCCTTGCTGCTTTTGTCCCCTTTCTTCTTGGAGCTTCACGCATTTTCTAATGCAAACTAGGAGGGAGATCCCATTGATCGACGATCCATTGTTGCTTCTGCATTTTCCTAAGTGCCTCGCTTATCTCCTGGAGAAGCAAGAAGCAGGAGATTGTTTAGCACTCCAGTATTGAGGCCAAGTATCATGCTATGGAACGCACATCGCATGAGGTCGTTTGATTGCATCATCTACTCGGTGACATGGGTATTCGGCTTACCTCGTTGACTCCCCTCTACTGTATCTGTAACAACCGGAGTGCTATTCAGATTGCTAGCAATACGGTGTTTCATGAGTGCATGAAGCACATCGAGCTAGATTGTCAATTTGTACGACTTCGCTATAAGGATGACACGCTCTACCTTTTGTATGTATCCTCTACAGAACAACTTGCAGACTTCTTTACAAAAACACACTATTCAGTGGTTTCGATATCTCCTTACCAAACTCTTGGTGTATGATCCACCTTGACTTTAAGAGGAGGGGGGGTTAGAGTGTGTATGTATTCCCTTAGTCTTTGTATAGGTTCATTAATCTTTTAGAGTATGTTCACCCTTAGGCCTGGGACTTGGTCCAGACAAACTCGAGCAACCCGACCAAATTCTGAATTTGGACAATCACGGGCAACAATATTTAGGAATTTGAACTGGCATGGGCAATTTTTTTTGCCCAACATGGTCAGCCGTATGACCAACCTGAGGAATATTATATAGGGGGACTTAGTGAGCCATCCCTGACAAAGGGATGCTTTTAAGCCTAAGGACTTTGAAATGATGTGGACGGAATTGCCCACCACAGCATTTCAAATTTTCTTTTGAAATGCCAGTGAACTATCGCCTCCACCGAACACCGCCACCGAACCAAACCACCTCGCCGCTGCCGCTGCCGAACAGAATCTAAACTACCAAACCGAACCACCTCGTCGTCGCCGGAGTTGCTCGCCGCCGCCGAACCGAACGTAAACCTAACCCTAAACCCAAGATCTATGGGTCATGGGATGAATCCTAGACCTAGGATTTCTTAACCTAAAACAGAATAGTCAAGGTCGAGCTCGAGGTCGCCGAGGGTCGAGATCGGGGTCGAGGTTGATGTCGTCGGGGTCGAGCTATCTGCTCGTCGCGCCACTACTGTCTCGCCGTCGTCGCTCGCACCGCTGTTCTCGCTGCCGCCGTCGCCGCTCGGGAGAAAGATGGGAGAAGATAGTTTTGGGAGAGAGATGGGGTTAGTTTCGAGTGTATCATAAAAAGGCAGGGACCTTAGGCTAAATGAAACCTGTAGGGGTCCTTTTCATGGGATGGAACTCTTGTCAGGAACCTTAGGCACAATAACCCAATATATATATATATATATATATATATATATATAGAGGGTCAGAATCGGATGACCCAGCAAATTTTAACCCAGCAATAACCCAGCACCCTTTGATGCACCTAGAAGTTTTAGAATGGGCTGATTTTTTGTAGGCATGTTGTCTATGGTATGTTGATCATCCTCACAAAAAATCAGCCCATTCTAAAACTTCTAGGTGCATCAAATGCGCTCTTCAAATCAACGGTTTTCGACTGTCAATTTTAACCGTTGATTTGAAGAGCGCATTTGATGCACCTAGAGGTTTTAGAATGGGCTGAACTTTTGTGAGGATGATCAACATACCATAACCAACATGCCTACAAAAAACCAGTCCATTCTAAAACCTCTAGGTGCATCAAAGGGTGTTGGGTTATTTGCTGGGTCAAAATTTGTTGGGTCATCCGATCCTGACCCAGCAAATTATATATATATATATATATATATATATATATATATATATATATAGTGATGATATTATGGAAGTAGGAAACCCATAGCTTAAGTAAGTTGGAAAGCAATGGAAACCAATCCGAAGCAAGTTGGAAAACAATTTTATTTGGAAGAAATTGCTTAATAACAGTTTTATATTTGCTCAAACTAGGCCCGACCAACCGACCAGATTGACTGAATCTAAGTAACCCGAGGAACTTCCATGGTCCAAACTCGGGCAAAACCTCTACGAGTTCCTCGGTCAATTCGAGAAAAAATAATCCAACTTGGTCCAAACTTGGTCAAACCTCCAAACCCGACCATATCCACCCCTATTCACCCTTGGTGACTCCATCCTTTTTATAGACATATATAGGGCCCATTGTCCCAATGAGTAGAGCATTCTATGTCCTTTCCCGTTTGGTCTAACATAAAGGTGCATTTTCCTCGAGATATAGTTTTCTTTTCTCATGTGCAACCATGCTCCAATCTTCCCTTGTTTGCACAGAAACCATCACTTTGTTCATCTCCTTGTCTTCAAACTCCATGATGCTACCTCTCCACAATGAATTATCCAATCGACAAGAGGAGATCCACAAACGAACTGTCACTAACTAACGAGTTGAACATGGACCAAGTATCATGCACGCTTTTCTAAACATACAATATCCTGTGATACATCTCCTTAAGTATAGCTGCAATAGATGAACAGATGACACTTAAACTTGTATCATACACCAAACAACTTCTCAATCACAACAAATTTCAGATCCCAAAAAAAAAAGTTTTCGCTTTGATACAAAAAGACGCAGGACAGCCAGAAACTTGATCCCACATAAAATTGCATGGAATGGAATTTCAGATTTTCTATATTCTTCTTCGGAACTTAATTTCAGGAACCAATAAGTAACTTCCAGCAATGTGAATTGAACCACAAAGTAATTTCCCTAAGACTAACATTAAATTGAATGAGAACTAGCGTAAATAAGGTAGCAGCAACTATAAAACGGCAAATAATCTCATCATCTAAGATCGTGAACAACCGATTTTAGGATTGCATTCCTGCTCCAAATAACACAAAGCAAGTAACAAGAGCAACCGATACCAAACTGGCATAAGAAAAACCTCAAATTTGATCCCAAGTTGAATGACAGGTTACGCGTGATAATATTTCACTCGCTATTTTTTCCTCTTCCAGACTTGATTTTCTAAACCAAATTTAACTTTAAACGAATTAATATTGAGTCAGGTTCAAGACTGCAATGAAAAATAGAGTAAACAGGCTATAGCAGAAATTATAAAAACAGAAGCGAACGACCACCTCTGGCACCATGAAATACCTCTTTTGAGGTTAGATTCACAATAACTATGAGAGAACTGTTCCACTGGAAGCTCAAAAAGCTTTAGAACAGTGCTTCCTCAAAGTAAAAGGGAAGAGAAAAGCTTCAAATCCTTGTCACTTTTGTCAAAAAACTGAAAAATAAATCTAGCGAGGAGTGAGGACCCCTTTTTAGATCTCTACCCTCAACCCTAGATCATACCTAGACCATAGATGACTGATCCACTACTAACTCAATTTGGAGTTGAGTTGCAGCATAATAAAAATGTTACGTAAAATGTCTCTCAATATTGGACGGCTAGCATTTACAATTAGGCTGAAAAAATGCTTCCTTCTAATTTTTTTTCTTACGATGTGTATGGAGAGACGAACATCAGCAATCGATATTAGTTCACCTACTATCATTCCATATTTAGAGACCGCCTATTTTCGAAGTCTTTACCAAGAGAATTGGACTATATTTTCTACATAAGGCCGACTACTAGATATAGAATTGCAACATCCAAACTTCTAAGTCTTTACCAACTTTTTCCTCTTGTCTAGGCCGACTAAGAAGACTTAATGTGGTACGGGTGACTTGCGGCCAGTCCCTAATGAGCTGCATTCTCTTTCATCCCTACTTTCTCGGAACCATCTCCATCGTCCAAGCCAAATCCCGTAAAGATGGGTCGTTTACGGAGCACAACCCAAATCAAGAATACTCCAGAAAAAAGATCGACAAGCACTTTTCGCTCGGCTGCCAACCTGACGCCAACCTCTAACATTGATGCTGAAATCTGATCAAGACAATTTGGGTAGACTCCGGTAGAGATGGGCATGTCAAGAAACCTAGAAGACCAATCGGCAGGAGAGAGACCTACCTTACTGGTTGAACAATTTAAGCTTATGAAACCAAGGAACAACATTCTCTCTCTTTCGAAGCCCTATGCCTCCTACATTTGTTAACTTCAGCTGGGAATTCTAAATGACACGAAGTTGGGAAACCAAATACAGCCCAGAAGGGATGTGATTCCCGACATTCCACCTCCAACCCACGAACGCAAACCAAACAGATCAGATGATTTCGTGGTGGGATCACCAAATTCTCGCGCCATCAAAGGCTTTGTAGATGCTGAAATGATCGCCGGTGCTTCCCTCTTTGCCAATCGATCTTCAGCGACGGCAGAGCACCAAAAAAAAATTGATTTTTTTTTTTCAAGAATAAAGCATAGATCCATAGGATGGGGCTAGGGTTTTCTTGGAGAAGAGTGGCAGGGTTTTACCGTATCGCTTTCTCTGCGGCGCTCCTGCTCCAGCTCCTCGAATCTCCAACGAAACGCTGCGAGACGACGACGACGACGACGACGACAATAAATGGAAATGGGTCTCGTGGCCGAGAGGAGTCGATTCCAATTACTGGGAATCTTTATGCCGAACAGGGCGAAGCGGAATCGCGTTTCCCGCTTTATGCTTCAGATACGAAGAAAGGGCGGGGTTTTGCTCCCGGGTCCTGAGCAGCGAGGGCCGGCGCAATGAGATCTCCGCCGCCACCGTCGCTTCCGAGCCGCTGCTGCTGTAGCTACCGAGCTTCTCCTACGGCCTCCCATGGGCTCCGCTTGGGACCCGTTAATCTCCCGAAGGTCGGGCTTTCGCCCTCTTTTCCCCACTTCTATGGAAGAAGTGGGCTTCAAATCTAATCTGTATCGCCATGGGCATGCTCTGGCAAGCGCTCAAAGAAGCTCTCGCTCACTCCATCTCTAACCGCTGCTGCTCTGCCCGTTGCCTCCGGTGTCACCACGCCCGAGTGATCTCCTCCGGTCTCCGCCACAATCTCTACATCTCCAGCGTCCTCATCACCAAATACTTCTACTTCGGAGACCCCCAATCCGCGTGCCTGGTCTTAGACAGCCAATGCGAGAGACCCACTAAGTCCCTTCTTTGGAATTCTATGATAAAAGGGTATTTGCGAAGCGGATCGCCCAGGCTGGCCCTCGACGTCTATCAACGAATGGCCGGGCCACCGGCACAATGCCGGCCGGATAAGCAGGCGTTCCACCTCGTGATCACGGCGTGCACTCATTTGTCGGAGTTTGAATTGGGTTACGGGGTTGGAGAACAAGCTCGGAGTGAAGGGCTCGAATCCGATCTTCTTGTCGCTACAGCGTTGGTCGGCCTGTACTCGAGGGCGGGTGATCTTGAAACCGCACGCGGGCTGTTCGACAGAATGGATTCTAGAGATGTGGTTTCGTGGAATGCAATGATTTCAGGGTATTCACAGGCTGGGTCTATCCGCGAGGTCATGGATTTGTTCAAAAACATGAGGTTCGTCCACCGGATTCTACCGACCGAGGCTACCTTGGTGAGCCTGATTTCTGGTTGTGGGAATTTGAGCATGCTTTGGGATGGAAAGATCATTCATGCTCATGTGATTAAGATAGGCTTTGAAACCAATCAGGTTGTCTCAAATTCTCTGATAGCCATGTACATTGATTGTGATTGCTTGGGCGTGGCATTCGAATTGTTCAATACAATGGTTCTCAAGGATGCAATCTCATGGAGTACAATGATTGGTGGATATGTTCAGTGCGAGTGCCCCTATGATGCCCTCGAACTCTTCCACTTGATGGTCTCGACTACAGGGATCCTACCCACTAGACCCATATTGCTTAACGTGCTTCTGGCTTGCGCCGACTTGGGTGATTGGCGAAAAGGCAAATGGATCGAGGAGAAGTACTTGATAGGTGACGAGTGTGGATTCGAATCGGATGCATCTTTGATCACTGCACTTATTTACATGTATGCAAAGAGTGGAAAGATGGAGATTTCAATGAAGCATCTAGATGAAAATGTGCTAGTCAAATGGGATGTGGTCGCATGGAATGCGATGATCAAAGCCTGTGCAGAGCTCAGACACCTCGATTGTGTGTTAGAGCTCACATTTGAAATGCAAAGAAGAGGCATCAACCCTGATCAGGTTACCTACTTAACACTACTTCCTCTCATCTCTTCGATTCCATTCCCAAGAAAAGGAATGAAAACTCATACCCAAATCATCAAAGAAGGATTTGAGTCAGAAAGAACCATTGCCAATTCTCTCATTGATATGTATGCCAGATTTGGAAGCATCGGTGACTCACGCAAGGTCTATAATGGTATTCAAGAAAAGGATGTGGTCTCATGGAGCTCAATTATAAAAGCTTATGCATGCAATGGAAATGCAGAAGAGGCTCTTAATCTTTTTCAGCTGATGAGGGGAACGGGACCAAAACCGAACCGGTTCACCTTTCTTGCCGCTTTATCCGCATGTAGCCATGCCGGTTTTGTAGAGATGGGGAGGAAGGTTTTTGGAAGCATGAAGGAGGAGTACGGTCTGAAGCCAGGTATTGAGCACATCACATGTATGGTGGATATTCTCTGTCGAGCAGGGCTTTTAAACGATGCATTCCATCTGCTACAGGATGGGATGCCAAAGGCTTGCACCAGTGATGTCCTATGGGGAACCTTGCTTAATGCTTGCAGATTGCATCATGACGTCATGATAGGAGAAGCAGTAGCGGGGCATCTGTTCATCTTGGAGCCAAGGAATGCGGCTAATTACTTGATGCTTGCGGATATCTATATCTCGACAGGGCGGAGAGACGATGCAAATGAGGTTTTGGGGTTGCTGAGAGCAAAAGGATTGGAGAAGAGACCGGGTTGCAGTTGGTTTGAGGAAGGCTAGACTTGTTATATTTGTGTAATATGCGATGCGATGCGATCATTAGCCTTTGATCAAGCCATACACCTATGCCTACCAAGCTTCCTTTAGAGGGATAATGTTGGGAGATCAGTTGATTCCACTTGCTTATAAACTTCCCTTTTACGAAATAAAGAATCAAAGGGTGGAGAATGAAAGAGATGTATGGCTGCGGGGAAGACAACATACTTGAGTAGCTATCAGCTTCAAGGTATTTTGATGTAGATATGTCTGAATGTTTATAGGGTCACCAAGAACATTGGCTAATATTCATCTTTTCAGCACTGGATCAATAACAGAGACTAGCAATGATCAGAGTAGCTTGAACAATCAGTTGGGATGGATATCGGTGTTCACTAAATGGTATGAACATTTGTTTGACAAACTTTTTGGAGGTTATTGTAATCTTCCCATAATCTTGATTTTTTTTTAAGGTAAGAAATCTTATTAATGCTCTAAATTCAATGTACAGGTTTTTTTTTTTTTTGACAAACATGCGGGGATCTATTCATCCTGCCCCGAGGCTAATGAAAAGAGGTTACATGCATAGGGGGTATAATTTCCCACTGTAGAATAATCTAAAGATAATTGAGCAGTGATACAATCTAAAGTTGTAGCCGAATGATAGGAACCGAACTGTAGAGCGTGTCGGGCCAGGTTGTGAGTACAACCATTACCTGATCGAAAGACATGCATGAACTGGCAGTCAGTGAAACCAAAACAAAAAACCATATGTACCTTCTCCTGTAAGGGAGATCAAAACAAAAAACCCATTGGAGCCAAAAATACATCCGAGAGAACCTACTGGGCTGCTGTCCATTCCCGATCAGATCTGAAAGTGGCCTCCCTCGCCCGGTCGCTGATCTCATCGTCATTCCCCGGTAAAGACCCATGCGGGCCTCAGTAAAGCTAGCCGATTCGACCCCTCCAAAGCTGCAATTCTGCTCTATCATTTCCTCTAATTTTGTTAGTGTCTATGCCCATGGAGGGGCTTCTTAGTTGCGATGAGATGACTTTCAATTTCTGCAGAACAGCGATATCCTTTTCTCCAAACATTCGTTCATCTATTTCGCCCAACAAGTTGTAGACAGAAAAACCAACCGACGAAGTGGACTATTTTTCCTTTTATGCTCTTGGAACTGTTGGGGTAAAATCGATTCCACCACCGAGGCTCCGCATAACGGAAAGGTCGTCGAAAGCTCAAAGAACTCCACCGAAAGATGGCGCACACCACCAACGAGGAGAACGAACGATCAATGCACACCAAAGCACCAAACACAACAACACAAGATGATTTCCGACAACGATGATCTATGAATTCACTTAGAAAAGGAATACAAGAAGTAAAACTCTAACCAATCCCTCTCCCAACCCATAAAGAGATAACCCCCAAGGAACAAGAAGATACCACAGCCCCCTCACCCCAAGAACAAGAGAAACCCTAGTTCTAACCCGATGATGGCTACCCTCTCTTCGATCTCTCAAAGAGCCTTTAGATCCTTCCTTGATGTACTTCTTCTCATCCCTATGGGTCCTTTTATAGCCCCAAGTTCGTACAAGACATAAGAGAGAAGATAAAAACGAAGTCCTAAAAGTTCTCACGAAATCCCACAAAAATCGCAACCGAACCATGTCCCCGCTCGTGCCTATCCGGTGCTTGGCGCCCTGGGCATCAAATTCCTGCGCACGAACCCGGGCAGCCTCTGGTTGGCTCCTACTCTGGCGCCCAGGGCACTAGGCCCTATTTTCACCCTGTCTTCGCTCTGTAGCCACTCTGTCTTCCGCCATCCTTCGCGTACGAATCTTGGACATGTTGAGGGCTTGTTTTAATCCAACATCCTCAACAATCTCTACCTTGGCTTCAAACAAGACAAGAGCATAACCTTGCACACGAAATTCATCTCTTTGAATTGTGAATCAATCTCCAAATCACCGTTGCCCCTTTGCCCCCGCACCGGGAGCCCAATCACCTAGCTTGGTGATTGCCTAAGTCGTTAAACTTGGTTAATGGAACCCATCTCTTGATTGCCCGTGCCCTTGAGCGAGCTCCACAGGCACCCTTGCTCGTTGCCGAACATCGCGCCCGTGCCGTCGCTCCACTGGTTAATCTGTATAGGCCTCTACTCAAGACCCCCTTCATGATCAAAGATTTGCCATCCCATACCTCCACAACTCCACCGCTTCCGATGAACTTGTGCCCGAGAGAATCTAGTCTGGAAAGAGAGACTAAATTTTCTCGCCACCCTGGAACATGATTAACATCCTTGAGTTTCAGTACTCGATCGCCAGACATCTCAAGTCGAATATCCCAACTCCCTTGATCGACACCTTGGAGTTGTCGCCAGTTGTCATCCTGCCACCATCGCACTCCGCATACTTGTCGAACCATGCCCTATGCGAACAGATATGATGTGTGGCCCCACTGTCGATTATACAGTCCTGATCTAATGTAGCATCAGTAGTAGCCATCAGGAGGTCCCCCACGTCGATACTCACCAACGAGGCATAATCCGCGGATTCGTTATCTTAGACAACTACATTGCCACTAGATGACCCTAAGCAATCAGGTCTTGCTCCACCTTTCCACTTGCACTCCGATTTGTAGTGATCGGATCTACCGCACTTCCAGCACGAACCTTACCCCTTCTTCTTCTTGCCCCCTATTTGCACCGTCAACAATTTGGCTTGGGTGTCTGAAACCACCTCATTTGCCCCCTTCAAACAAACTTGGTTTGAGAGAAGCATAGCCTTGACATCCTCCTTCTTTATTGACTCCTTTCCATATAGCATCGTGACCTTTAGATGCTTCTAGGACTGGGGTAACGAACCAAGAAGAAGTAACGCCTTGTCCGTCTCCTTTATATCTTCACCGACATTGAGTAACTCTTCTGTCAATTGATTGAATACCGAGAGATGCTCAGCAATCCTCGTACCTTCCGTCATCTGAAGATTGAAGATCTTTTGCTTCAAGTACAACCAGTTCGTGAGCTACCGAGTCATGTACATGTCTTCCAGAGTTTCCCACAATTCTTTCGCTGAAACCTCCCTGGAGATGTTCGCCAACACGACCTTCGCGAGACACATTCGAATCGTGCTCGCCGCCTTCAAATTATATTCAATTCACTCGTCTTCCGACATCTTGTCCGGCTTGCTCCCTTCAAATCTTGATGCAATCCTCATTGGATCAATGCATCTCTGATTTGTATTTTCCACAAGCCAAAGTTGATCTCGCCATCGAAATTCTCGATCTCGAACTTCATGTTCGACCCGGAGAGCTTCATCTCCGATTTCTTCGCCTTCAACCTTGAGCCTTAGGAATCGCCCAACGAAAATAAAAGCTCTGATACCAATTGTTGGGGTAAAATCGATGCCACCACCGAGGCTTCGCACAACGGAAAAGGTCATCGAAGGCTCGAAGAACTTCACCTAAAGATGACACACACCACCAACGAGAAGAACGAACGATCAATGCACACCAAAGCACCAAACACATGAACACAAGATGATTTTTGGCAACGATGATCTATGAATTCACTTAGAAAAGAAATACAAGGAGTAAAACTCCAACCAATCCCTCTTTCAACCCACAAAGAGATAACCCTCCAAGGAACAAGAAGATAGCACTGCCCTCTCACCCCAAGAACAATAGAAACCCTTGCTCTAACCTGATGATGGCTACCCTCTCTTCGATCTCTCAAAGAGCCTTTAGATTCTTCCTTGATGTACTTCTTCCCATCCCTAGGGGTCCTTTTATAGTCCGAAGTTCGTGCAAGACATAGGAGAGAAGATAGAAACAAACTCCTAAAAGTTCTCACAAAATCCCACAAAAATCGCAACTGAACCGCATCCCCGCTCGTGCTTATCCGGTGTCTGGCACCCTGGGCGCCAGCTTCCTGTGCACGGGCTCGGCTAGCCTCGGGTTGGCGCCCAGGGCGCCAGGCCCTATTTTCTCCCTGTCTTTGCTCCGTAGCCGCTTCGTCTTTCTCCATCCTTTGCGTACGAACCTTGGACATGTTGATGGCTTATTTTAAGCCAACATCCTCAACAAGAACCACCATATTACTCCACTTGAGAATAAGAGAGGGGAAAGGCTCATCTCTGCAGCAAGGAAAGTTCATCCACCCACAAACATTCTTCCAGATTTGAAAGGAGAATTCGCATTGGAATAATAGGTGATCCCTGGATTCCTCTTCGTTTCTGCATGGTGTACACCGATTAGCGCTACTCACGCCTCTTCTCTTCAATGAGCCCTGTGTTGGATATTTATTAAGGACTGATTTTCAGGTACAAAAAGCCATGCGGGGGGGGGGGAGCACTTTCCAAACAATATTTTCTATTCCAGTTTGTCATCTCTACTCCTCGCTGTATTCCAAGCATCAGAAAAGCTGAGAATGGAGTTTTTCACCCTGGACCAATGGACCTTACTTTCAGCACCTTCTGGATTCACTCTAATGACCTTGATTTTGTCAGGCAGCTCCTTTATTCTCTGGGGTTCATAGCTCTCATGAGATCCCATTCGCCATTAGCCAAAAAATAGGCAACTATGGCTCCATCCAATCCTTGTTCCATTCTCGCTTGATTCTCGACAACTTCAGCAGGGCTAAATCCTTCAATCCAGGGATCAAACCAGAAATCCCACCTCGAAGATCGTAGCTCAAGTTGCTCTTCAAAGCTTCTCTGCTATTGATTTCATTCCACACCCTGCAGTAATTCGAGGATTTAGACATGTTCCAGAAATTGGAATTCGTGACACACCTCCCTTTCATCCACTTTGCCCACACATTGATCTCTTCACTCACAATTTTCCGCCCTAATCTTAGGAAACTTACCTTAGAGATATCCATGATTCTTCTAAGCCCCAGTCCTCATACTTTATCCCAACTAACATGCATGCTAGCATTCTACCACAAGTAGTTGTGCGTGAGTTTCTCAATTTTCACTTGCACAGCACTAGGGATCGCAAAGGCGGAGCCCAACAGGAGTAAGTTTATAGCACAGACTTGATCAATTATGTGTACATAAGAAATATTGTACACAGAAGTATGCAATCATCTCTATTATCGAGAATCATTAGCTTTGAAAACGATAAACATAGAGATCATAGCCGGAAGCGGTTCGAAACATACCTCCGGCTATAATTTGCCAGGCGATGACGATTCACAATTGAGTTGATGGAGATGAGTCTTCCTCACGCGAGATCCTAATCGTGATGGAGGAAAAAGAAACTAGCGACGGGATCCGATGATCTCGGGTGGAAGCCTTCAACTTCAATTCTTCTTGACAACCGAAAACCCATGGGGACCCCATAAGATCGATGAGATGATAGAGGACCTACACCAAAATCAGGATTTAGTAACACAGCCAACTGTTATAAATATGTTTAGTTACACAAAAAAAACCGTTAGGAATATGGCGTTACAGATATTTGTAACACTTTTTGTAACAACCGTTACTAATTGACTGTTACAAATTGTCTGTTTTGGTATAGTACGTATACTTACGAAGTAAGGGAATCCTCTCTCTCGTATGTGATCTATTTGGAGAATGAAAACCGAGGAGAAGGGGAGAAGAAGGGCAGCCAGAGCTTCCTTCTGTCTCTTCTTCTTTGCAAATCGAAGGTACCAAGAAGAGGGGGGGTCTGCAATTTCTGTAGTCCTCTCTTTCTCTCTGTTTGGTTTTCGAAAGTGAAAAGGAAACAGAGAAGAAAAGAGGAAGTGGGGGGGGGGGGGGGGGGGAGGTTGCACCTTGTGCGGCCTCTCCTATGTTTGCTGCGGACGGGAGAAGGCAAGGAGAGAGGGGAGATCGCAAGTCTTGCACGATCTCTCTCTCTCCTCTTGGTTTACGCACGCGAGCCCAGGCACCTGGATGGCTGGCACCCCCCCTTTATAACCCCTATACAAACACAGCCCCTATGTGTTTCTTTGTTTTCGATTGAAGGTCTCCTACGGGTTCGGGTTTACTAATGAGATGTGCTAGGTGTGACGCATTCTCGTTGCACCGGAGTTGGGACCCGCATCCACTCAAACCCTAAAAACTAATCCCGACACTTGTAGGATTAGGGTTGGTTCAAGACGACTTAACCACATACCTCTGAGCCTGACCTATTAGGCTATTACCCACTAGACCGACCAAGTCCAAGATCGGCTTGGTCAAGTCGAGCCAAAACCCAGCACTCTCCCACTTGGCAAACGAAACCCAAAAACAAAAAAAAAAAATATTTTGAAAAAAACGCACACATTAGTGGGTAATGACTCAATTTGAAAAGATCTTAGTGCGCACAAACTGTATTTTGTAAAAACAAACTAGGCTCATAACTTTAAGAGGTATTCCTTCACTTAGACAAAGATTCATAGTCACATGAATTGTGATGGTTATGCCCTTACGAGCAGACACTCCCTTCCACGCATTACTCTATGACCAATCCTCCTTGAATAAGCACTTTATGTGGTTATCAAACTTTATGAGTAATAAACAAACTTAAATTGAGGATTTATTGTATGTCTCACGAACTTAAGTATACACATCCAGAGTGAGACGGAAATAAAAACGTTATTAGCTGCTGGAAAAAAAAAAGTACAAGCATAATCAAATGTACAATGAGCTTCGAAGTCCCATGCTATCCACATAACCCTTATACTAAACGAGTGGTAATCCCTTAGTCATTGGATTTACAACCATAAGCTCCGTACCAATATGTTGAACGATGATCTTATCAACTGATTGATCATCTTGTACGACAAGATATTTGATGTCGATGTGCTTGCTACGACTTCCGCTCTTGTCATTCTTTGAGAAGAACACAATAGCCATGTTGTCATAATGGATCTTGATAGACCTGGATATGGAATCCACAATCCTAATCCTTGTGACAAAATTTCTTAGCCAAGAAGCCTGTGATGTTACCTCGTAGAGTCTAACAAACTCTGCCTCCATAGTCGACGACGCTGTAAGGGTCTGCTTGGTACTACTCCATGACACAACACCTCCTACCAATAGGAACACATAGCATGATGTCGACTTTCTCGTGCCTAGGCACCTAGCAAAGTCAAAATCTAAATAGGCGACTAGCTCTAAGTGCTCAGAGTGTCTGTACGTAAGCATAAAATCCTTCATCCCCTGAAGGTATCTCATGATCTTTTTGGCACCCTTTCAGTGATCCAAGTCTTGATTACTCTGGTACCTACCCAACATCCCTACAGCAAAGTTGATTTCAGGTCTTGTACAGACCCCAGATACATCAAGTTGCCAACTGTAGATGAATAAGGAATGATTCTATAGCCTCTTTTTCAAGAGAGTTTCTCGGATTTTGGGACAAGCAGAATTTGTCACCTTTAACAATGGGAGCAATACTCGACGAACAGTTCCCCATATTAAACCTTTTCAGAACTTTATCAACATATGCACTTTGAGACAACCCTAGTGATCTATGAGATCGGTCATTGATGATCTCAATGCCAATCACGTAAGATGCCTCACCTAAGTTCTTCATGTCAAAGTTCTGAGAGAGAAAATGCTTCGTCATGTGTCTCATCCCTACGTCATTACTATCCAAAAGAATATTATCCACATATAGAACTAGAAACACATAATGGCTTCTACATATCTTAAGGTAAATACAATGATTCATTATATTCTCCGTGAAACTGAAGGAGATAATAATATTATGGAACTTCAAGTACCACTGTCGGGATGCATATTCAGTCTGTATAATGACTAATGACTTCTTTAACTTGCAGACTAGCTGACTACCTTTATCTGAGGTGAAATTCTCAGGTTGTGCCATATATACCTCCTCCTCTAAATCCCTATTTAGAAAAGTCATTTTCATATCTATCTGCTGCAGCTCATGATCATAGTGAGCTACCAAAGCCAAGATTATCCTTAATGAATCCTTCTTAGAAACTGGAGAGAATGTTGCATTATAATCAATGTCGTCTCTTTCAGTAAATCTCTTAGTAACAAGTCTTGTTTTATGTCATTCGATGTTACCTGCGACATCAGTCTTGTTCTTATAGACCCACTTGCAGCCAATGGTCTTAGCCCCTTTAGGTAACTCTACTAAATCCCAGACTTGATTATCCGTCAAGGATTCTATCTCATCTTTCATGGCATCTAACCATTTTGCAGAATCTCATATGCTCATGGATTCAGAAAACGTTTCAGGATCTGGGAACAGTTTGACAACAGTGTCGAACTTCTTTGACTCTTAGAGGTATACTACGTAATCGCAAGAAATTGTCACTCGACATCATCTTTGGATCTTCGAAAACCTGTCGGCTCCTCTTCTTGAGGTTCCTCTATGACAGACTCAGTACCAACTTGTTGCATCCCGACTTGCAATTGTGAGAGATCTGAATCGACAGAGGGGATTGAGGGATTAGGGTCATTCTTCAAGTATATATGGATCATATTTTTAATTTCGGCTATATAAGTAAATTGCTACATCCTGACCCGTAATTGTGCTGGACCCCTAACTTGAATATCGCGCCCAAATCGCATCCGTTCTTGAATCACAACCTACAATTAGGTCTTATTCCGTCGTATCTTGTTATACACGTACCATGTCTATGTAGCACTACATTTATACAAATATATACTTACTTTTTCATTTAAGATAGTCTAAAACGTATTAGATATGTATTCCCTAAGTATTTGATGTGTATCTTACGAATAGGATACGGGATAAGCAGTGGGTGTGGAAATATTCATGTTTCATAGTGATTGAAATCTTAATGAGAAGTGATACGAAGCAAACATGCATGTTAACTGACAAGGTTGCATAATCATGAGTATCTGACCGTAAAATATTAATGTGTAGTAAAAATCCTAATTGACAACTCTTTCATAGAGGATTTTGATGCAATGTTATTTCAATGTCTGTTATTTATGTTCTTGGTTGATCAAGAAACAAATGTGTTTCACAAAACTCAAAAAATAACATGCTTTCATCAGGCTACATAACATATTATCCTTGCATTTCACCTCCAGGGTTTAATTTATTGAATTTAATTTATTTATTTTTTTGGTTAGTGTGAGCAGAGACAGAACCAGGATTTTATATTGGGAGAGGGGCCAAAACATAATAATTTCATCTAGGGGCCTCAAAGCATGAACAATATATATATATATATATATATATATATATATATATATATATATATATATATATATATATATATATATATATATATATATATATATATATATATATATATATGGGGACGGGGAGCCTGGACCTCAGGTGCAGCGTGAACGCTGCACCGGAGCCGCTCCCCGCGCGCCAGGTGTCCAAAAAACCGGCCGGATCGACATTAAAAGCCCGGGACGAACAGCAGCCGTCCGATTCTTTTCGATCGGACGGCAGATCCGGCTGCCCGACAGTAAAAGCACGGGATCGATCGCAGCCATCTGATCCGTGCAGTGCACCCCGCCCGCCGCCGTCTGATCCGTGCAGCGCACCCCCCCCCCCCCCGGTGTATCGGTTGGGCCGGGTGATTCCCGTCCGTTCGATCGAGCGAATCGAACGGACGAAAACGTTTTTTGCTGTTATGTAGCGGCTATACAGTAACAGCGAAAAACGTTTTTGTCCGTTCGATTCGCTCAATCGAACGGACGGGAATCACCCGGCCCAACCGATACACCGGGGGGGTGCGCTGCACGGATCAGACGGTGGGCGGACGGCCGGAAAACAGATCAGATGGCTGTGATCGATCCCGTGCTTTTAATGTCAGGCGGCTGGATCTGCCGTCCGATCGAAAAGAATCAGACGGCTGCGGTTCGTCCCGAGCTTTTAATGGCGATCCGGTCGGTTTTTTGGACACTTGGCGCACGGGGAGCGGCTCCGGTGCAGCGTTCACGCTGCACCTGAGGTCCAGGCTCCCCGTCGCCATATATATATATATATATATATATATATATATATATATATATATATATATATATATATATATATATATATATATATATATATATATATATATATATATATATATATATATATATATATATATATATATATATATATATATATATATATATATTCAAGACTTTTACTATATAAAGTTTTAAATAATAATAATAATAATTGGAGGGGGGGCATGGCCCCCCTTGGTCCATACATAGTTCTCTCCCTGAGTATGAGAATCATACTTGAATTAAAATGTGACTGCATCCTCTTTATAAAATTGATTTATTCACAATATGTCTGATTTGTTTATACCTTCTTCAACAACAGATGATGTTGCTAGTCGTCGGTGTCAGTTTCAGAAGTTGATGATAATGGTTAAGTGGGAAGCTCCTGAGCCTAATGAAATCAAAATAAACTCTGACGGTTTTATCTACACGGAATCTTGTTTGAGGATTTTTTTTTATTCGAAATGATCGATCATGGGTCTATTTTTGGTTGCACGTCATATTCTATTACATACATGTTCCGTTCTAAAGAACGTTTTGGGCAGATTTTCCTAAATCTCTTGTGTGTATTTGTAATGTGGGTATTTTAGCTTGTACTTTTGTAAGAATGTAGATGCTATATATATGGCATGGGATGTAAGGTTAACCAAAAAGAGTATATAGTGAGTGAAACTTTGTTTATATAAATTATTATTATTTTTTCCTTATATAAACTATTCTTCGCAATTGGTTTATGAGAATTGGCTACTATAGATGATCGTTTAATTAAGCGATTAATTAGGAAAACCCTACCAAATAGTAAATTTTAAAGTACCTAATTAAAAAATTAATAAAATAATAACTATATAATTTTTTTGCAATCTTTATTATCAAAACAAAATATAAGCTACCGAGGTCGCATCGTGGTAGTAACACATGCCCATCTTCAAGGTCGTGTCATTGCTTCCAAGGGGCTACTTCCTGTCTTTGTGGCGACTTAACTCTTACCTTTATGATGGATTTATCTGTGATCCTGTGTGGCAATGTTACAAGTAAAATAAGATTTGAACCATGGTCTATCATGTACTCTAAGCACTATAGCCAATATATTGGTCATGAGGTTCCTCCAAACAATAACAAAACAAGATATAAGAGTTTTGTATAAAAAACTTTAGTAAATAAAAATCTCGCAAGAATAAATAAATTAACTTTTGGCCTTGAAGGTATTTTTGAAGTAAACATTGTTTGGGTCCATCCCTTCGAGAAGACATGATGGGAGTCGTGTGCACGATCCTAGGCGAAGTCAAAGTTCTCTTGGGTGAAATTTGCAAAGGTTCTGTGAGGCGGGTGGGTCATGCACACGATGGTAGCCGTGCGCACGATCCTAGGCGAAGTCACAATTATCTAGGGTGAAGTTTGCAAAGGTTCTGTGAGCTGCATAGAACGCAAAGGTCATGCACACGATCATAGAAGCTCAGAACTCGCATAAGGAACTAAGCAGAGGAATAGCAAAAAGTCATGCGCACAACGAAGGCGTTCATGCGCGTGGTATGTTTACGTGTGCTTCCAAGTTTTATGTCCACCGGAATTCATGTCGCGTAGTGACACTTTGATAATGTATGGGTAAAACATGTATTGATTCAACTAAAGTAGTTTACAAGATTGTTACTTGGGTCCTTGTTCATGCATGTGATGGGGTTATGAATTATTAACTTGTGATCAGGATAGCCAACAAATCCAAAGTTCCCAATTAGGGCTGATTTTCAGATGAATCGGATCAGAATAGAGGTGTTTGAAAAATTTCCAAAAAATTTCGGAATCCCAAATGTTATTCCGATTCTGAAATTTTGGAATTTCAAAATCCAATTCTGATTCAGATTTTTTGGAATTATTGGAATTTTCAAAAAAATTCAGAATGTTACATTTTCGGAATTTTTTGGAATTTTTCAATTTTGGCAGATTTTTGGATTTTTTCAGAATTTTAAATTTTGGCAGAATTTTGGAATTTTCAGAATTGAACAGCACATGCTACTTCAGATGGGTCTTGGTTGGATCAAGTGAAGCAAAGGGTGGAGACGGTAGAATAAGATTTGGTTGGGATTTAGGGTTTTAAAGTTTTATATGTGGTTTATCACGGGCTATTGCCTGTTGGTGTTGGGTTGGACCCATTTTAAGTATGTGTGTGTGTGTGTGTATATGGTGACCTGCCCCCTTGGGTGAGGTCCAAAGCAATGGCTTTGGTGGCTTTGCCCAAGGGACATTGCACAGCACCTGTTGCTTTGGAAGGGTCTGGGTCGGATCTGGTCGGGTCGGAATAAAACATCGGATTTTTTTGGATCGAATGTTTTCGGAATTTTCGGATCAGAAATCTGAATTTTCAGAATACTCAGTACCCCTCCAATTCCGATCCGATTTTTTTCAAATTTTCAAAATCAAAATTTTAGAATTCAGATTTAATTATATGGTGCCAAAATCGGAAATTTTTGATCGATTACGGACGGAATCGAAATTTTCATTCCAACTCGCGCCCCTATTCCCAATACATCCATCTGCCCTAAATATTAATCCAATCTAACACTTGAAAAAGTAACGGTTTGTTGCATATTAGTCCTTTATATCTTTCTTATTATATATCGCCCCCCCCCCCCTCCAAAAAAAAAATCACTATTTCAATAATAAAAAATTAGTACCCCTCATAGTCTCATCTGAAGGAGGGCTAAGGCGGCCCCTACCAGTTATTTCTTGATGATAAAAAATAACCCTATTCAATAATAAAAAATATGCACTACGACGTAAATTTAGAAATCGATATATAAATATGAAGCTTTTGGGATTATATAATATAGAAATGAATTATTGGGCTACTAATGTGCAAGACCTAGAGGATAAATGGTAAATCTAACCTTGAGTAACATCGCTATCCTTAACTTACAAGATCCTAATCCTATTAAAGTTCTAAAACAATTTAAAACGTCGGATCTTCCCCTTTTTGTTTTTTCAATTCCCTTTAAAATAGCGTTCATGCCAGTGTTTTCAAACCAGACGGAAGACAAACTGAAAAGGCATCAAGTTCGGTCCAAATCGGTTCAAACCGGTGGTTCAACCATTTGAACCGCATGAAAATATGTTTTTTTAAATAGATATTTACTAAATTCTTCAATTGCAAGTTTGATTCCTAAGTTAACATACAAACGGTTTATTCAAAGACCGAACAAAACATGTTCAGGTTCCGATCCAAACCGGTTGAACCGCCCGGTCCGATCCGATATTCAAAACACCGGTTCACGCTTCTATAAATCTTGACATTAAATTGTTGGATTATTGTATGAGTGTCTATACCGGTATTGACACCACCACGATCTGTGAAAAATGTGCTTCCATGGCCTTGCGTGATAGCCATGAACAACAATAAATCAACCTTGGGTCTTATCTATAATACATGGTAAGGCATGCCCTAAGTTATTACAAATCACCACTATGTCTAGGATAAATATGTTATCCATCAAAATATAACCAACAATTTGGAAACGACCGATGGTCAGGATGTATCGGTCGGGGGGGGGGGGGGGGGGGGGGGGGGGGAGTGTAGGGTGAGTGCAATTCACCTAGGGAGTGGAAGAAAGAAACATTTGTTTTGGGGGTTTTCTTGTGAAAAATAAATATTTAAAGATTATTAGTATAAATAATAGTGGTATATTTAGTATTAACGTTATTGATCAGACGTTTTGTTGTTGGTGTTAAATTCCTCAAGCCCAATTGGGATGTGCCACATGACCCACCAAATCTCTCACACACACAATCTCTCTCCTGAGCCTATCCCACCCCCCAGCCACATGTGGTCCCCACTTCTCTCTCTCTCTCTCTTCTTTCTCTGGATGCTAAATGAGTTATCTTGACCGTTGATGAAAGAATAGTCACCCGATTATACTTTACACATAGCCACAATCCGTGCACTGCACTCGTACCCTTTTAGATACAATCAGACAGCTCCCTTTTCTCCAGCATATTAGGAAACAGTCAAGATTCAACCACCCCCCCCCCCCCCCCCCCCACCCCCCCACTTCCTCAAAACACACCAACACCACCATCACATCGGCCATGCCACGTGCAACACCCAGGCCTACCCTGAACCACCCATCGCACAACCACCATCACCCGAATCATTCCTTCTTTCAGCCATCACCACCGGCGGCCAAAACATCCAAACCCCTCGAACCAGATCACCTCTGCGGCAGGCCATGCCGCTCTCACTTCCACCACCAAGGCCATCCCTTAACCTCGTCCGCTCTCCCGAGAACCACAGCGGTGGCTACACCCCATTGAACCACCCAAACCCGGCCCCATCTTCCTTCATCCTACATGGGCGGCTGGGATCGTTGGATTGCAGCTCGGAAGGCTTGTTGCTTTCCGGTCGGCTGCTCCAGCATATCTCTCGATCAGCGATAGCGCTTGCTGAATAGCCTTATAAAGACTTATTACAAGCAACAAAGGGAACTCATTTTGATTTCTCAAAATTCTTTTCACAAATAACCTCTCTCTCTCTCTCCAACGGATCAGGGCCGGGATACGATCACCTGGTCCCAAAACCGCCTCATTGCCATCCCTAGTCTCTTGCGAAGTAATATGTGTGCAATCAGAGAAACACTTGCTCTATGTTTGAAGGTTCATACAGGCACTTCATAAGGATGGGAGATTTAGTGTATTAGATTCGATCAGATATGAAGAAAGATCAAGTATTAATTTCATAAATTTACCAGATTTTGAACTAAATATAAATTAAGTTTGCGGATATCGTCATGTTCGTGCAGGGAAATCCTCGAGGATAGTACGAAAAGATAGCAAACCAACATCATCCTGGCTTGACTGAGGAAGAAGATGAAGAATCCCCTAGAAACGGACGGCCCTTATTAAAATCAAGCCAAAAAAAAATAAGGGGTAAGTTATAAATTTCAATTTACAGCATTTTTGTACTTGCACCCCCCCCACTTTTATGTCAAAATTTGAGTTACACCCCCATATTCCTAACAATTTTGACTTCACACCCCAATCCATGAGCGACCGATTAAAAGTGAGGGTGTAAATCAAATTTTGACAAATTATGGGGGTGTATGTGAAAAAAAACACTCGATTTTTAAGGGTTTTTAAGGGTCCCTCACTGTCAAGTGACGGATTGGGGGGGTAAAGTCAAATTTTTAGAAAAAAAATTGCGGGGTGATTTAAATTTTGACATAAAAGTGGGGGTGTAAGTCAAAAAAACCCTTCAATTTACAAAGAAATAGATATCCCACAATTCATATCAAGAACTCAAGCAAGACATTGTACCACGACTACATAAATAAATCCATATAAGACTACATGAAATCCATACAATAACTACGGCCGATAAAACATATGCATCTGCATCTAAAAAAGAGCCTCACAGGTCGCCTTGTTATGCCCTACTTGCTTGCATCTGCTGCAGAGACGTACAGCCGGTACCGGCCTATTCGGATTGAACCGCTTCCTCTTCGGCCGCCCAGGTTGACGACGAACAGGAGGAAGATATAAATCGGCGCTGGAATTGAAATCAAGGCCCCCCACATCAGGTATTGGGTGGATCGACGCTGAATATGACAACTGATAGCACTCGGTCTTGTAATATCTTGAGCAATAATCGTAAACAGACCTATTGACTCGATTGAAGACCGCGACAGCATGCATGCACGGTAATCCGGAGACCTGCCATCTACGGCACGTGCACTCCCTGCTTCCGATATTGACGACGTAGATCGTCTTACCCCGTACCTCGAACACGGTATCAGAAGAGCATAAAACATTCAGCTTGCGTGCCTTTGTTATCTCTCTCTGTAACTTCTGCTCCATCCACGGTGTCAGAGGGCCTATGCATGCATTAGAAGCCTCCCGTCTCGCATGTATAACCTCCACGAGTTTAACTCGAATAGCATCGACCATTTGCACGACTGACGACTCGCACTTCATCGGGATCCAGTTGGTGAAAGAGTCGACAATGTTTGACGAGAAGTGATCGTAACGCGAACCCCTAAAAAGAGCATCCGACCAATTTTCAGGCTTATTAGCCATAACCCATTCAGCGACGTCAGACGAAACATTCCTTATGCTTTCAATGGATGCGTTGAAATCTTCGATGGTGCAGGCCTGGGCAGCTCGTGTGAAGTCATCAACCATCGCATCCTTCACTTGTGATGACCACGGGCCCCTCTTCAACTCTCCTTTGAAGTCCTCGATGAGGTGACGCAAACAATAGCCGTGGTAACTATCCTCAAACACTTGTGGCACAGCCTCATCCAAGCCCTTCTGTCTGTTTGACACAAAGGTAATGGTGCGAGATGCTGCCACAGCATACTTCAACTGTGCTAAGAACCAGAGCCAACTATCGTAAGTCTCATCCTCTACTACGGCAAAAGACACTGGAAAGACAGCATCATCTCCATCAACAGCGGCAGCACACAATAGCTTGCACTGATTGTTTGACTTTAAAGGGATCCTATCCAGAAAGAGGAGGGGGCGACAACCGTGCTCAAAACCATGAAGTGAAGCATGAAAAGATACAAAAAAACGACGGGATCGTGAATCAACTGATGTAGATAGAATGGCAACACTGCCTGGATTAGTCTCTAATATTCTTTCACAAAACCAAGGCAAATGGCTATATGTCTCTTTTAACATACTATAAAGCTCTTTCTGTGCAACTTCCTTTCCTCGCCATACTTGATAGTACGTCAAATTAACACCATAATCTTCATAAATTTCTCTTACCATTTCTTTGGGCTTGCAATGTGGGCTACTATGCAACTTCTCTTTAAGAATACCTGTCAACCATTGCCTCGTTGCTCTCCTCTGACCATCTTTGCCGTTTCCTCCTCCACATGTATGTATATTATTCAGTTTCTTTATCACAAATTTGTGCTTCCGAGATGACTCAGACGCATGTAGCCGCCAAGGACAATTCTCATCGTTGCATCTTACGGTTACACGAGCGGTTTCGTTCTTGACAAACTTGTAAACAAAACCTTTACTAATTGCATAATTGCATAGTTGAGCACGGAATTCCTTGGCATTATCAAACTCTTGCCCCACAGCGGTGATGATATCGTCCGAAAGACTATTAGAATTGAGCGGCCTAACATCATCGAGAGTGGCTTGAGAGGCAACTAGAGGGGTAATTGGTTCTGCCAGAGCGCTTGTAGTTGCCCTACAAGGCCATGATTAGTTATTATTTCTAAGATTTCTAATGTAACTTCATGTACCATAAAATAAAATCTTGGGCAAGTACCTCCCATTAACATTGTCGGCAGCGGTTAGCATATGATGTACTGCATCTTCTGTAGTGGCAGCAGTGCCAATGGCCGGCACCAATTCATCTGCAATGATCCTAGTTGTATTTGCCAATTCTTCTGTAGCGATCCTAGTCGTACTATCATATTATCCGAAATAAAAAGATCATTTAGGCAGGGGAGAAAAGTTACAATATAAAAGGATATTTTGAAAATCAGTAAAAAGGCTGGAACTGAATAGTACAAAACGGGAAAAGCATAAAAAGCATATAGATGAAGAGAACAAAAGGCATCATTTCCGCAATTCAAATTCAGTAAGCCTTAAAGGCATATTAATGACCACTTGCCATCTATGGATGGGTTAAATTGGTAAACAAAGTTGAAAATAAAACATAAATATCTAACGATTTATGATAAGAGGCTTTGGGTACGTAAGTTTATATCATTAGCAAAAGATTATGGTCTATATATCATTCACTGATGTTTATGATTAGTAAAAAAGGAAGAAAAATCACAATCAATAGCATCACCCCAAAAATAAGCAGGCAGACAGACTTCTTTCCATAAAACATAGAAGATCCTGCTTTCCCTGTGATTTCACAAAAGTGCGAAAACTATGAAAAAAATCCAGGCAGTCTTGGAAGAAATACCAGTTATCACCGTTTTCAACAGCGGTTGGTCTCCTTTGTCTGACATTGTTAAGATTGACCGCAGCAGCATTGGGGGTATCTAAATCAGCTTCTTGTATCCTAGTTCTAGTTGCCCTACAGAAGCATGTCGTTCTTGTTATTTCATGAAATACAAGGGGATCCCTTATAACAATATCAACCAAGGGAAGATTCTCAAAAAAAAAAAACCACCAAAGGGCATAATACCTTCCACGAGAAGCTAGCCGCTTCCGTCTAACACCGCGAACTGCGGCAGCAGCGGCAACAATAGAGGTGCCTGAATCAGCTACTGTGCTCCTAGTTGCCCTACATGAGCATGTGTTTCTTGTTAGCTCACACTTCACACAAAGTGTTAAGTAATGAGCATAACATCCAATGCTAAACAAAAACCTTTAAGATAAATACCTGTTGTCGACCTTGTTTATGATGAAAAGTTCTGTAGTTCCAGAATTTGTATTGAAATCAACCATGCGGTGTAAATCCTTGTCGGTAGATACTGTGATGAGAGTCCGTCTATTGTTTGGGAGAAAGTACTTGATAGACATGCTACTAATGTCAATGTTAAACATACTGGCTAATTCCGACTTGAAATCTTCGAACAGCATGTCATGACCAATGTCAATTGCATGAGCTTCTCCTCCAGTATATGACATAGACCCATCACTGCTAGAGACAAACTCGCCACCATACTGGCAAATAGCGACAATATTTCCTTCTACCATGGTCTTTTGGCAACCTGTGTATCGACAATAAGACGAAAGATAAACAAGAAAACATAAATAAAAAGCAAAATTAATCTTGTTGTGTAGTAGACCATTTCAAATGGATGCATGCATATTGATTTCCCACGACCATACATATCTAATAAGGAGCCTATGAGATCTTTTATTTTCACTGGAAATAAAAGGACTAGCTCCTCTGATATATGCTCCATGTTATAAAATGTGCTGCACAAAACAAGATTGTAATAAAATCTACTGAAAGTTTTTGATGTACCAAAAAAAGTAATAACATAAAATCCACTGAAAGAAGTTTCTAATCGAGATAAATTCATGATGTTCCAAGATGAAACTTGAGTTTGTCATGGTTGATTTCCAACCAGATAAATTCTATGGTGGCATCAATTCTCAAAAGAGAAGTAGCGAGATTGAATGGAAGTGACAAATGTGGAAAATGTACATCAAGATATTCCAAGTACATTATATGGGTGGACTAATTGCAACTTCCTTCCATGGTAAAGGGCTCTAGTGCAGATTCTAGAACTTAATAAAGGTACATATATGAGATCCCTTCTCGAAATGTCAACCAACTTAGCTGAGACAACGCTCCAGCTTATAATTTGTTACAGCTTTTCTTAACTTCTTGACATGAGATCCCTTCTCGAAATGTCAACCAACTTAGCTGAGACAACGCTCCAGCTTAGAATTTGTTACAGCTTTTCTTAATTTGTTGTCATGCCTAATTTGGTAATGAATCAGCAAATACCACCACACACACACACACACACACGCATTAGAAAGTAATCTCTCGAACTTATTCGTTCGACATCTCCTCTGAACAACAAGAGGACACAGGAACAATGGCAGATGTTTCCTTTGTTTAGAATGTTTACAACTGACTCAGCTTAGATGCTCTTCCGGTTTTAGAATAGCCTCGGGCTCCACCAGTGATGCCGCATAACCCAAGATAGATAGTAAAAAATCTCTAAGGTGTGGAAACGAAGAGGATAAGAGTGAAAGAGACAGGAGGAGAAGAAGAAAATAGGGGAGGCTCAAAGCACTGGGGTCAAACACAAGTCAAATCCAATAAATAGTTAATTCAATAACTCTGCAGTCTCTCCAACTCTAAAGATTATGCTGCTATTTAGAAATTACATGTAC
Source organism: Chamaelirium japonicum (assembly GCA_947650365.1). NCBI lineage: Eukaryota > Viridiplantae > Streptophyta > Magnoliopsida > Liliales > Melanthiaceae > Chamaelirium > Chamaelirium japonicum. Next base: position 29,884,476 of record OX393558.1, on the reverse strand, counting down.
GAATAAAAAAATCAAAGTCCACAATCCAATCCCAACCCTTCAAGGCTGCAACCATTAAATTCTACCATTAATGGCCCTTGAAACTTCTAACGACGCTAAAGACCCGTATGAACTATGAACCAACAAAAGTAGGAAAGAAACAGGAAAGAAAAGGAAAGTTGAGAATCACACTTTGCTGGCAGTTTTGTAAACAATGTTACTCAGATTACATGACCCTGTTATCCTCCAAGTTCTGGTTCATACGATCCAAGACCCGCAGGAAAGCTAACTCAGTGCCTGGCTATTGAAAGTAGTCTTACCTCCAAATCATCCTTGACCTTTGAGATGCTACACTGAAGGAATGGCTGCATCAAACAGCCTCAGCCTCCAGTGCAGTTTGTGTATGACAGCAGCCACAGTAGATGAATACATAGTTCCTCTACTATTTGTCACGGTATCCCATGACTAGCAATTGTGTCTGGTTCTAGAACGGTTCTGTTACTATATAACTCTATGGAAACTTCTTTGGGGAGGCAGACATTTAGAAACAGGTCTACTAATTCTACTCAAATTCAGGTAGTTGTACGTCATGAGGTGTAAGGATGCACCTGGATCCCTCCACAGAGAAAGCTTTAGCGTCGAAACACACCAGATCCATCAGAAAAGCGTAGCCAAGTCTTCTCGAGGCGAAGTCGAGGAAGATAAACCGTCTTGAGGCGAAGTCGAGGAATAACGGCGAAGATAGGAGGCACGAGCAGTTCCCAGTAGAGATTTTTCTCAAATAATTTCAGTCCCCATAAAGATAAAGAAGGCTTTCGAATGGACGGTGGGGATCAAAGGAAATAATGGATGAAAGGTAGGATTCCACTGGGCAAGGAAGGAAGGAAAAGAAAGATAAGACATGCGCGCTCCCGTTGCTGGCCTGGATCGTGTCCTCGATCGATCGACACGGAAGCTCGATCGATCAAGGTCTACAAACCTTTTGTGAGTCGGCCTGTGAAAATCTCGATCGATAGAGAGCAGTGTACTCTCTATCAGCAGGACATGTGGAAGCCTCAATCAATCGGACCGATCGATCGAGAACAGCTAGTCCTCTATGAGCTCAACCTCAATCGATCGAGCCGAACAATCGACAGGGGCATTTCTTCTGTGATTTGGGTTCAACGGAAGGGGAAGAGGAAAAAGGGGCGAATAGGGTTAAAAGGAGGCATGCCGAGGGTTATTGGGTGCTCAGAAGTTCCAGAAGCGTATCGTTGGTCCCTATTGCTATCTTGCATGCATATTTATTAGATTTCAGCAACTAAACACTCTCTAAGGCCCGGATTTCTACCGAACAGTCTTCGAAAGTGATCGTGGACAATCCCACTCAACATAGGATCAAACTAAGTGCGAAAAATGAAAGAAAAGAGACCTAAAACATCAAAACGGGCCTCAAAACAATTGCATCGCGACAAATAACAAACTAAAACTAACTTTAATTTCAAGTCTCTAATACATAGAAGAGATAATAAGAATAAAAAATATAGCCCAGGTAATGCACATCAGGATGCATCACAAACATTCCGCAATATAAGTCTCTTGCCATGTATTATCCTTGACACATATCAACCCTATTTATATCCAATAGTCGTTGAAATGCTTCCACTGAAGAACTACCCAAATCAATCAGCATTTGCCTCTAGCGAATTTTTCTTATAACAGCAGCCACAAAACAAGATGAAGCAGTGCAACTATAATCTCTCATGATATCCCATATCTCCGACCCACCCTTTTCACCCCTCTGTCGATTGGCGTTGCAGATGAGGCATCGACGGCTCTGATGCACTATGAGAAGATCATATCTGGGGGGAGGATCAACCGATGGCAACAAGATCTCGAGAATGTTTTCCTTTGAATTTTTTCTTCACCCGCTACTTACTCATTCTGATCTAAATGGAGGTTGATTGATTTTGACTCAGAACAACAGCATATAGGTTTGGCAATCCCACTGTTTTAGATCATTTTTATAAGTTTTCAAATCAAATTTTGGGTTTTTAAATAAGAATTTAGGCTACCTGAGTTGCTAATGACGGTGATTGATGTTGATGGTGCTTTTGTTTGTTCAAATACAACATCCATCGAGGTTTATCATGATCTAGAAGATCATGGATAGTTGATCATCATGTCCAATGAGACTATCCCCGATCCTTGATGACCTCGTCCGGGGGTTCATGTCCAACGTGGTTAGCTTACTCTCTAATGTGCTCCTCTGTTTTTTCTCTCTTTTTGGTTGATAAGTTTTTTCTTTATTCCAACCCATTGAAGTTGGAATTTTGAATTTTGGGTTTCCGTGGATAACAGATAATAGCTACAGTAAGAGGTGTGGCAAAGTATTTATAATATACATTCTCTCATTTTCTATTATAATCCTGTCAAGAGAATGGCATGTGTTTTTTCACATCTTAATGTGCCTTTTATTTTTTGCAACCTTCTTCACTTTGTTCATCTACCACATTTACTTAAGAGGTGGTGTAGTGAAGATAATATTTTTTTATATAATTGAAGGATACAATGTGGATTGCTAACATAAGCCTTGACCTCGAAGGGTGAGACAACATAACAAATGTTACTACCATATTAAAGTTTAATTATAGTCACCATGTTGATGGCATCTTCTTATGGTACTAAAAAAATCACTGACCCAGCATCCACATGGCAGCAACAGAGGAAAGCGCCCTAACCTTCAGTCATGCCCTGGGCGATCTTTGGTGGCCAAGGATGAGCTAGGAATCCAAGGCCAAACCCGATTTCTGAGTAAGCAGCATTGTGACCAAGAGCTCGCTCTCATAAATAACAGCTCGCACGCAGCTCCCACAAAGAACAGCTCGCACGCAGTCAACTCGCATCCTCTCTCTAGAACAGTGGCATTGAACGCTGCAAAAAAAGCAAGGCGTAACGGCACTGGAAAAATGGCGACAATGGGCAAGTGTTCCTCCCCCTCGATGTCTCATTCATGAGGTACTGCAAGTCGAAGCTCTCGACGCAGCTCAACAGCTGGAAAGAGTATCCCGGTCACCGCCAGTAACCCGCTGAAACCCCAACTCTAGCTCACTCAAGAGCTCGACTTGTCCGCTCGCGGTCAACTCGCCCATGGGAAGGTCACCTTATGCTTACAGAAAACTTAGAAGGATATCTACGGAAGATTCAACACCCACAACTCACCAGGGAGCTCGTCCTGACCGCACGCGATCGGCTCACATGCGGGGAGAGGTCGCTCCTGGCGGAGTTCAAAGAGCATTCCGAAAGATTCAGCACCCACAGCTCGCCTAGGAGCTCGCCCTGACCGCACGCAATCGGCTCGTATGCAGAAGAGGTCGCCCCCGACATAGCTGAGAGAAACTCTCAGAAGATTCAACGTCTACAGCTCGTGATTGGCTCACCAAGGAGTTCGCCTACTTGCCCGCGGGGGCCGCTTACAGTAAGGCGGTAACAAATCGACAAATATCACCACCCTTGTGGAACGTGGACGATTGCGAGCCACATTCGTCAGCCAAGGTCGACCTAAAACACCCCAGACTGGAGCCTTCCAGAATGTTCACCTGGCACAGACAAGACCGGTACATCCCCCGCCACCGCCTGGCAGGCTAAACGACAAAGGCCATTAAGGGCCCATGTGGGCTAGCACGTGAAGGAGTAGAAGGTGCGGGAAAGAGTAGCCACATGTCAAACTCTGGCAGTCTGCACAAGGTCTATAAAGGTACGATCCTCGGTTCTAAAGTACAGGTTGAAAACTCAGAAACCCTGACATTTTCCGACTACTACAGCTCTCCCTTGTTCGAACCTTCACTGACTTGAGCGTCGGAGGATCTACGCTCCTCACGGAGCCAGCCGTTCTCACGTTTTCTTTGCGCAACAGGTTGAGCGACCAGGCTGGAGATTTTTCCCCCGACATCTTCCATTCACTAATGATCTGTGTTTAAATATAACTCGGCCTTTATTCAAGATATTAAATCTTTATGTGTATACATGAACTTTATACAATTGAGTTGCTTTCATTTCAGAGGTAATGTTTCAATTCTAATAATCCCATATAAATGCTTGTTTCATATGAATTGATTTGTTGTAGTTAAATCATTTCAATCTATGAAGTATATATTTGTTCTATTGTGTGAGTATATTTACTTGGTTCACATAAAACGCAACATACATAATATTTACTCGCATTGGTACTCCAACAAAATTTATCAAGCAATTGTCGATTGATTTTGTTCAAGATGTTGTATCATTTTAATTTGCAAGTATGGAATTTTGCAGATCGTTGAGCATCTATGGATTTTTGGTCTTCTACAAATCAAGGAGATTATCTATCTTAATACAATAGGATTTTATTGGCCTACCCTGCACTTGGATTCAACCGATCGCATGTTTTAACCAACCAATACCATCACAACCGACGATATATTACCACAACTTACAACTGGTTAGCACCCACACCACCTGCACATGTTGATTGTTGTCCATACAGTTCGTTATTGTTGCTTTGGTCCTGTGGCAAATTGTTCATTTATATTGCTCCAATTTATTTTAATATATTGTAAATCGAATAAATTCTTACCTATTGCTCCCGAACATCGCACAATGCCGTGCTTATTCTCGGTATCATGCTCCTCTTGCAAGCCCGACATCGTGCTACTTCTCGATGTCATTCTCCTCTTGCAAGCTATGGTGATCATCTGTTCGGGTAATCAACCACCAACCACGTCGAGTGGGATCGACACCTATTTTCGACGGAAGCTTATCGATTGTGGGCTTCTTCTCCATTATGCATCATTTATTCCGCCTAGGATGACAGTTCTGGTCCACAAGATTTTAAGATCATATGAGATCTCAAGTGGATCTACTTGGACCAGATCAAATTTGTTTCCCGACGACTAGTTGGGATGACTTTGTTATCACGAGAGGGGTGACTTTGTTGGGATGACTTTGTTCTCCATTACGCATCATTTATTCCGCCTAGGATGACAGTTCTAGTCCACAAGATTTTAAGATCATATGAGATCTCAAGTGGATCTACTCGGACCAGATCAAATCGGTTTCCCGACGACTAGTTGGGATGAGTTTGTTATCATGAGAGGGGGGGGAGGGGAGCTCACCATCCCACCTCTGAATTCCGTCATGTTGAACAACATCGTCTTTCGCTCGATCATCCTCAACATAGCCAACTTCAGCTTCCTGCTGACCCTTCATCTCTGATCGCCTCTATGAACTGAAAACTTTAGCTTCTTCCATGGTGTTGCAATCATTAGTTCCTTATTTTAATTGCATATTTGGGGTGTTGGTTTTGGATTGGGATTTGGATGCCTCTGCTTGAAGTTGTATAGGAGACCAATTTCGAGTTTCTTCAAGCTAATGTGGTCAAGTGTTATTATCAATCAAAAAAATTCATGCCAACTTGGGTTTCAGATGCATCTGAGTCACTTATCATGTAATCAGAAATATTTAAAAGGAAACACTTTATGAGAATTGGGATTTTTTGTGTTATGGTTTTGCTCCAGATGCCCTTTTTTTTTTTGATCCAGATGCACTTTTATAGATAGATGAAAAGGCAGAATGTGTTTTGCCACCAAAGACGATTGATTGTGTTTTGCTGCCGAAGGCAGCTGCTGTAGTGCCGACATGCACAAAAAATCTAGCATATGACCACAACTCATTGTAATTTTTCTTTTATTGTTGTGTGGAATTCTTACTCGTAGGTGAACACACCTAGTTGTATTCCTTAAAGCTTTTCCTTAAACTTAATACATTTGAGCTTAGCCTTTTGGCTTTCCACGGTATTGCCCAGAGGGCATTCTCCTATGGTAATATCAGAGCTTCAGCTCTGGGCCATCGCCCGTTGTTATTACAGCCTGCCTTCATCATCCTCATCTCATCTCAATGATCCCCAACCCGCAATTGTTGTTTGTCGATGCCCGTGGCTTTTGTCCTCTGTCAACCTCCACACCGCCATTCGCACTCATTGACGCTCCAAGCACCATCGAGCGTCGGTCGCAAACTGTTACCAATTCATCGAGGGGTTTCTCTACACAAGGGGATTCTCTGGACGAGGAGCCATACCTGGAGTTTCTGCAATGTTTCCTTCACAAGCTTCAATGAGACCTGCTACTGCCAGACCTAGCTCGTCCACCGACCTCTCTGTTCGCCAACGACGATGATCTTCGTCATCGCCGCCCTTAGCCACTATCGATCATGGTAGCAAGTAGCAACCATGTCATCATCAACCACCACCTCGAGGTAAGGCACCCCTCACAGCTAGAGACCACGTTTCTCCACATTCAACACTTCTCGGGTAGGAGGGCTCACCAACGTCTCCTCTGTCGAGGTGACGACTATCAATCAGTTGTCACTATTGCTTTTCCTTGTCTCCCTCTGAAACACTAGCAGAAGGAATAAAAAGGTTAAGAGCAAATCTTGATGATCTATTAGATCAGACAGCTATAGAAACTAATAACTTGAGTGGAGCAGATATCCATTTAGCAAAAGCCTAAAGCAAATCCAACCAGAAGTTCATGCTAATTGGACTATCCAACTAACTAATATGAGGTACAATTGGGTTCGTTCTAGCTATCCAATGGTCATTGATCAATGAGCCACTATTTGTTTTCCCTTTGCACGATTGTCTTCTCCAATAGTAGAGGGCCTTCTTTCTTCCATCGAGCAAATGACCACCAACATCAGGTCCACCTACACTTACATGCAATTCCGGCTATCGCGTCCCTCTACTCAGGCCATGGGCCACCTCTGGTGCATTGATCTAATATCTTTCAGGCCATCTCCACCTTCGCCTCCTATGGATAATCTTAAGCTTTCATCCAATCCTCGAGAAGATGCTTGCCACCTTCTCGCGCACATCAGCTGCCAGTTATTTCCTTCTAAACATTTCTGTAACAAACCCATCATCACTACAGCTCCTCCCTATCAGCATCGCACAAAGATATTCCTCTATTTGTGGCACTAATCACACATTGCGCTCTATTGTGTTGTTCTTAAGGAGATACTCTTTTTTTCGGCTTGACGGGGTATGTTATTTGGGCCATTTTGACTAAAGGGAGCTTCACTCTTTATTCAATGTGGCTTTATGTTCAATGAACAGGGCTCGTTCTAGCGCTTTTGGAATGTTTGCAGATGGATTTTTCCACCGGAGTTCTCCAAGTTTTCGTGGATTACTCTTTGTTTTGCAGTCATTTGCTTTGTTACTAGTCGACCATTTTTATTGCATGGTTGTCGTACTTAGCGGCACACAACCCACACTACAGCTTGGCCTCTCACTCGCGAGTCGCGACAAATCTTTTTGGTGTTGCAGCGAAAACATGGTGGGATTTTTTTGTCTTGCCCATTAGTTGTTACATAGGATCATCAGGAGACAAGGTTGCACAACACCCGTTCAGCATGGGGCCTTAGCGACCCTTGCACTTGACATGTTCGACTTTGCTTTCTACCTCACACACCTTGCACTTTGTGTGCCTTGCACATTTGTGCCCCCATGCCTCTTCCTTCTTTGAGTCGCATTTTTCTTCACCAAGTTGTGTGCTTGCATCCCGCTGCGTTTGTCTTCCTCAGGATGTGCGCTTTGCCTCCAGTCGTGGTTCGCTATTTTCACTCGATGTGCGGTTCACGTAAGTGTGCACTTACCTCAAGCTGTGTGTTTTCCTCGAGTTTCCTCGAGTTGTGTACATGTGTTTTTGAGTTGAACTATAATCTTCCATCTTCGAGTCGTGCTTTGCTTTTCTTTGTTTGAGTCGTGTTTTACTTTGTCTCTTGCGAGTCGCGCTAGCTTTCCTTGAGAAGTGTCCTTGCAAAAATCAAGCTTGTTTACTAGAGATATGGGCTTGCTCAAGCCGTCTTGTTGCCCTCGATATGTTCATTTGCCTCAAACCAAGCTTGTTCCTGGATATGTGTGCTCGCTTCTAGCCACCTTGTCGCTCATATCATTGAGCCGCGCTTTGTCGTGCACTTGCCTCTAACCATGCTTGTTTCCTCGAGATGTGTGCTTGTCACGTTGCCGCTCTTCATTGAGTCATTTTTTTGCCTATATCGGTGCTTGTTCCCTTGAGATTTGCGCTTGCTTTCAGCTACATTGTCACACTTCATTGAGTCGCGCCTTGTTACCAGTTGACTTCACCAGTGAACCTCTTTTGTCTGAAGTCCTCCATTGTGGGGAGCATTTGTCCTAGAGTTCTTAGTCAATAGCATTGTCAGTGAAAACTTCTTACCCTGGTTGCTAGTTGAGTTCGTCAGCGTTTTCTCACTGCCAGTTTGCATCACCAGCCTCTTCAGTATATAGTTTTTTGGTCGAGGTTTAATGCTCTCATATGGTCACTCGAGGTTTGATGCCTTGGTTGGATTATGACCATGCATCCTTTCAGTTAAACTCAACATTTCGGCCACCAACTTCAGTTACTTCTACTTGAGTTGGTATGTTGTCTTTTGGCATCCTTTTCTTGTTGGCGGATCTACTATTCTTTGAACGGTAGATCCGACTTTCTCCAAGAAAAGGAGTGCTCGAGATATCTACAATGATCTATTTTCACGTCGGAAAGTTCCTAGGCCGACTTGCTTACAGGTTGGCATGTTCTCCGGTTGACCTGCTTGCAAGTTGGCATATCTCTCAGGTATTGGACGGCTAGCATTTGCAATTAGATGGGTCCTTGTCAGGTCAAAAAAATGCTACCTTCTAAATTTGTTTCCTTATGATGTGCATGTAGAGAAGAACATTTGCAGTTGATATTAGTGCACCTAGAATCCTTCCATATTGAGAAATGAGGGAATGGGATGGACACTTAAAATAAGGCCGCCTACTAGATATAGATTTGCAACATCCTATTTCGAAGCCTTGACTAAGAGAATTGGACGACCTTTTACTCTTGTATAGGCCAACTAATAAGACTTCATGTGGTACGGGTGACTTATGGTCGACCCTAATGAGATACAATCTCCTTCATCCCTACTTTCTTGGAACCATCTTCATCGTCCAAGCCTAATCATGATAAGATGGGTCGATTATGGAACACAACAAAAATTAAAAATGCTCCAGAAAAAATATTAACAAGCACTTTTCGCAAGGTTATCAACCTTAGGTCAACCTCTAACATTGGTGCCGAAACATGATCAAGATAATTTAGCTAGAGATTGACTTGTCAAGAAACCTAGAAGGTCAATTGGTAGGTAGAGAGACCTACCTTACTGGTTGCACATTTTAAGCTAATGAAACAGATTCCAAGTAGGCACGTCAATCTGGCCCTTTGGAGAATGTACCCTGCCCGGCCCGGCCCTCCAAAGCCTTGCCATCCAAGGGCCTGAGGGGCATATCAGGCCCAATTCATAAGCCCTCTATGATGAGGTCTGGGCTAGGGAAACCTACGGCTCGGCCCTACCAAGCCCTACCCTCCATATACATAAATTATTATAAATATATAATACTTATTAAGAAGTTAAATCAACGATTAATTGTGACTAATCAGTCATTAGTCGGTTACTCACTATAGCCCTATGGGAATTAGAGATTTAAAGTTCGGATATATTAGTACTAAAATTATTATATAATACTCATAAGACTTATGATACTTTCAGTTTTATTGTTGCTCTCATGCCCGGATATAGAGGATGGTTTTAAATGACCGTCAAAAGTCAAAAGGCAATGGTACATAAGCAGTTTAAGAAAAAAAAAGATTTAACCATTGCCTTAATGATCTACGTGGTTAAATAAATATATCGATAATCTTTATCTCAATGACATTACCTTGGCCCTTGCTTGACCATGGACCTTGAAGGGGCGGGCTAGGCCCATCATTGTCCAGCCCCTGCCCCCTAAAACAAAAGGACGTGCCCAGTTTGACCCGAAACCGGCCTTGGCCCTACCCTTTGACAGGCCTAATTCCAAGGTTTCCCTAGACTAGGAATGGATCAGGACAAAGAGAGTAGAAGCAAGCATTGATATTGGGAATCACATTCATCTTTGTGGTACAACTTATAAGATAAAGAGCAAAAGTTAAACATTTTCAATATCCCTACTTTATGGGAACCACAATTATAAATGCAAGACTTGATCACAGAAGAGCGATCACATGATAAACGCAACAAAATAGAAGGATCATCCCATTTTACAATCGAGCATGACAATATAAATGCTCATGGTATCATGATTTCAAACACATTAATCAAAATGTTGACCCATACATAGTTGACTTTCAACGTGCATATATTGTCACTATGGAATCATACTTGTGGTACAGATCTCTAGATCACGCACTACTTTCAAAGGGAGATCATGCACAAGAACAACACCACCGGAGACAATTAGCTCAAGAAGTTGTAGCTCATGATCATTATTGCTAGCCGTTGCCTCCTCTCCCACCCTTTTTCTCTCCCTTCGGAATTTTTCCTTTCGGAAAACAACCCCTATGGAAGGTTGATAGAGTGACAAGCTATGATTCCCAAGAGGCAGTCCAGCCTCTCTCAAGTCCCGATAGGGTACACAAGGGAGGTTGGTCCCTATTAATGAGGATGAGACAAGTGGTAGTCGATTAGGACAGTTTAGGGCTCTAATAACCCTCACTCCCCAAGCAACTACCAAAAAGGTACGGTAAAATTAACGTGAACCGGCACATGGGACACTTATAATTCATGCAGTTTTATATAGAGGTCTAGAATTCTTATAATTACCAATAATTCCACATGTACACAAAACACCCAAGTGGCATACTCCCTCCACAATTCTGCATCCAAGCTAGCCTAGAGGTAACATCTAGGTACTTTCTAATGCTAAACTAGCTCTATGATCTGAATACTTTTCTAACCTTCGACAAACATTTTTTCATTACAAGAAACCTATGTTACATACAAAATAGACATTATCTAGGAAAATACTCTATTAAAACTTTATGAGCAAGTTCCAGATTACCCTTTGTTCATACTTACCAATAATGGGTGATTACAACTTTGCGGATTCCCATGTTGGATGACCAACCCCTACACATTGCATTTACCTTGCAATCCATTGTGTTCCACGTTGTATAGCTTGCAAATAGAACGGTCGTTGGCCCCAAAGCTACCAGAATAATATCGCTAGCTAGTGATTGCACCCTTAGTCTATGGATAAACTGTAACCACATATATCCGGAATTTTACTTGGGTAGCGTGACAAAATATATTTGTGAAACATTTGCAACTAAAACTAATTGTTCAATGTGTCCAATAACATGCTCATGCATTAGTAAGGTTCTCTCAACCCAATGACTAATTGAATAATCACTCCCTTATTGGTATGCGGAACATACCCTAAGCCACCAATACCATTAGTGCATACCTAATCACACAATGGTGGATTATATAACCAATCCAGTCCGTGACTAAACACCCGGATCACTAGATCGGTTCAGTGAAACGATAAATACCGATGTGGGCTACTCACTAGATCGGTTCTAATCCTAATTTCTGAGCATTTACAACAACAGAAAATATCTTGCCGAAGAAATCGGGTGGCATGTGAGTCCAATTCGAGGAAAAGTTTTAACGAAATGGAGCCAGTGATGAGAAAGGAATCGAGGTTGGGAAACCCAAAGAAAGGTCAGATTTGATGACCCTTTCAGCTACGAATTCTAAGTAAATCGCAGTTGGGAAACCAATTACAGCCCAGAAGAGATGAAATTCCCAACATTCCACCACCAACCCACGAACGCAAACCAAACAGATCAGTTGATTTCGCGGTGGGATCACCAAATTCTCGCGCCATCAAAGGCGTTATAGATGCTGAAATGATCGCCGGCGCTTCCCTCTTTGCCAATCGATCTTCAGAAACGGCAGAGCACCCAAAAAGAATGGTTTATTTTTTCAAGAATAAAGCATAGATCCACAGGAAAAGGGCTAGGGTTTTTCTAGGGTTTTCTTCGAAAGGAGTGGCGGGGTATTACCGTGTCGCTTTCTCTGCGGCGCTCCTGATCCAGCTCCTAAAATCTCCAACGGAACGCTGCGAGACGACGACGACGACGACAATATATGGAAATGCTCGTGACCGAGAAGATTCGATTCCAGTTACTGGGAAACCTTATGCAGAACGGGCCGAACGTGAAACGCGTTTCCCGTGCTTCAGATAAGGAGAACGGGCGCGGTTGTGCTCCCGTGTCCTGAACAGCGAGCGAAGGCCGGCGCGATGGGGTCTCCTCTGCCGCTGCCGAGCTGCTGCTGTAGCTACCGAGCTTCTCCTACGGCCTCCCATGGGCTCCGCTTGGGACCCGTTAATCTCCCCAAGGTTCTACTTTTGCCCTCTTTTCGCCACTTCTACTCTATTTGTTTTGGAAATTGGAAAATGGGGAGATTGGCACTGGCAAGCACTGCTGCTCCGCCATGGGCTCTGGCAAGCACTGCTGCTCCGCCCATCGCCCCTGGTGTCACAATCTGTACATCTCCGGCATCTTGATCGCCAAATACTTCTATTTCGGAGACCCCCAATCCGCGTGCCTTGTCTTAGACGGCCAATGCGAGAAACCCACCAAATCCCTTCTTTGAAACCCCCTGATAAAAGGGTGTTTGCGAAGCGGATCGCTCAGGCTGGCCCTCCAAGTCTACCAACGAATGGCCAGGCCGGCCACCGTCGCAATGCGAGCCGGATAAGCAGACATTCCACCTTGCGATCACGGCGTGCACTCATTTGTCGGAGTTTGAATTGGGTTACGGGGTTGGAGAATGAGCTCGGATTATAGGGCTCGAATCCGATATTCTTGTCGCTACAGCACTGGTCGACCTGTACTCGAAGGCGGGTGACCTTGAAACCGCACGCGGGCTGTTCGACAGAATGGATTCTAGAGATGTTGTTTCTTGGAATGCGATGATTTCAGGGTATTCTCAGGCTGGGTCTATCCGCGAGGTCATGATTTGTTCCAAACGATTGAGCACGTCCACTGGATTCTACCGACCGAGGCTACCTTGGTGAGCCTGATTTCTGGTTGTGGGATTTGAGCTTGCTTTGGGATGTAAAGGTCATTCGTACTCATGCGATTAAGATAGGCTTTAAAGCCAATCAGGTTGTCTCAAATTCTATGATAGCCATGTACATTGATTGTGATTGCTTGGGCGTGGCAGCCGAATTGTTCAATAGAATGGTTCTAACGGATGCAATCCTATGGAGTACCATGATTGGTGTATATGTTCAGTACTAGTGCCCCTTTGATGCGCTCGAACTCTTCCACTTGATGATCACGAATACTGGAATCTTACCCACTGGACCCATATTGTTTAATGTGCTTCTGGTGTGCACCTACTTGGGTGATTGGCAAGAGGTCAATTGGGTCAAGGAGAAGTACTTGATAGGTGACGAGTGCATATTCTAATTGGATGAATCTTTGATCACTGCACTTATTTACATGTATGCAAGTGAGAGCCCTAGCCATATGATCGTCTCTCACCCCTTTCTGATTTTCTTCGTCAGAAGGAAATGTCATTTCCTCCCCTTTTGCTTGGACTTCATATCAACCAAAAATTAGAAAATGAAACCCTTAGGTGGATTTGTTTCCATCACATTGAGATACAAAAGAACAGCAAAGAGCAGTGGAAATGTCTTACATATTTCCGTCGCCCATTTTCCATGCAAAAGAACGCATCCTAATTGGACTGTATGTACATATTTCCCTTATGAATTCTAGGTTGCCCTCTTCTTCCTCTTTTCATTTCTTCCCATTTTTTCGGCCAATCAGCTTTGCAGCCTCACTCCATTACGGATTGAGCCAAGGGATGAATGCAATGTGCAACTAAGACCGGTAAGAGGACTTTACCATAGAAAAATAGATTGAAGTGAGAAAGGACATGAAAAATGCTAGTACACATCCTTTAATAAAAACAAATTGACCTTAAATTGGACAGTTCTTGCTGACTATGACGCTCGTGGCTATTATAGTTGGTGACTTGGTGTCTATTGTGGGGATGGCAATTAACCAGGTTTTCGGGTTATCCAACTCTACTCGTCTAGGTTTGGGATGATTTTAAATGGGTTTGGGCGTGGTTTGGGAATTCCGTTAAAATCCTGGTCGGATTGTAACCCATGAGAATGAGGTGTTTTTTTTTAGTTCAAACTAGCCCGTCCTGCTCCAACCGTCCCGCCAAGCATAACCGGGTCTGGGTAGGGCGGAACGGGTTAGGGTTGTTGATGGCATAAGGGGGACAGGTTTGGGTTCGGGATTTACCCATCAATCCTGGTCGGATTGTAACCCATGAGAATGAGGTGTTTTTTTTTAGTTCAAACTAGCCCGTCCTGCTCCAACCGTCCCGCCAAGCATAACCGGGTCTGGGTAGGGCGGAACGGGTTAGGGTCCGGGATTTACCCATCAACCCGAGACGTATTTGAGACGGGTTCAGGTTGGGGTTTCCACCAACGGATCAAGGTCGGGATGCAGTCACCTAGTTCCAAAACCACCCCATTGCCATCCCTAGTCTCTTGGGAAGCAATATGTGTATGCAATCAGAGAAACACTTGCTCTATCATTGAAGGTTCATATATTCAGCTTCATAAGGATGAGAGATTTAGTGGATTAGATTCAATCAGGTATGTAGAAAGATAGATTATTAATTACATAAATTTGCTAGATTTTGAACTCATACCAAAGCTTAGACAAATTCATATCTCACATTCATTGACCCGTTCATTTAATAATCAACATAGTGGATGCTTATTTAGATCAGATTTCGAATCGCCTTTAAATTCAACGTGGATCTCTATATAACATTTGTAAACCACTTCATGAACTAAATATAAATGAAGTTAGCAAATGTCATCAAATGAAGTCAATATGAGATTTGTCGTAAGAAACAATTACCTATAAATGATAGTGAACCATGCTCGTGTAGAGAAATCCTCGAGGATAGTATGAAAAGATAGCAAACTAAAACGTCATTCTAGCTTGACTGAGGAGGAAGAAGATGAAGAATCCCACACATGGACTGCCCTTATTAGAATCAAGCCAAAATAAAGAAGGCAAGTGCTCACGAGCCACAACCCTCCGCGGACAAGGCTAAAAGGTAGAAACAAACAAATTTAGAAAAGAGAAGGGTAGACATAAATGTGTTCTATAATCCTCATCTATAATGATATCTGAATATGAATAAGTTGTGTCCTTATATCCATGCTATTCATTAAGGGGAGGTGTTTTAACAAGGTTTGAGAATTTGGGTTCTGACCAAGCAAGAACAGACATGTTCGGCCTATCCGGCCATAAACAGTAAAAAAACAAAAATCACTATGAATCAGCTGATTAGGGATTGATTCGACTGATCCAAGATTGATTTGATTGTTATGGGCCTGATTTGGGCATGATTCAGATATATCGGGTATGATGCATCCTATTCTGGATCCGATTTGGTCGATTTAGCCAAACCGAATCTGAACGAAGGCATATTTCGGGATCGGGGAGTAGTTCGGTTCGGATCGGACAAATTTTCAACCGTTTAGGGTTTGGCCAAATCCTCAAACCATGGCTTTTACTATATCCACCATTATCAGCCTCAAATTGGATAATTCTTCGGATAAGTCTACATTCTCTTAAAACCCTAGCATGGATATAATCATAGAATTATTGGTAATTAATGTGTTCATCAAACAACTACTCCTCAAACCGAACTGTAATCACTATGCCATATAGTGTCCTGGTTGAATCAAGTTTTGCAGCATTTTGTAAATTGATGATTTTTCTCATGAGTTTATGTGCTATAATACTATGTCAGACCTTCTTGTTTAACATTTGCAGCGTAAAAGACAGTTCTGTCAGTCTCAAAGAGCTTCCAAAGTATTGGCTTTCTTTGGCCTGACAACCCCTCCATATGAACTAGTAAGTGTTATCATCCTACTTCTCTGGCTTTATAAATTTTTTTTCGACAAGAGCTTCATAGCCGTTACCTACCATCTTAATGCATGTAATTTTTTTTCTAAGGGTAAATTACATGAAACCCCCCTGAACTATTGGCTATTTTCATGTTACCCCCATGAACTAAAAAACCAAACAAAATACCCCCTGTACTATGAAATATCTTCACTTAGCCCCCTTCATACAAGTTCAATTTGTTCAAAAAACGGTAAATGATCATGTTTTCTGTCAATGGTTTACCCCACTAGATAGTTCAGGGGGTATTTTGTTCGATTTTTTAGTCCAGGGGGGTAAGGTGAAAATGAACAATAGTTCAGGGTGTTTCATGTATTTTACCCTTTTTCTAAATGTTAATGTGGTGAGTTTGGACGAACACATGACCTTCATATCTTCAGTCTGACGCTCTTCCAACTGAGCTATTCCCAGCACTTTTTCCTCTAAGGATGGTGATTTGCTCAAAAATAAATGCTTCCATGCTTCTAATATCCATACTGTTTCTCCTGAAGGATGCCTTGGAACCATACATGAGCAAGAGGACACTAGAACTGCATTGGGGAAAACATCATAACTATTATGTGGAGAGCTTGAATACACAGCTGGTCAATAGCCCACTATATAGCTACACTTTGGAGGAACTGATCAAAGCCACTTATAACAATGGCAACCCATTACCAGAATTCAATAATTCTGCTCAGGTAATTACCGTTATTAACCAAAGATCATATGCTATACCATCTCTTGAAAAACAAATTATTCATTGTAGAATTTGGAGGTAATTTGGTGTAGCCTTTGAGCCGACAATCTGTAGGTTTGGAACCATGACTTCTTCTGGGAATCAATGCAACCGGGCGGTGGAAAATTACCCTTTGGAGGTGTGCTTCAGCAGATTGAAAAGGATTTCGGCTCATTCTCCAAATTTAGAGATGAGTTTGTAGAGTCGGCCGTGACTCTATTTGGATCCGGTTGGGTGTGGCTTGTCTGTGAGTCAAATTTGCTTCAATCCAAGCGTGTGATCTTTTCTTGATTTTCTAGGTCCCCATCTTCTTTCTTGCGTTGAAACAACTTTTTTGCTTCAATCAAATGATGTTCTTTTTTATTGCAGTGAAAACGAACGAAAAAAGGCTTTCGGTGGTTAGAACATCAAATGCAGTCTGTCCACTCGTTTGGGGTGATATCGTACGCTAACCTCCATCTCGAGCCGTTGATGTTTCTTGTATGTTATGGAAGTGTTGATACTCATCAAACCCGTCCACTTTCTTTTGCAGCCGATCATCTGTCTGGATATGTGGGAGGTAATGAAAGCTGAATCTTCTGCTTCTGTTTTCCATTGCTCCTTGTGTGAGAAGTACTGATGCTCTTCCATTTTGTTTCTCTTTCTATTTGTACAGCATGCATACTACCTTGACTACAAGGTATTCAAAAAGAGTGGCTTAGATTATTGTTGATCAGATACTGAATTCAGTTTTTTTTTCCAGTAAAATCATTTTCCTTATAGTAATTTATTGTAGTCTTTACCAAAAAAAAAAAGTAAATTATAGTGAATAACTGCTAGAGCATGCAAGGAATTAGGATGGAAGAAAAGTGGGTGGAGTAATTGGTGGATGCCCTCTAATTTCTTGAGATTTTTGAACAGGATGACAGACGAAGATACATAGACACCTTCATGGACCATCTCGTGTCCTGGCATGCTGCAACAGGACGCATGATTCGCGCTGAGTCTTTTGTGAACCTTGGGGAGCCGAAGATTCCAGTGGCATGATGAGATATGCTGACAAGGTATTTGTTTGTAGATGGTGGAGCTCTCTCTCTCTCTCTCTCTCTCTCTCTCTCTCTCTCTCTCTCTCTCTCTCTCTCTCTCTCTCTCTCTCTCTCTCTCTCTCTCTCCCCATGAGTACAATGTTATCTCGATCGTGGAATATCATTGTGAAATAGGAATCCGTGTTATCAAAGGATTTCCTGCGATTATTTCTTGTATGAAATGAGTCGATCATTTTGCTGCTTGCTCGTTCCTGATCAGTGATGTGGAAGTGGACTTCAGACTATTAGCTCGGATTCTAGTTGTAGTTTTATATGCAACTCCCTTTGAATCAGGACAATGGTGTTGTTTCCCATTACGTGGTATTATGCAATGCCCAAATAAATATCGAATAACTTTGCGAATTTTGATAACCAAACCTATGAAGCGGCAATTTTCTTCTGTAAAATGCTTGGTTCAGCGATTATGTGGTGAGCTCAAGAGTTATATAGAAGATAAAAGAGGAAATGACGGCGGGTGTGTGTAAGTGTAGGCAAGACTTGAACCCAATACCTCCAAGAAACCAGAGCACTGATACCATGTCAGTTGTCAACAAGAACAGCTGTTGGCCAAGATCGTCATTCGTTTCAGATCCTATTTCAGCTACGCCTCGCAATCGACATGATGAGTGAATCTGGTACGAGGCCATCCCCACCTGTAGATCGCATCCTTTTGGGCATAATTTGGAACTGTTACAAAGGTAGAATGCACGATGTATGAGTGTGTGATTGAGGTCGCATACCAGTGGCAAAGCACCTCCCCCGCATCTGTCGGGTTGTGTAATCAAATCTCCCGGTCCTTCCTACTGTATCTCTCGCCTTTGTAGGGGGTTTACCTGTGTTACTGTGGCAATATGATAGGCAAAGGTATGATTTGAACCTTAGTCTCTCTTGTGCTCTAAGCACTTAGGGGCTGTTTGGTTTGCGGAATAGAGATTAATTCTCCAGAATTGGAATTGGATGCTGAAGGGAATCTTATTCTGGATTTGGGGACATAAAAATTAGACAGTCTTACCCTTTGCTCTTTTCCTGGAATCCTACATGGCATATAAAAATTAGACAGTCTTACCCTATGCTCATCTAATCCAGTAGTCTCCCTAGGGGTGTGCATCGGTTCGAAACCGACCTATTTAGGCAAAACCCAAACCGATCCAACCTTGGTTGGTTTTGAGGATTGAACCAAACCGAACTAAGATTGGGATCCAATCCAATTAAAGTCGGTTTGAATTGGATCCCCCCCCCCTTTTCTATTAGGACCTAGCTCAATCTTAAAAAATAATAATTGTTATCAAATCATTAGGCCTAAATATAATTACTGATTTTGATTCATCTTATAGTATTGCGATGGTTGTTGGTAGCAAAGGTATATGAGGACATATGGTATATTTAATAAAATATTATATGTATATATATATATATATATATATATATATATGTCGGTTAGGTTTGGTTTATGTCGGTTTTAAATTTATAAATCCGTCAACCGATCCAATCATGTCGGTTTTTTAAAAACCCAAACCAATCTGATCCATTGAGTGTGTCAAAACCTATCAAAATTGGTCGGTTCGGTTTGGTTTGGTCGGTTCGGATCCTGCACACCCCTAGTTCTCCTCCTTAATCCCATGTTGAACCAAACTATTTTAGGAAATAAAAAAGGATTCCCCCCTCATTTTTTAGCATTTTCTTGCACGAACCAAACACCAGAATCTTATTCCAATTCCCTGGAACAGGATGCCGGAGAATAGGAATAGGACTCCAGGGTGTATTCCGCAAACCAAACGACCCCTAACAGGCGACGTACAAACCGCGAGGTCCCAACAAAGAAAAATGATAAATGAGTGAACACACATGCTTTCCATCATCAAAGTTGCTGTATCACAAAGGCATATCTTCAATGGCTAAAGCCAATTCTTCAGAGCCAAATTAGTCCAAATGCCGACAATGAGGAACCAAACAGGTTTACTCTCTGCCCAGTATTTCCCAGCAGCAAAGTACAGTGAAATTTTAAAAATTCTCATCAAATGCGAAACAGAGCTAGAGAAATATTCTTTTAACATAAACAATGTACATCAAAATGAAACAACTGATACGGCTAACACATAACCAACATCTAAACAGGGGGGGCTTTACAAGTTTGCTTATTATGCCCATATGCTTTGCAAGCACTGCAGCGCACCGCCCGTTTGACTGTTACCCGCGGATCAGCCGGCTTTTCTTTCGGCCGGCCAGCAAGCCGGCGGGTACGGGGAGGGCATGACGCCGGACTCCGAGCCGGATCTCCGTTCGCATGCCGACATGCATCAGGTATTGGGTTGATCGACAACGAATACGTTAGGCGGTAGTACTCTGATGTGAAGTACTTGGAGCAATAATCATAGATGCACGCATCGGTCCGCTCAAAAACCGCGAGAGCATGCACGCATGGCAAGCCGGTGACCTGCCATCCCCGGCATGTGCACTCCCAAGTCCCGATGTTGACCACATTGATCAGATCGTCACGCACCTCGAATACACAGCCGGTGGAGCACACTACATCAAGGGTGCGCGCTTTGGTCAACTCATCCTGTACTCTCCGGTTCATGGACGGTGTGAGTGTCTCGGCCCAAGTGTTTGAAGACTCACGTCGTGTATAGATCACCTCCATCATCTTGCACCTGATCATGTCGATCATCTGCACCACCGATGGCTCGTGCCTTGCTGATATCCAGTTGTTGAACATCTCTGCCGCATTGGATGAGTAACGGCCATGCCGCAGGCCCTTGAAGAAGGCATTCGACCACCGATCCGGCTTGGTCTCCAGAACCCATTCCGCAAGTTCTTTGGATTCGGTCTTGATGCTTTCAATGCATTCGTTAAACTCGTCAACTTTGCAAGCATGTACGGATCGTTTAAGATTGTCAACCACTGAATCCTTCAGTTCCTGTGTCCACGACTCCTCCAACTCTGACTTGAAATCCTCGATGAGGTGATCAACACAATACCCGTGATGACTATCCTCAAACACCTGAGGCACCACCTCCTCCAAACCATTCTTCCAATCCGATACGAATGTAATGGCTCGAGACACCGACAAGGCGGACTTCAGCTGCTCCAAAAACCAACACCAATTATCATTAGTTTCAGCCTCCACCACAGAAAAAGCAACTGGGAAGATATCATTCTCTCCATCCACTGCAGTTGCGACCACCAGTTTCCATTGCTTGTTCGCTTTAAGAGAGATCCCGTCCAGGAAAAGGAGGGGACGGCAACCATGGTCGAAACCACTAAGGGAGGCATGAAAGGCAATGAAGAGACGAAACCTTGATTCATCCGATGTTACTAATGTGGCCACACTTCCAGGGTTTGTCTCCATTATCCTCTCACAAAACCAAGGTAGTTGATTACATGCCTCTTCGTGTGAATTGTGGAGCTCCATCTGGGCAAAAAACTTCCCACGCCACGCTTGCGAATAATTCAAGTTGAGCCCGTATTCTCGCTCGAGATCATCCACGATTTCCCTTGGCTTATAGTTTGGGGTATCACGCAGCTTGTCCTTTATAACACTAGCCACCCATCGCTGTGATGCTAGTCGATGACCTTCGTTGCTGATTTTCCTTCCACATGTATGGGTGTCGCTCAATTTCTTTATCGTGAACTCTTGATTAGCTGGGGACCTTGATGCATGTATTCGCCATGGACAATCCTCGGCAATACATTCAGCAGTTATGCGGGACCCATCATTCTTGATATATCTATACACAAAACTATTAGCGATGGCATACTTGTGCAATGCATCACGGAACGTCTTTGGACCATCAAATACTTGCCCCGCGCCTGTGAGTAAACTGTCCCAATCACTGCATAACCTTTGTCGCTTAGCTTCCTCGGGATTAGCTATCGTGGGAGTGGTAGCGTAAGTAGGGGTACCGGAGTCAGCTACGACGCTCCTACTTACCCTACAAAAGTATGGGTTCATTTAAATTTCAGAGCACCACTTGATGATATAAACCAGCGCAGTCTTAGAAGAAATACCTGTTCTCGACCTTCTTCGTGACATAAACATCTGTAGTTGTTGAATCGGAATGAAAACTAACCATGCGCTTTAGGTCTTTGTCACAAGATACTGTGATGAGAGTTCGCCTGTTGCTTGGAAGAAAATACTTGATGGAAAAGGCATCAACCTTGCAATTAAACATATTTGAGATCTCTGACCTAAAATCGTGGAGTGTCATTTCTCGGTCAACATCAATCGCATGTGCTTCTCCACCAGAATAAGACATGGTTCCATCACTATTTGTGACAAATTCTCCACCTGACTGGCAAATAGCCAAAATCTTCCCCCTCGCCATGATACAGCAAAACCCCTTACTGTTGAGCAACCAATTCAAGATCAATGATACGCACACAACGGAATTACTAAGGCAAAAACCATACATTCAACCTTATATCATTCATATGCACTTTTTAAAATATAAACATCATTGCATTGCTCTACACACACACACACACACAAAGAGTCTATGGTGCGGCCACCTTAAACGTGCGGCTAACGTGCAACCAAGCACATGGGGCTTTTTTTTTTCGGATGATCACCTTCCCCTTGATAAACCACATGTCAAAATTCAGCTCATTCTAAGATCTATAGGTGCATCAAATGTGTTTGGCTTTATTGACCATTCATTTTAACCATCAAATGAAGGAGCACATTTGATATACCTAGAGGTCTTAGAATGGGTTGATTTTTGACATGTGGTTTATCAAAGGGAAGGTGATCATCCTCAAAAAAAATAAAAACTTGCAAAACATGGTTGTAAGTTAGCCGCACGTTAAGGTGGCCGCACATAGACTAACTTTATATATATATATATATATATATATATATATATATATATATATATATATAGAGAGAGAGAGAGAGAGAGTCTATGAAGAGGCCACCTTAACTTGCGGCTAACGTGCAACAGGGCACATGCAGGGGGTTTTTTTTTATGATGATCACCTTCCCTTTGATGAGTCACATGTCAAAAATCAGCTCATTCTAAGACCTCTATGGGCATCAAATGTACTCAGTTTTTTTTACCGTTTATTTTAACCGTCAAATTAAGGAGCACATTTGATACACCTAGCGGTCTTACCATAGGCTGATTTTTGACATGTTCTACCAAAGGGAAGGTGATCATCTTCAAAAAAAAAAAAACCTTCCAAAGCATGGGGGGGTGGGTGTGGTGTGTGTATAGATAGATAGATAGAGAGAGAGAGAGAGAGAGAGAGAATCCCTCAAGTGAGATCAATTGGTGCGATCCCATTGGTTAACCATGTTCAATACATATGTTATACCTCTTTCCATTCAAATGTCTCAGGTCAATGATTTCCACATATTTTTGTACAAATTTTTGCCTGGACTCGCTTGGGCAATTCGCACGTCTCACTGAATTAAAACATTTGAATAGGAAGAGGTGCAACATATATATATATATATATATATATATATATATATATATAGAGAGAGAGAGAGAGAGAGAGAGAGGGCTGTTACAGTGAGCTGTGAGCTGCCGGGGGGGGAAAGTGAGCTGCGGGTATTTTGACCCCCCAAGAAGTTATGGAATTTGATGAAATTTGGTGAGGTTGTTGCCTAGGATAAGATGATCATCCTCACCAATTTTCATCAAATTCCAAAACTTCTAGGGGGGTCAAATGGTCGAAGCAATTTCTGCAGATTTTAACGGTGACTGCGAACGGCAGAAATTGCTTCGACCATTTGACCCCCCTAGAAGTTTTGAAATTTGATGAAAATTGGTGAGGATGATCATCTTATCCTAGGCAACAACCTCACCAAATTTCATCAAATTCCATAACTTCTTGGGGGGTCAAAATACCCGCTGCATACTTTCCCGGGCGACAGCTCACAGCTCACTGTAACAGCCCAATATATATATATATATATATATATATATATATATATATATATATATATATATATATATATATATATATATATATATATATATATATATATATATATATATGGGCAGGGTTTAGTTGGGGGGGGGGGGGGGGGAAGCATGAAGAACAGATGAACAGTTGTGATTTATTTGTCTATATTCAAAGAAGGGTTATCATTAAGCCCATCCAAAAAACGGATTCACTGGATCAAACTGTCGAGGCCCTGACGTGGAGCGAATCACGCACACAACAGATTCGAACGCACATCTCTTTCTCCCGTTAACTGCGCCTCTAAATTGGAATGTCACACAAAAGATTCGAGCGCACATTTCTCTCTCCCATTAACTACGCCCTTAAATTGGAATGTGGGAAAGGAAATCCCGATCTGATCAAGGGGGTTTGGATTGCGAGGTATCAACGCATCTCTCTGTCTCCTCGCCATTAACTGCTCGTGCTCAAGGCACGCAGGCAAACATCTTCTCAGGGGAAGTCGCATGAGACGTCGTCCCCCCATTATCACGACGTGGCATCCAAACACAAGTTCATCTGTGGCATTTGAAATTTGAAATCACTAAAATTATGATAACCTGCCTTTTAGGGCTCCCAAAACTTATAAATTCGTTATCATTACCCTCTCTCTCTAATCACGGGGTACACAAGCCTCGATCTAGTTGGGGAATCGGAGGTACCCATTGAAATGAAAAGGATGGGATGGACTCGATCTGGACTGCAACTCACGATGCAGTCCTCTCTCTCTCTCTCTCTCTCTCTCTCTCTCTCTCTCTCTCTCTCTCTCTCTCATGGGTTCGGTCATCAATAATCCCTTCTTTTGCTTTTCCAACCATAAGGAATTTCTATGATGCCATCAACTCTCTCTCTCTCTGGCCGCAAGAGCATCAAGTGCTCAAGTATCTACACATGGGGCATCGGTGGCCCGCGGAGCACTGGTCGAAAGCAAGGGTTGGCTCGCCGGAGGAGTGTCAATATTTTTTTTAGTAATATTTTTATAAAATAAGTATAATTAAAATTAGAACGTGGGTGATTGACCCACCGATTGTTGGTCGGACATAATGGGTCGACCCACATGGTGTTGGTGGCCCGCGGGATGCTTTCCCGGGGTGTATTTTTAGACAGGGTGTTTGTTTTTCGATGGCGATGGCGTCATCGAGAAGTCCGAGCATAGCCCAGTATGTAAGTTGCCACCGAAGGCAGCCATGGTGGACACCGAAGACGGCCATCCGAGTGCCGATAGGAATTTTGACGCCCCCGCCCAATGTGGACGCCATCGCCGAAAGCGTTTAGCCGCCAAAGGAGATCGTCCGAAGTGCCGACAGGCACGGGAATTACTAGTATATATATAAGAAAATGGAGCCTCTATATATGGAGGAAACTTACCTCTATACGTCGGTGATTTGATGCACCTAGAGTTTTAGAATGTGCTGGTTTTTTGTGATGATAAACACCTTACCTTAGAATCTTAGATAGAATATCTACAAAAAATTAGCACATTCTAAAACTCCTAGGTGCATCAAATGTTAGAAGTTTTAACATTTGATGCCTCTAGAAGTTTTCGAATGTGCGGATTTTTTGTGGGTGTTCTTAGGTAAGGTACTTATTATCACAAAAACCAGCACATTCCAAAACTCCTAGGTACGTCAAATTACCTTGTATGGAGGTAAGTTTCCTCCATACGTATAGAGGATCTCTCTCTCTCTCTCTCTCTCTCTCTCTCTCTCTCTCTCTCTCTCTCTCTCTCTATATATATATATATATATATATATATATATATATATATATATATATATATATATATATATATATATATATATATATATATATATATATATATGAGACCGGTACCCTGGACCACTGGTCAAGCAAATTTGTTGGACCAGTGGCCCAGATGACCACTCTACAAGTTTCAAAATTTGTTCAAACTTGGTGGGTGTATTATCTAGTGTAAGGCGATCATCCTCACAAAAAATAGCAAATTCTTAAACTTCTCGACTCGTGCTAAGCAACATTAATGGTTATAATGGACGGTCGGTAAAGCTTCTAACATTTGATGACCATAAAAGTTTTAGAATTTGCGGATTTTTGGTGA
This sequence comes from Chamaelirium japonicum, assembly GCA_947650365.1. NCBI lineage: Eukaryota > Viridiplantae > Streptophyta > Magnoliopsida > Liliales > Melanthiaceae > Chamaelirium > Chamaelirium japonicum. Next base: position 29,858,793 of record OX393558.1, on the reverse strand, counting down.
GGATGATCATCTTATCGTGCATATAGAGGTGGAAGGGAGTTAATTATCGTACATAAATGTGAGGGAATGAGTTAATTATCATGCATATATTGGTCGGAGGGAGTTAATTACCATGCATATGTGGGTCAGAGGGAATTAATTGGTGTGCGTATATGGGAGGGTGGGAGGGAGTTAAATTATTTCCTCAATTGGCAGAGGGAGATTCAAATTTCAAATTAAATCATTAAAAGACAGTTAGGGTGAATCACACTCGTTTTTGTGATATGGTTTGACGGCCCAGATTTATCGTTTACCTTATGTTATATATCTAGATATATATATATATATATATATATATATATATATATAACCAAGTCTATTTGTTGCTAAAAATTATTTATCAATACATCTATGTGCAACCACATCATATGTTCATGTGGATGGTGTTAAAATTAACAACTATATATATGGGTATGCACATAGACATGTTTCTAATACAAGAAAAGAAACCATATTTAGACAGCAGAGAAAGCTAAAGGCAACTGAATATAAGGAAAACGTCCTAGGGCCCACTTTCTAGTTTCTATAAAGTCATATTGGTAGATAAGCCAAATCTTAAGCCAAGAGCAAGAACAAAATTGAAGAACCAAGACTCGGTGGACGAATGCTAAATTTTATAACGATAATAGTTCAAAGTAGAAGAGCACTGTGGTAACAAACCCATTTGTAGTTTATATTAAGTGATCTCTACTAGTCAACTTTAAAGGTGCTAATAATATTAACAAGTCTTTTACATTGGCAAGTAAAGACTAAAGACTGACATTTTTAGTCTTTCAAGCGACTAAGGCATTGTATTATTATATATCATCAGGTTCTCAATAATATTGATAGGATGATTGGTCACAAATCCACTGTGAAAATTACCCACTAGTACAACAACCAGCATTCCAAGTTCCAGTGCATTGATAACGACGATCCAGTCATGAGACATATCAAGAATAATAAGCTTCATACAAAACATACTATTCATTTCTTTCCATCATGTGGATATCTGAACTTCACAGACCCATTTCAGCATGATATAGGTATCATGCAATCAACAGGTTCTTCAAAAATGCACTAGGAAAACTTCTATTCCTGTTCTAAACTATTAGGTAAGCTTCATAAATAGACATGTTAGGAACGTGCAACGCACACACACTTCATGTCATAGTACCAAAACTCAGTCCGACTCGACTCACCCGAGTCGACTCGACTCGGCCGAAAAACGGGTCGACTCGGACCAGCTGTGACTCGGGCCAACTCGCTCCGACTTTGGCTATTTACTATTTTGAGTTTTTAAAAACACACACACACACACACACACACACACACATATATATATATATATATATATATATATATATATATATATATATATATATATATATATATATATATATATATATATATATATATATATATATATATATCGAGTCGCCCGAGTCGAGTTTCGAGTCGAGTCTTCGAGTTACTCGACTCGGTGGACTTTCGAGTCGAGTCCAAGTTCCGGGTTTTTGAACACTGCTTCATGTTAATGTCATTTAATATTATTGTTTTTTTATGGCCCTATTGGATTAACTAAGTCGTGAGTTACAATTTGGGCAATCACTATCTGAGGCAGTACTAAACCGTGTAACCATGATATCAAAAATAGAATTCAGCCACACTCCAAGATAAGGTAGCAAGCTCTAAATGGTGTATTATGCCACCGAAATTTCATATTTTAGGAATGAAGTAGTCATTGGAAATGCCCTATTCAAGATTTGTAAGTCTTATTAGGCAAAAAGTGCCTTGAAGCTTTAGACACAATTTAGGGCTAACTGTTTCCTTTCTTTTTTGTTGGGCACATTGATTAATAGTAATAGGAACCTTTTGATGAGATCAAAGGTCTGTATAAAGACTCATTTGGATTTCTCATTAGATGTCTTTACCAAGGGCTTTGGACATATAATTAAGAATTGCATTGTTACCATTTTGGTGGGCTACACTTAGCCCCATTGTTTCCTCCTTTCTTCTTTAATTTTGAATTCTTCGTCTTTATCTTCCTATAAGGGCTTGTCATGATTAATGTTCACCACTTTTGTTTTGGCCTGGACAAGCATAAGTGCAGGGTGGGTTGTTTGGCCCAACAATCCTCACCTAGTGTAAACCTACTAGCTTATGGTTGACTTTTTGGAGAATATCAAACCAATAAACTTTTAAGAATCAAAATCATTTTATCTTTACTATTAAGGCTTAAAAATGGACAGTGACTATGAATAACCCATTGTATTCATGATGACTCCTCTTTCTCACTGTCTTCACTTTGATATATGGATGACTCTAGGAATGACATAAATATGATCTGGAACTCCAACAATTCGAGCAAAAAAATCCATGAATGAGCAAAGGAAAGGAAAAGGAGACCTAAAAGGCCAAAGCATGGTTCTTCTAGTTAAAATTCAGTATTGATTACTCTAATAATCTGATTTGCATTAGATGGAGGGCCCATCCTTATATAGCTACTAGTAACTAGTACGAAACCCGAGCAATGCCCAGATGAACTTGATGCAAGCTACTTGGCACAGACAACATCACAGCCGTCTGAAGAAATGTGCAACCGGGAGTGAGTGAGATTCACTTGTTAGAGAAAGACAGTACGAATGATTTTCCTGATTAACATCAAATGACCATTAAATGTCATTGATTGGGTATTTATATTTTATAGTAGGTTTATAATAAGATTTATGCGAGAGCAGTGTTCACACAAGGGAGAAGGATTCTAGCTCTTCAAAAGTGGTCCACATGTCATAACACGAGAGAGACGCCTCTGTTTATATTTATATTTATATATATATATATATATACAGGTAAAGCCCATGATACCTACAATTCAGCTATGAATCAATACCTAAAATCTATGAAGAGCAAGATTGACAACAAAAAAAAGGTCTCCTAGCTTGTTCTCTCCTTTTTTTTGGCACTTTCTGTACTTTTCGAGCATGTTCTCTGTATTCCACCAAAAGGCAAGAGAATAGCACATACAAAAGATCCTTAGAGGACTAGGACGCCCTCTTCTAGAAGGAGAATCCATCCTTCTAACAAACCCCAATAATTGGTTCCCATTTTGTGGAAGAAAACGTTCACAGTACAAGGAACTGGGCCCCTTTCCCGCAAGGGAGACGAGCCATGGGATTCGCTCCCCCGTGGGTGCAATTGGCAAGGATAGGGTGTCTGAACTCTTTCCTTTTATGAAAGTGGTCTAGCGACTCTAGCCTCATAGACATTAAGGTAATTAATTACCTTTTAAAAGAAAGCAACTGAACTAAGTTTTTATTGACCACTTTTGCAAAAATATTTGGTTTGACTTTTGCAATTAAGTTCCTACATTTCTAAAAATAAAAATAAACTCTCAAGTGGCAAAAACAAAGCTAATAAAAAAAACTCTAAATGGGCCCCAATTAATTGGTCAATTAACTCAAGGTGCAAGAAAAGGCACTAATGTCGCTCATGCCAGAATCTCTCCAGGTGGAAAAAAAAAAACTTGGCTCCGACCAGAAGGTTTGCATTTAATTTTCATGCTGCATGGTCAATGTCCTTTAGTTCCTCGTTTATCCATTTGCTTTCATTGGGTGATTGTCAAGCCATAGAAATCTTTGATATTGGGTTTTAGTAGGGTATATTAGGAAGTTTTCCATAGTCTCCCATGCTTTGTAGTTTGTGAGGAATTTGTTCAGTTTAATAATCCACTTGATCAACATCTTCTGAATCTTTGTCTAACCAATGACAGTAACACAAATCTGCAACACTAAATGTCGAGTTGATATTTAGATCACCGATAAAATTTATCAAGCATTACTTCTGACTTCCTTCAGAATCTTGTAAGAGTTAACTTTTGTTGACTTCCACAATTTAAGCTCATGCAACCAAGGAACAACCCCCCATGTTTCCTCTAGGCTAGGAAAGTCTATAAGAAAAAGGAAAAAGACATGATTTGACATAGAGAATGACGTTTGTATTTGCGACACATTATAATCCAAAGAGCTGAAATGAAACAATTTTTCCACGAAATTTCCAAGCTTCAATTAGTCAGCCTGATTTAATCACCAGTTTGGGAATGGAAAGCACTTAGTAGCTAATTTGTGTAATATTTCCATAAGATTTTCCAAATGTATCACATAGATGTCGCATAATAATAGGAGACAATAGTTAATTGAACGCAATGCAAGCGCACAATAAACTCGAATACTATATGAGCAATATGTAGAGCATTTTTTTGTCTTCACATGAAATAAAATGAGCCGTCTTGGAGAACTCATCCACCACCACAAAAATAGAATCATAACCTAGCGAACGATGATAATCCAAAAGCAAAGCCCATAATGCTTGAACTGGAAATGGTGTATACAACCTTGTATTCTATGCTTGGCAATTGGCAAACTGAAAAATCTTACACCTTCTAATAATTTGATCCACATCTCTCCTCACTCCTAGTCAATAATATTGTTTGCCCACTATGGAAAACAATTTTTCACACCCAAAGTGTCAATCGACTGAATCGAGACATCATCCATGTAGTTCTTTGAGCATTTGTGGCCTCAGGCCTTGAGAATAGAAACTTACATTCTATTGAAATAAACCCTCGGTCCCTCATGTGATGAAACAGTAGTAGTTGATTGTGGTAACGTACCTTTTGGGTCTTTCACAATTTTCCCAAAATAGGATCATCTAGCTTGATTTCATCAAAACACACAACTTGATTATTTTCATGAAGATAACAAATAGTGTCATTCAATGTAATCGTATGCTTTTGTCCTCCAGCTTTATACTTCAAAGAGAGGGCCAATTATTGAAGAAAAGAACTCTGCTTCCCGTGGTTGTGACAGCTTACTCTTGAATTGAAGATATTTGAGTGCTCTGTGATCCAAAAAAACAAAAAACATGGAACGAGAGTGTTTTCAATGGTAAATTGTCATGTAAACTACATAGAATTTCATATCCTAGACCAAGTATCTCCTTGTAGCATCATTGCATGGTCTTCCTTCTTGGTTGAGCACAGCGTAAATACCCACCAATGAAGCAATTGATTCCTCTGCAAAGAGTTTCCAATATCCGATAGTGCAAGCATAGAGGCCTCAATAATAGATGTCTTTCTTTCCAAATGCTTGGTGCACCAGGGTCCAAGCATTTGGATCCTTTTGAGGCACTTTGTGATAGGACTCATGATAATATTGAACCCTTGGATAAATTGTTGGTATCGTAAAAAGTTTTGATATTGACGACCGTTTGTGACGCCAAACAAACCACTATAGCTTGGGTTTTTTCTCAAGATTTTCCTCTAAACCATATGTTGATACAACGTATCCCATAAAAGAACATATCTTCGCTCAAAAAAGAACACTTTTCATATTAACATAAAGCTAATCTTTCTCTGCAACTATCATTACCTGCTTAAGGTGACTCAAGTGTTCATTCAGTCCAATCCCTTATCCGAATAACTCTTCTAGATATGATCTTGCCATAGATATGATCTTGTCCTTTGGCTTGGGAGAAGTGAGGTTACGGACTCATACCTGGGGTCATTGGAGGATAACCACCAGATAAGGAGGATGGGCTCCAGCTCAACATCAGGTCTTCAAAGTACTAAACAGACGTTCTTCAAGGTCATGGGACATCACTTGTCCTATAATGAGGCTTCTACATGAACAGAAATTGCTTTTAACAGATAGATAGGTACCCAAATGTACCACGCAAGAACTAAAATAAAGAAACAACAACATCGAGTATGCACAATAGCCTAGCTTTCATTAATTTCATCACATTGATACAAGATGTCAAGTATGCACAATAGCCTAGTTTTCAACTGTTGCAACTCTCAAGTCAATGTTCTCTCTAATTCTCTCCAATTCTGAGAAAATCATCCAACTGTTATAATATAGTATGACCCATCATCGTTTTTGGGTCAATTAACCCTTCAGCTTCTCTAACAATATTACAAGTATAATTTAACTCCATACATACCACAGGTTTAATCACCAATAAAAAAAACAGAGATTGAGAAATTATCTGGAAGCAGAGTTTTGATACAAGTACTGAGCGCACGAAAATAGTAGAATTGGTGAGACGTTGGGAGTGTGTGTAATTTCCACTCATACAATCTCAGAACTTCAACGGCAGTTTGATCATTCTCATAGAACCCAATTCCATCGCTGCAATTAAATTTTAAAAAAAAAATACAATTCAAGAAACATGAAAAGATTGTGTTCAGGGTCAACAATGATAATTGGGTTTAGGGTTTCAGCCTAGTGCAGACAAAATCAGGCAGAAATTCGACTCGTGTTATAGGGTTTCCACAGAAAACCACAAACCCCAACCGATTGATGAAGAGATACAGACCTTTTCGAGGTTGGAGAGTGGAAGTCAGGCGGTCGGAGTTTCCTAGGGTTCGAGGTGGCCGGAGCAGCGTGAGGTTCGTGGCGGCCGATGTTGCTGTGAGGAAGAACACAAGATCAGATCGAGAGAGAGATCGAGGCGGAGATCAACCTCTGGAGCTGCGGAGGGGCTGCCGTCGGCGGGGTGAAACGCCTCTCCTCCGAGGTGCGCGAGGGTCTCCTTCGCTCCAAACAGCAGAGAGATATTAGGGAGCGATTAGGGCTGGCGACGGAGCCCCGAAAACCCAAAATCCGACCCGACCCGACCCGAAATTGGTGATGCATGCCAGATGGCAACTACAAAACGTGGTGGAATGCATTAATGTGATTGAATGTGGGCTTCGTAACCGTTCGTATTATTTACATGAACTTTGTGTTAATTATATTTTTACCACAAAAAGGAACAAAAAGGAATCAGCCAAAACTACGATTAAACTAGCCACCCTCAGCCGCCAAATGAATACGATAAGGATGGAGGTGGCGATGCCCGGTGGGTATGTTGCCGTCGAAGGCGGTCCGCTGCAATGCCGACAGGCACGGACATGCACTAGTTTATATAACAAGGAACGTCGGTTTTGTACTGACTAGACAAAACGGAACAAAAATACTGACTAGGACAAGCTGACTGAACAAAAATAAACCGAATAGATCTAACCATTCGTTCAAAAATCAACGCACGATCTCTCCTTGGTTTCAAATCCCAACCCATTTAAATTGTACTAAACCCCTAAAATCCCGGTCCATTGAAACTGCACTAAACCTGACCGTTCATCTCGTGATCGTTGTTCGCATCAACGGCTATTAACCTGCCTGCTGAAATTTCGGCCACCCCAAACCATCGGGTCGATCTCGAGGAATCCGTTCAAATAGAGACAGTTGTGATTGATCGATTATAGGGGGAGGGGGAGTTGGTCGCACCGAAGGCGCCCGCTTCGTGCCAATCGGCACGGGCGAGGAAATGGGTGTCCCTATGAATGCGGTGTTGTTGTTAAAAGTGTTTTGTTGTCGAAGGTGTTCAGGGTGTTGCCGCCGAAGGCGACCCGCTGCAGTGCCAATAGGTGTGTTGCCACCGAAGTGGCCCACTGCAGTGCCGACAGGCACAGGCATGCACTAGTCTATATAACATGGCACGTCGGTTTTGTGCTGACTAGACAAAACGGAAGCTGACTAGGACAAGCTGACTAGACAAAAATGAACCGAATAGATCTAACCATTCGTTCAAAATCAATGCACGATCTTTATTTCCCCATCCATTTTGTTCAAAAATCAACGCACAATCTCTATTTCCTCATCAACCAACTCCCTCCCTAACCATTTAAACTGTACTAAACCCCTAAAATCTTGACCCATTTAAACTGCACTATATCTGACCGTTCATCTCGTGATCATTATTCGCATCAACGACTATAAACCCGCTTGTTAAAATTTCGGCCGCCCCAAACCATCGGGTCGATCTCGAGGAATCCATTCGAATAGAGGCAGCTGTCAATAATCAATTATAGGGGGAGGGGGAGTTGGTCGCGCCGAAGATGTCCGCTTCATGTCAATCGGCACGGGCGAGAAAATGGGTGTCCCTATGTATGCCGGTGTTGTCTTCGAAAGTGTTTTGTTGCCGAAGGCATTCAGGTGTGTTGCCACCGAAGGCAGCCCGCTGCAGTGCCGACATATGTGTTGCCGCCGAAGGTGACCCGCTGCAGTGCCGACAGGCACAGTCATGCACTAGTCTATATAACATGGCACGGCAGTCTACATGCTGACTAGACAAAATGAAACGCTGATTAGACAAAAATGACCATCTCTCTCTCCGTCTCTCTCTCTCTTCCCCATGATCTCTCTCTCTCTCTTCCCCACAATCTCTCTCTCTGTCTCTCTCTTTTCCACGATCTCTTTCTTTCTCCGTCTCTGTATCTTTCTCTCCATCTCTCTCTCTCTTCCCCACAATCTTTCTCTCTCACTCCTCCGTGATCTCTCTCTCTTCCCCACAATCTCTCTCTCTTTCTCAATCTCTCTGTATCTCTCTCTCTCTTCACCACAATATATATATATATATATATATATATATATATATATATATATATATATATATATATATATATATATATATATATATATATATATATATATATATATATATATATATATATATATATATATAACATGGCTTGGCAGTCTACATGCTGACTAGACAAAATGAAATGTTGATTAGACAAAAATGATCATCTCTATCTCTTCCCCATGATCTCTCTCTCTCTCCACGATCTCTCTCTCTCTTCCCCACGATCTCTCTCTTTCTCTTCCCCATAACCTCTGTCTCTCTCCGCCTCTCTCTCTCTCTCTCTCTTCTCCACGATCTCTTTCTCTCTTCGTCTCTGTATCTCTCTCTAATCCATGATCTCTCTCTCCATCTCTCTCGCTCTTACCCTCAATCTCTCTCTCTCTCTCTGTATCTCTATCTCTCTTCGTCTCTTTCTCTTTATTTTTCGGGGGAGGTTGGGAACCCAAATCTTCTACCACATTTCTCTGCCCCATTGTCTGCCCCCGAAGTCATAGCCGTCCATTGCACCCAAACCCGACTGGTGCATCACACTCAAGCCCAACCGACAGGCAAAGGGACGGTAGTGATCAGGTACAACCTGGAGCATATATCGAGGGGTTAATCACATTCGTTTCTTTGTCTGCCTTTTGGGGGTGAGTACGATGCACGGGTCGGGTATGGGTGCAACAAATGGCTATGACTTGAGGGGGCAGACAATGGGGCAGAGAAATGGGGTATAAGATTTGAGTTCAAGAGGGAGGGGTGGTGGTCGTGCCGAAGGCGTCCGCTTTGTGCCAATCAGCACGGGCAAGCACTAGTAGAAAGAACAAAGCATCCATATGCATTACACAATAGTTATATTGTCTTGCATCTTTATTTCACCAAACATCTTGTGTCAAAAGGATTTGTCCAAATTTTTAATGGCATTGTTATTATCTTGATTAGAGAATCTAATCTATATCTATCTATACTAGGGATTATTATTCACAACCATCTCTCCTTGTATGTCTCGCCTCGTTCTAATTTACTCTGATTACAAAGTGGCCAATATTTATCAATGTGGACCTTGGGTCTCGGATGATGATTGTTGATCAATGTCCGATATTTATCAAAGTGGCCGATATTTATCAATGTGGACCTTGGGTCTCGGATGATGATTGTTGATGATGATTGTTGATCAAAGTGGCCGATATTTATCAATGTCAACTCTTCTACCCTGCTCTCACAGCGAACCTTCTGCTGGGGTCCCAACATGTTAAACAAATTTGTGGCATGGGGATTATGGTGTGCTCACAACAAGGAAATTTTTTAAAGTGGTTAAATCCATTGTTGCTACTGTTCTTCATGCAAGCTCGCATCCACATATCTACTTGTCTTTAATGTTGGGTGAAAATATTAAAGTTTGAAATTGGGTTTACTGGTTGTTTCACTTCCCTTTGTCATGTCACTTGTTTACCCGGTCAACTAGTGGGAGTAGTGCGGTGCAATTCATTGCCAACCACTCAACTAGTTTGAAAGATCCGTTACACTCACACGAGGGGAGGACTTTCGTTCTTATGACAGTGATTTATCGTGCCTCAATCCTCGACGAGTAACGTGAATTCAACTATCAATTTCACTTGTTTTAAATCTATCAATTTATTTGTTTTATGTGATTAGTTTTCAACATCTAAGATCGAAAGTCTTATCTAAACCTAATCAAACAATTTGTAGTTTGTATATATAGAGATCTTAGAACTTGATTGATGGCTATTTCTTGTTTCTAGATGGTAAAATTCTAATTCCATGCATATCGACTAATTGTTCACGTCTTGATATTGATTAGCTTTGCCATATAAATATATTACATTTTGTGGTTAAATGTTTAAAAATCTGATCATAAGGTTTATTTGAAAAATCTTACAAAACCAAATTCTGGTTTTAAATCATTTTCTACATAGTGCTTTTCAGAAGGAAAAAAAAAAAAAAGCTTTCAGCTTTTTAAAATATGTTTTTTGCTTTTTATAAACTGCTTTCAGTACACTGTGTTCCAGAAACAGTTTTCAGCACACCCTGTTCCAAAAACTTTTCCAGTATAGTGTGTTACTGAAATTGTTTCTAGAGCACTGTGTTTTAGAAACTACTTCCGCACACTGTGCTCTAAAATCTGCATGATAGACACAAGTAGATAGTTTAATGTATCGTGATATATGCTAAAGTTTAGAACTTGTTAGGAAATATTAGTTGTGCAAATAGTAAATAAATATTGCTTCAGAATTTATACATATTGTTCCATTACGCTTGCAAGTCACTTATTTTAGCCTTGCAATTGTTTGCAGTAATCTAGTTCAAAACTAGATAAATTGTTAGATGACCTCTTTAAGTGATTATAAGTCTATGAAGCCAAAGAAGTTTGATGGCTCATCTTTAGGATATGATAAAATCAAATGCGTTATTAGTTGACGACATTAGGTCTTCTCTCCACCTTAGGAGAACTATCTCCCTTAGATGAAACCTTATAGGAAGGGTCTAGAAACCCAACCCACACCAATTTAGAAACCTCTACTCTTTCTACCCTTAGTACACCCTAAGGAACTAAAACCCCTAAAGAGATAGACTACCACTATTACAACCGAATCTTTAATACCCTCTCAGACAAACTCTATGACATCTACCTCAAAACCACCAAATTTGCCAAAGAACTATAGGATGCCTTAGAGTCAGAGTATGACATCGATGATGCCGGCATTGATCGGTTTACCGTCTCTAACTTCCATAGCTTCAAAATGGTAGACAGCAAACCCATCAATGACCTAGTTCATGAGTTTCAATTCCACCTCAGAGATATTAGGATCCAAAGTATAGTTCTAGATGAGAACTACAAAGTGTCATGCCTAATAGATAAATTGTCACTATCCTGGTCAGAATTTGTAAACCAGCTTAGGCACAACCAAAGGACTTTGACCCTAAACCAAGTTTATAACTCCATAGGATATAGGAGAAACATAAGTTGAGTGAGAAGAAATCTAATGAGATGACGACCAAGGTTTATATTGCAGAGAAGACTAGTGAACCCAAGAACACCCCGAAGAACTTCCGACCTCAACAAAAAAAACATCAAACCCAATAACCGGGCTAAGCCTAATCATCTTAGGATCCAAAACCACTGTAACCTTTCCAAACCTGGAGGAGATAAGATCTGTTTTTTTTACGGAAGAGATAACCATTTCGCTAGGGATTGCTATTTCAGAAAGACTACCAACAATAAGCCAACAAGGAAAGGATTGAATACTCCTATGCCTCAGGTCAATATGGTGGAGGGCAATCTTTTGTCTTCTCAATTTAGGTTAGTGGTCTATACTCCTCTAGTTAACTTTACTCTAGTTAGCAATGACTGGTGGCTAGACTCTGAAGCTAATGTGTATGTTTGCTTTGATCGCTCCTGGTTTTCCACTTATCAGGTCTCAAGTGGAGGAAGTGTAATGTTGGGAAACAATTCAGCTGTACAAGTTTTGGGGAAAGGATGAATAAATTTGAAGATGGCGTCTGGAAAGATCTTGACCCTACACGAAGTCCTACATGTTCCCGATGTCCGGATAAATTTGATTAGTGGATTTTTGTTAGTCCAAATGGGTTTTTGAGTTGTAATGGAGTCCAATAAACTTGTAATTATCAAGGATAATTTGTTCATTGTAAAGATTTTGTATCTGAAGGGCTGTTCAAGTTAAATGTTGTTCCCCAGACTGAGAATAATAGTTCCTCTTATGTTATCTTGAATGTTGAATCTTGCAATGTTTGACATGGTAGACTTGGTCATATAAATCTAAGATCCATCAAAAGTATGATGGACTTAAATATCATACCTAAGTCTTCTATAGATCTAAATAACAAGTGTGAAATTTGTGTTCAAGCTAAACAACCTAGAAAGCCCTTTAAGGTCATACATAAAGACTCTTAGATGTTAGAACTGATTCATAGTGATGTATGTGACTCCAACCGAGTACCCACAAGGGAGGCCGTAATAGGTATTTTTTTAACCTTCATAGATGACCACTCCAAATACTGCTACACCTACCTAATCAAGAGCAAAGATGAAGCTTTCGATAGGTTTAAGATGTATTAGGCAGAGGCTGAAAACCAATTAGATAAGAAGATTAAGATTCTTAGATCAGATAGTGGAGGAGAGTATACCTCAAATGACATGACCTTGTACTGTCAAGAACATGGGATAATTCATGAGGTTACAGCCCCATACTCACCTCAGTATAATGGGGTTGCTGAAAGGAAAAACTGAATGCTTGTGGATATGGTAAAGTCCATGCTTATAAGCTCAGGTGCTTCTGAAAGCCTGTGGAGGGAGGCTTTTCTTTCCACGTGTCATATCCTAAACAAAATACCTCCAAAACATAATAAGAAAGCCCCATATGAACTGTGGAAGGGTAGAATCCCTAACCTCCAGTACCTAAAAGCTGTGGGGGTGCTTAGCGAAGGTAGGAATTCCATATCCTAAGAAAAGAAAAGTAGGTCCCAAAACTATTGACACGATTCTAGTAGGATATTCCCTTAATAACAATACCAATAGGTTCCTCATGATCAATTCAAAGGTTAGTGATATTTCCAACAACACTTTGAGAGAGAGAGAGAGAGAGATATTGTCTTGAGGCAACACGAGGGTTTTTCAGCACTAGGTCAAGAGAATAAGGTTTGTAAATTGGTAAAATCTCTCTATGACTTAAAACAAGCACCTAAACAGTGGCATGAGAAATTTGATTCAGTTATTCTATCTTATGGATTTTCAATAAATGAATTTGATAAATGTTTATATTGTTAAGTCATACGAAAGAAGTTTGTGTTGTTATGCCTATATGTAGATGACATCCTGATTTTTGGTTCCTTTCTAGATGTTGTTCTTGATATCAAAGCTTTTCTTTCAAACAATTTTGACATGAAGGATTTAGGACGAGCCAACCTCATCTTAGGGATGACTATAGATCATACTTCAGAAGGTATATCGCTGTCTCAACCCTATTACACTGAAAAACTGATCGAGAAGTTTGGTTTTTAAAACTCTACACTACTTTCCACTCCCTTTGATTCTAGTATTCAGATTAAGAAAAACATATGAAAACCTGTTTCTCAAGATAAATATTCTCAAATTATAAGTCACTCCTCTACTTAGCTAACCGCACCAGACCTGATATAGCTTATGCAGTGTCTAGGTTGAGTAGATACACATGTACCCTGGCTCAGAACATTGGACTGCAATAGAAAGGGTCCTTAGGTACCTGAAGGGTACCTCCTCCTATGATATATTCTATGGAGGTTAGCCATAGTAGAAGGATACAGTGATGTCAATTGGATCACTGATTCCCTTGATATTAAATTCACTAGCGGTTATATTTTTCTTTTAGGAGGTGCAGCCATCACCTGGAGATCGGCTAAGTAAACCCTCATAGCTAGGAGCACAACGGAAGCTGAACTTATTACTCTAAATACTACTTGTACAGAAGCTGAGTGGATTAAGAACTTATTAGGTAACATTCCTTTTATAGAGAAACCTGCTCTAGCTATTTTTATTCATTGTAATTCTAAAGCTGCAATAGACCTATGCAAGCAAAAGAATACAAATGGAAGAAATGAACAGACACATAAGAGTTAGACACAAATCTGTAAGAGGACACCTTCAAAAATCCACAATTACAGTGGAATTTGTGAGATCAGAGAGAAATCTAGCAGATCATTTGACCAAAGGTCTTTCTAGGAGAGCAGTCATAGAATCATCGAGGGGGATAGAATTACATCCCATAAGTTAGTCACCTATAGTGCAACCCTTCCTTTGTGATTGGATATCCCATGATGGTAGTTCAAAGGGTACTAACAAGCTGATAGAGTGAACAGTAGGGGAGCACAATTCATAGGAGTATATCTTCTCCCCAGCCATCCCTATTATGATGTGCTCTCATGAGTGACGGTCTAGGATGCGTTTTTTCTCTTAATGAGCTTAAGACAAAATTCTGCGAGATACCATTCCGTCATCGGTACCCTTCGAGGACTCACCTATGTGGGAGTAGTCGTGGAATCGTGACTATGGGAATTGGGCATTTCCCTAATAGCTCCCATGAAGACGCAAGGTATAGGTGCACGACTGTAACACGTTAACCTGCTTTGAACCCTAGTTAGTCTACTGTACGTGTGGCTTTTGAAGTCTGGCTCAAAGGTCACAGTTCAAGACCAAGTTTACTGTGGTTCCTTCAGATGGAAAGAGTTAACACTATGTGAAGGCTCAAGTCCGAAAGACACCTTCACCGATTGTATAGTATAGTGTTGCCCAATTTGGTTTTGATTTTCAAACTTTTAATTTGTGGGGGATTGTTGGGTGAAAATATCAAAGTTTGAAATTGAGTTTATTGGTTGTTTCACTTCCCTTTGCCATGTCACTTGTTTACCTGGTCAACTAGTGGGAGTAGTGGGGTGCAATTCGTTGCCAACCACTCTTAAGTTGACCGAGTCACATGTTGTGAAGATGGGTCTGTTGGCTTCGATTTCAGAGCCCACCATGGGATATTTACACTTCTATATAGTAAAGCCAAAACCCATTGGAAAAAGTAGTGAAAACCAAGTGAAGGCAGTATATATATATATATATATATATATATATATATATATATATATATATATATATATAGAGAGAGAGAGAGAGAGAGAGAGAGAGAGAAATGCTTGAATGCGGCATGCGGTGCGTGCGGTATCGCACCGCAGCCGTGTGATGCACTGCTGCGTGCATGCGTGCCGCAGCATAGCATGCCCCTATATATATATATATATATATATATATATATATATATATATATATATATATATATATATATATATATATATATATATATATATATATATATATATATATATATATATATATATATATATATATATATATATATATCTCAAAATTCAAAAAGATCCTTCTCTTTCTCTTAATTTAAGCTTTGAGTTTCTTCCATTTGCTTGGTAGCTACGACAAAGGGTTCTTTTGTGCTTCGATCGAATCGTGCCGAAAGAACGAAGTAATAGCTCGTGGGGGGTGAATGCAATGTACCTTGGGTTTGAAAGATCTGTTACACCCGCACGAGGGGAGGACTTTCGTTCTTAGGAACAACGATTTATCGTGCCTCGATCCTCGACGAGTAACGTGAATTCAACTATCTATTTCACTTGTTTTAAATCCATCAATTTATTTGTTTTATGTGATCAGGCTCCAGCTGTTAGGAGATAACAACTAGGGTTTGGAGAGAATGGAATAGTTTCATTGAGGGACTGAGCTCAATATATAAGTACATGTATACACACACAACCTGACCTGACTGTACATAGAACTCGACCCGGTATATACATTAACACTCCCCCTCAAACTCACGGTGGATCATGTACCGAGAGTTTGCCTATAAAATAACAAAATCTAGCAATCGTCAGGGGCTTTGTGAGAAAATCAGCAGTCTGCTCCGTCGAGGGAATGAACGGTAATGAGATGATGTTTGCAAGAAACTCCTACCGAACATAATGACAGTCGACCTCGATGTGTTTGGTCCATTCATGAAAAACCGGGTTGCTAGCAATTTGAATAACACTTCGGTTGTCACAGAATAGAGGTGTAGCCCCAGAAATCCTGACTCCCAAGTCGAGTAGAAGACGTCGAAGCCAGACAATCTCTATGATGGTGGAAGCCATAGCTCGGTATTCGGCTTCGGTGCTGGAGCGTGCAACAAACTAATGTTTCTTGCTACGCCAAGAAATAAGGGAATCACCAAGAAACACGCAGTAGTCGGTGGTAGATCGACGAGTATCAACATCTCCAGCCCATTCTGCATCGAAGTAAGCACGCAGAACCAGTGAAGATGTGAAGAGAAACAACATCAATCGAGTGACAGTGCCACGGAGATACCGAATAATCCGAAAGACTGCTGCATAGTGAACCGAGCAAAAAGACTGAACGAACTAGCTGACAATACCAATGGTATGGACAATGTCAGGCCTAGTCATGGTGAGATAAACGAGCATCCCAACCAGCCGCAGATAACGAGAGATATTATAGAGAGGCTCACCATCTGTAGAGAAGAGCTTCAAGTTGAGCTCTATAGACGTGTCAGCAGTACAAGAATCAGTAAGAGCATTATCAATAAAAATATCAGAAATATACTTCTGCTGAGAGATCAACAATTCTCAAGCTGACCATATAATCTCAAGGTCAAGAAAGTACCGGAGAGGTCCCAGATCATTCATCTCAAACTGACTCTGAAGATGACGCTGAAGGGAAGCTATGATAGCACTGTCATCCCCGATAATGATCATACCATCCATAAACAAAAGTAGCACATCAATACTCTGACTAGAGGAGCGAGTGAACAGAGTGTAGTCAGAGTATCTCTCAATAAACCTAGCTGCCAGAACTATACTGCGGAATCACTCAAACCATGCATGAGGTGCTTGTTTGAGCCCGTAGATAGCACAACGCAAACGACAAACGTACCCTGGAGGAACAGAAATGCCCGGAGGAGTCATATATACTTCCTCGGAGAGGTCACCACGAAGGAATGCATTGGTGATATCCATCTGATGGAGAGGCCACCCTCGAGCAACTGCCATAGCTAAGAGGGTACGCACAGTAGTCATCCGAGCAACTGAAGCAAATGTCTCCTCGTAATCAATCCCATACTCATGGGAGAAGCCACGAGCAACAAGGCGGGCCTTGTGCCGCTCAATGGATCCGTTAGGTTGAGTCTTGATCTTGAATATCCACTTGCAGCTAACAGGCACCACGCCTAAGGGACAAGGCACCAAATCCCATCTCTAGGGCCGCTGAAAAGCCTCAAACTCCACTGACATGGCATGCCGCTACTTTGGATGTAAAGCTGCCTCACGGTACGACTAGGGCTCCTTGTGGGTATAAAGAGCAGTAAGAAAAGCCTGATAATATAAAGAATAGGATGCAATAACAGAGTAGCCAGAGGGGTCAAAAGAGTCAGAGGTAAAGGCAGAGTAGCCAAACCTGTCTGGAGAGTAGTCATATCTGTCAGGAGGGTGATGTTTACGCCCCGGGTAGCGCCGAATAGGAGCAGGATCCACGATCGGTGAAGAGAAAGCAGCAGTAACAGGGGAGGGATTACTAGCGTGAACCAACTCTGGAGAAGGAGCTGCAGAGCGACGAACATAGACACGAGTAACAGGTGGTGGTGGAGGTGGCGAGGGAGACATGGGAGGGAAGGGTGGAGGTACCGAGGGTGGGGAAGACCCAACTAGAGAGGACATAGCCAATGGTGCAGGAGCAGGATACGGAGGTAAAATAATGATGGTGAGAGGTAGTGAAGGCACGGAGGGTGACGTAGGAGATAAGGGAAGATCTCGGAACTCAGTGGAAGAGTACGGGACGTCTTCAATAAAAGAAACGTGACGAGAGACATGGATCCAGCGAGCAATGGGATCGTAGCACCGATAGCCCTTGTGCTCCCGATTGAGCCTCAGATGAACACACTTAATAGACCTAGTAGAGGGTTTAGTGCGCTCATGGGGAGGGAGGAGAACGAAACATGTGCACCCAAAGATGCGAAGTAGGGAGTAGTCAGGAGATGTAGAGTAAAGCCGCTCGTACGGGGTAATACCAGAAAGAGTAGAGGATGGAGTGATGTTGATGAGGTGAACGATAATCTGAATAGCCTCGGCCCAGACAGAAAGAGAGCTCGCGCTATCTCAAGGACATGATGATGTTTAGGCTCGGTAACTCCGTTCTGTTCATGGGTGTGTGGGCACGACTATTGGTGAAGAGTGTCGTGAGTCTGAAGAATCTCACGCATCTCGAAGGAGATATATTTCTGGGCACAGGCAGACCAAAACATCTTAATGTGTGACCAAAATGGGTGTGAAGCATAGTAGTGAAGGTCTGGTAAATATGAGGAATCTCGGAGCGATGACGCATGAGATAAACCCAGGTGCAACGGAAGTAATCATCTATGAAACTTTTATAATATAAAAAATCAGTAGAAAAAGCAATGGCAGCAGGACCCCAAATGTCAAAATGCACTAAATCAAAAGGGAAAACAGATTTGGAAACACTAGCCGAAAATGGTAGAGCCAAATGTTTTGCTAATTTGCAGCCCGTACAGACAGAGAGGGGAGAGAAGGACACATGACCCAAGCGCCTGAACATAAAATGCTTTTGAGTCAATCACTAGATAAATGACCTAACCTTCTGTGCCACAAGTCGGCATCAGAGGTGACTGACATGACTGACTCTACAGAAGCAGGTGAAACATAAAGATGATCCAGCTGGTAAAGTCCCCCTGTCCTACGGCCCAGCCCAATCCTCTGTCCCGTTCGCGAATCCTGCACAACATAAGTAAAGGAGGTAAAGGTGACAGTGAGTCCAGAATCACAGAGATAACTAATAGGGATCAAATTAATATTAAGAAGAGGAGCATGATAAACATGGGATAGGGTCAGGCGACCAGTATAGTCCGAGGTAGGAGTGATGGATCCACACTGCGAAATAGGTACAAGAGTACCATCCACAGTGCAAACCTCCATGTTGGCAGGAGCAAGAGTACAGGCAGTGAGCACGGTGGAGTCATATGTGAGATAACAGAAAGCACCCGAATCAAAAATCCAACGGGCAGCAGTACCAAAGGAGGTAGGCGAAGAGTTGGTAAAGGCGATGTTGCGAAGTATGAGCTCCTCAAGTCGCTGGAGATGATCCGACTCAGGTGGAGACAGTGCAGTAGTAGCAGCAGTGGGCGCTGGAGTCTCTACAGAAGCAGCAGGGCTACCAAAGTGGCGGAATGAGGACTGACTATGTCCATGACTCTGTCCATCTCGATCGTCGCATTGATCGTCACGGGAAGCAGGAGCCCAGCGTGATGCTCTCTCATCTGGACCCTAGTGGGTGTTGCGTGCAGGACGTGTCGGACATTCATGCTTTATGTGTCCGGGCTCCTTGTAGTAGCGATAGAATACATGCTCATCGGAGAACCCGACCGCCAGGACTAGGGGTGTTCATCGGTTCTGGTTGACCCGCCAAACCGAACCAAACCAGTCTATTTGGTTCGGTTTGGATCGGGTATTTTTGACCGTTCGGTTTGGTTCGGTTCCAAAAAAAAAAACCCCCCGCTATGGTCGGTTCAGTTATGGGTTGTGAGTTTTTTAACCCGAACCAACCCAACCCGAACCATTGGTATTATACCCTCAGTAGTTACTACTGTACAGTGTACAGTCGCACTAATATTATACATTACATGGTGGTGACCCCAATTACCACCATTCGATACATTCAAAACTTTCAAGTGTTCAATGGTGTGATGAAACTGAAAAGTGAAGGGTGTTGCTATTTGCACCCGCATAATTACTAGCACCCCCAAATCCCAACTTATGAAGTATCTTAAAGTAAAAAATTAAGGATGTTGCTAGTAATTCTATAGGGGCAAATAGCAGCACCCAAAGTTAAAGACTTAAAAATGAAATCTGAACCAACTCAGTGGCTCAACCATTCACACCTCACAGTGTGGTGACGAGCGATTTGAAAGACCCACAGAACCGAACTGAACCGAACTGAACTTTTCCGGTTTGGTTTTGTTTTTACCAAGGAATGGTTTGGTTCGGTTCCATTTTCTAGAGAACCGATCAACTTTGGTTCGGTTCCAAATTTATCAAAAAACCGAACCAACCCGAACCATGAACACCCCTAGCCAGAACGCTGTCTGAGCCAGGGACAGGTGGAGAAGGACGAGTACCCTGAGTCTAAAGGTGAGTCTCCTCATCAACCAAGGCGAGCAGGGCATCCTCTAGCCGAGGGAGTGGCTCACGGTGCAGAAGTTGAGCAGCGATGAGACCAAAGTCCGATCGAAGCGCTGCGAGGAACTGGTGCAGATGGCCCTCATCAAGGTAGCGCTGAAAATCCCTAGAGCGTGGGCAAGCACATCGCTCTGGGATCAAGGAGTCCAGCTCATGCCAATAGGCACTCATCAAACTGACGAAGTCCTTAATCGTAAGCTCCCCCTGATAAGCAGATTGTGAGTCACAGATAAGCTGATACCGGTGTGCACCACCGCGCAGGAGAAATCGGTCCCGGAGATACTCCCATATCGTGCGTGCTGTAGGAAGGCGGCCGATAGGAGCAAGGAGCGGATGAGCAACGGAGTCCATAAAATAAGCTCGGATGGCCTGGTCGTGGCGACGCCACATGAGGGCAGCAGTCGTGGCTGCCGTGGTAGTAATCGTGGCGGTAGCAGTCGCAGCAGAGGACGCGGTGCTATCGGTTGCGCTACTAGTGACAGAGGAGGAGCCAGCGAAGGCAACTGGAGAAGGATCATCACCGGTAATGTGACCCCAAAGATTACGAATAGAGAGCACGGCCTCGACAGTGAGCGACAATCAGGTCAGTCGCTGGCCGAGAACAACTGAAAGGTAACCGTCTTCAGCGGTAGAGAGATTGCAACGACGGACGGCATGGTAGAAGATGCCATGGAGGAATCTCAAAGGAGAGGGGACCTAGAAGGGGGGCTAGCGGGTGGAGGGAAGGGGCAGGAGGAGGGGCTGTCGGGTGGAGGAGAAGGCCGGGGGGGGGGGGGTTGACGGGTAGAGGGGAGGGGGGGCGGCTAGCGGGCAAAGAGAGAAGGGCCGGGGGGGGCAGACGACTAGAGAGGAGGGCCCAGGGGGGCTGGCGAGTGGAGGAAAGGTGTGGGTGGGGGGGGGCTTTCGGGTGGAGGGGAGGAGCCGGGGGTGCTGGCGAGCAAAGGGAGAAGGGCCGGGGAGGGGGAGGGGGCGACGGCTGGAGGGGAGGGGCCGAGGGGGCTGTTGGGTGGAGGGGAGGGGCCGGAGGGGCTGCCGGATGGAGGAGGAGGCCGGAGGGGGGGGGGGCTGTCGTCACCGGAGTGACCCGAAGGAGGAAGATCGGAGCCGGGGTAGCTACCGTCGTCGCCCGAGAAAACCCTAAAGCTCTGATACGATGTTAGGAGATGACGGCTAGGGTTTGGAGAGAATGGAATAGTTCTCATTGAGGGACTGAAGCCCAATATATAAGTATATGTATACACACACAACCCAACCCGACTATACATAGAACCCGACCCAGTATATACATTAATACCAACAATTAAGTGATACCCATCGGCAGTAACAAAGTGCATACTCAACTTCTTTCTGCAATTTCTTCTTGCGGAGGCTCTAGTTTTGTTATGTGCAACCAACATGGTAATATTATGCTTGTTAGCTCGGTTTTGCTATCTACCTCTCCGGTGATTGACATAGAAGTTAGTGGCTTATGGGAAGGCCTCAAGCATACTCTTTGTTGGTTTCAACCGCCCAAGGGTAGGAGGTGACTGTAATTACGTGATCAACTGGGCTACGGAGGACAGTGGTTCTCATTTCTTATGTGCTGATATCTCCTCTATGCTTTGATAGGTTCCTCGGCTTCAGCTGACTCGTAGCCATCGCGGAGGAAACATGGCTACTGACTGGTTTGCCCTGAAGGTTAAAGGACTCTCGTCTATCCTAATTCGTCTCTCTTACTTCCCCTCTAAGCTCTGTGCTCCTGTTTTCTGTGGATAACGGTCCTTGTTTGCATGTTAGTTTTGTTATTCTTGATTGTCGCATCTATGGATTTTAAGGGTTCATCCTGACGACAGGCATGACCTGACCACCCCCACCTCTCTCTCTCTCTCTCTCTCTCTCTCTCTCTCTCTCTCTCTCCCTCTCTCTCTCTCTCACCGCCCAAGGTTTCCACCAACATATGGTATTTGGGAAGATTGCCAGTCGATGACCCTAATCAGCATCTGTCGATGGACTGCAATGGTTCCCACTGGCACCTCCAATAGGCATCAGTTGATACATCTACCATTCCTCGACGCCTCCGATCTGCATCTGTAGATGTCGCTGCAATGGTGACTGCCAGCACCTCTGATAGGCATCCGTCAATGCCTCCACCAATGTCGCCCGCCGATGCCTCCAATCGGCATTTGTTAATGCCGCTGTAATGGTACCCGTCGGCACCTCTGACAGGCATCTGTTGATGCCTCTACAATGGTGCCTATCGCCCATCGATGCCTCCAACAATGGTGCCTATCGGTGCCTCTGATCGCTGCATATGCTTTTGGCCTTCATGTCGACTGCCAAAGTAACCCCCCTCCCCAACACACACAAAGACACACTCGGGTCTTTGATCCTCCTTTGAGCATCCCTCTCTAGAGATTTCCAGTGTGATCTTTATATTTGTGATGCTCGATTCATATCCACCATGGGAGCCCCCCCCCCCTCCTCTCTCTCTCTCTCTCTCTCTCTCTCTCTCTTCATAAAAGGTCAATATTGGTTGCTTGGCTCACACTCCAAGCAATCTTGCCGAGTAAACGAATCGGACTTCCAAAACAAGTCAGAATCCCCAATCCAATGGCTCAAACAAATCCAAAAAAACAAAGGAAACTCATCACAATAGTGCATATCCGTGGAATTTTACCTTGGCGAAATCCATGGGCACCGAAGCAAAATCGGGTTTCGTCCTAGATATCGCTGCGAGACGATTTTGCCCGGACAAAAAACTGGGCAGAGGTGTTGCTGTGGGATCTCTTCAAATCGAGCCAATCACTGACATTATTTAGTTGTTGGATCAAGAAATGCATGTTCTGAATCATGTTCTGATAAAATCAAATCATTACTTGGTTGGACTGAGCTCACGACATTAACCATCGGAAATCAATCATATCTTGATACGATATAGTTTTTTTTTAAGGGGACAAACTTGTCCTTGTTAGAGAGACGCATGTAAGTGCCATTGCACAATAAAGACCACAGTTTGAAGCTTGGAAACTGCAAGAGCACAAAGTATATTTTTCCTAACTAAAGATCGATCCATACTTTTGCCCACATGTGCAACACTTTATTAATACACCACACATCCTAAGACATCCCCAGGATTCAATCCTACGACTGCCATCCCTGGGAGGGAAACAATAGAGAATCGGGGATAACAACTAGGATACAACTATAGTTGTATAAGATATAGTTGGCTATGGAGCACAACTCTTTCAAGAAAGCTTCATAAATGATTGAAATAAAATTTTATGATCCAATGTCAATTTTTTTAATAATAAACAAATGAACAATATGTAATCACAACACCAAAAAAGACACAAAAAGATAACAAGGTTTGTCAATTTGCCTATGATCTCCTTTCACGGACGATTCCACTATGCTCCAAGGCAAATATAAAAGACAACATAAGGATTACATGGTTTGATGGCTGACCACCTTTATATACCCCTATAGTTAGGGTTAACATAGAAACATGTCAAGGTCCTTCATGCCAATCTTCTAACTAAACTATCGGACTCCATCCAACACAAATAAATTTAACAAGAATCCTTATTTACGTACCAAAAAGTATGAATATATAATTAGCAAATTAGAGAGGGAGGAGGAGGAGAGAGAGAGAGAGAGAGAGAGAGAGAGAGAGAGAGAGAGAGAGAGAGAGAGAGGGGTTTAACTAAAATCAAGGTCTCAACACCATAACCATACACCAGACATGCTCTCAATTGTGTTTCTGTTTTATTCTCGATCTTTAATTCAAAAACTCTAACAAACTTCAGTTTGTTGGATTCCTTCATCGTTAGTTTTATCATATGCTACATAAGTTGTCATTCCCAACCTCCTCCGTTTTTACCACCTTAGACCATATAGCACTAGGGCAACCCCCGCTCCCTTTTACTTAACGTACGCAGCTGTGCATCAGATGGCTGCGGTGCGACATCGCACGTCTCACCCTAACAACCCTCTACACACACACACACACACACACACACACACACACACACACACACACACAAAGGGAGAGAGGAAACGAGAAATAAGTTGCTAGCCTATTTCGACGAAATGGGTAGCCACCCATTTGAAGCCCTTATGACTTTTAGAATGTGCTGATTTATTGTGAGCATAAGCATCTTATCTTAGATAGAACACCCATAAAAAATCAACACATTATAAAACTCTTAGGGGCATCAAATGTTAAAAGTTTTATCTAACGTTTGAAATATAACATTTGAAGCCCCTAAAAGTTTTAAAATATGCTGATTTTTTGTGGGTGTTCTATCTAAGGTAAGGTACTTATGCTCACAAAAATCAGCACATTCTAAGACTCCGAGGGTCATCAAATGGCCGGCTGTGTATTTCGTCGGTGCATCGGATTGACGTGCGGCCAAGTTAATGGTCACACGTGTAAATTTTTTTTTTTTAGGGTGATCACCTACCCCTTGATGAGTCACATGTCAAAAATCAACTAATTTTTTTTATTGACCGTTCATTTGAACGGTCAATAAAGCCGAGCACATTTGATGCACCTATAGATCTTAGAATGAGTTGATTTTTGATATGTGGCTCATCAAGAGGTAGGTGATCACCCTCAAAAATAAAAATAAAATATCTCCACGTACCCACCATGGAGCTGACCGTATGTTAGATGCATGATAATCCGCTGCACCAGAAACTGACTATATAGACTAACATGTGGCTCATCAAGGGATAGATAATCCGCTGCACCATGGAAGTCCTCGTGCGGGCACGGACAAAGTGGACAATATCTTGTATGTTTGGGGTGGATGTTACAAAATGGTATCAGAGCCGGTTCTTCTTGCAATGGAGGGGGTCTAACCCTACACATGGACTTGTGACCCTTAAGGGGGGTGGATTGTGACGACCAAGATCCAATATGCTAAAAGTCAAGAGCCAAGACTCCCGAGGCTGTGATGCCAAGATAGATGAGATGAGGTAAGGTGAGGTGTACAAGACTACGAGTTAGCCCCACATCGCCTAGAGAGAACAAGATCCTGAGATACTTATATAAGTTCCCTTCCTAAACATAGAAGACACGTTCTAGGTGGTTTGATGGCAACCACACTAGTGCTAAACCTTGAGGTTGAGGGTTCGAACCTCAATAGACCAAATAGAGGACAATATCTTATGTTTGGGGTCTTACCATCTTTACTACTAAGACCCGTTTTAAAATCATGTATCGCTACGAATTTTGTAAGAACTTCGTAGTTAAACGTGCTCAGGAGAGAGTAGTACTAGGATGGGTGAGCCCCTGGGAATTTCTCGTGCGGGCATGGGCAAAGCGGACAATATCTTATGTGTTTGAGGCAGATGTTCCAGATTTTCCCCCATTCCCCTCCTTCCCTTATCCTTCCTCGTTGCCAGAGCCACCTCCACTTTCTCATCCCCTTATCCTTCCCCATCATTGGATCCACCACCACCTACTCTTTCCCTCATCCTCATTTCCCATCATTACTCTCCTTCCACCGCCTCATCGTTTCCTTATTGTTCGGTATTACATGATCGAACATGCAGAACAATATTCTGTAGGATCTTGCTGAATTTTATTCAGTATATGTAGTAGATCATGTTGAATATGTTGAACTCCATTCAATAGAATACTGACGAACAATATAATACTGATAGTCGTTTTCTATGTACGGTCCTATAATACTAAATTATAAGTCGGTGGAGGCTTCGACAAGAGGGAAGAAATAGGGGAAGGGAAGGCCGCTAAGGCTCTGACTATAGGAAAAGGGGAGGTGACAGAGGCTGCAATGCTGGGAAAATAAGGAGGGGAAGGAAAAGAAGGAGGGGGATGGAGGAGGGGAAAGAGAGGCAACAAAGAAGTTAATGATGGAGACAATCGTCAAAGGCAATAGAGTTACCAAATATCGAGGAAAGGAGGGCAAAGAAAGGGTGGTGTATGCAGTCGGGTATAGATAGGGGAAGGGGGTGCGAATGGAGCTATAAGGTGGGGCATGCATGATATAAGAAGAGGAAGGGGTGAGATTAGTGTTGTAGCTCGTGTGTCATGAGCGTGGATTTTCTGTATTAACATTAATAAAGATGACTTTGGTTATTGCTTTAATTAGAATACTACTTTGGTATATATTAATACACATATAATAAAGGACCCTAGGGAACACAGTAGGCCACTGAGGCGTATAGTGGATCCATGCTTGGGAGACCCAGTGGACCAGTTGTGTCTAAACCTAGAACTAGTTCACAGCTTAGGTGATGCCAGTCGCTTCACCGAGAACAAGTTGTTGGCAGGTAGAGGATATGGTGAAGTCTCCACCACGGAAATGTGGGATTCCCATTCACCTGACCAAGCACGATGATTGTGTTGAATAGGAACCAAGATAGTGCACAGTTCAGTGATTCAGACACTGGTGCATAAACCGTCTTACTACTATAGATAATCTGTCCTTAACCCTGAGGGACCATGTATACTGGGTCAACCAGTTGTGTGGTGTTTTGATGTGCCAACGTGTGCGGACCTTCCATAGTCAAATACCACGGTACGTTGGGTTACCCGGCTGGCGCTTGAGTGACATATAATCCCTACAGGTTATCCGACGTCCAGTGTTGGATATGTGTGTTTTGATGAGTCAAGTTGTCCACACAGTTAACCCAGGCCTGGTAGTTGTCAGTATGACTGACGATGTTCCGGATGCTAGGCATAGCACCGGAAGATGTATGGTGTTATAGATAACAAGTCATCAATTCCTAATCAGATGATCGATTGGGATCTGACGGTGCTCCTCACGGCCCGAGTCGTATCATGGCACCAGTAATATGAGGGACTAAGGATTATCAGAGTATAATAGAGAACAGGGTTACGAGAGAGTAACATAAGTTTAGGATCACTAGAGTTCAACTCACGTCTCACTCTGGGTGGCTATACGGGTTAATCGGATAGGGCTGATTAACGAAACTTTCAGTGTGTCACCGGAATAGTTAATCAGGGATCCGGTTAGAGCTAGAGATTCCGAACCCTGAAGGTTCCACCCTGTCGTTGCGTATAAGAATTGTTTTTCAACCTGGTTGGATACGTTGGATGTGAAGTAGCACGATGGAGCATAATCCCGGAGCCTAAGAACCTAATTCACATATGTTAGGGGTCGTAGGGGTATTTTGGCAAATACTAAAATATGGCTCAGAATATATTGAATATGGATCTTAGAATGAGCGGAATAATTTCAGGAGCTCATAGGCGCTGACGGAACTCGATTCCGAGTAGCGCACCTCACTCAATCTCTCTTTTAGTTTTTTACTTTTCGTGAAGGGCATTTTCGTCCATGCTTCACGATAGGATTATGGAAACCTTGAAAACCGCCCCCTCTTATCCCTATCTACTAGGGGCCAGCCCTAGCTTACTTGTAGCACTAGGAGGTCGGTCCTATAAGAGGACTAGAGAGGGAGGGGCCGGCCCTAGCCTCTCCCCTCTCCAAAAATCTGAACCCCCTCTCCCTCTCTCCCTCTCTGAGGTTTCGGCCAAGGAAGAAAGAGGAAGAAGAAGGAAGAAGAAGAAGGAAGGAAGGAGAAGGAAGAAGAGAGAAAGAGAAGGAGGAGATCTCGCGGCTCGCCATCGTCTTCGCAACGTATTCCTCCATCGGCTCGTAGTCCTTCCACTCAGAGATAGGACTTCGAGGATTCCTCAATTCGCAAAGGATAAGGTGTCATCTGACAGCTTCCCTTGCGATTCACGTGCGGTTCATCATCGTTTTATTCTCTCCAGATCATAGATCCATAGGGTATGATGATTCTAAACACCTAACTAGATGCATGCATATCTTCCGTAGATCGTAGTATGCCTCTAGGGTGTCCGCACATATGCTAAGATCATAGATTTGCATGTAGATTATTTTGTAGAATTAATTGTAGTGAAACATACACCGTATGATCTTCGGATCTATCTTTTGCTTCCGCTACGACTCTGATAAGCGGATCTAATTCTAACAATTGATATCAGAGCACGCTTTGGTGTATGTTTCATGTATGAATTCCTGAAAACATCATATGAATATATTATGACATATGTTTTCGTCGGGGTTCAACGTAGATCATGCATATTGATTGTGCTATGTATCATCTTTTTGCAGGTGCCGCGCTGAATAGTAATATGTGATTGCATGCCTCCGGGGGTCGGATCCCGGATTTATTTTTGGATTGATTATTATTGTGCTTGTGGATTTTAAGGCTCTAGATGGGCGAGGGTGGAGGTTGACTACCCTCGGTCCCGTGGCCATGTTTTTGCCTTTTTTGCAAGGATCGCATTATATAGATTCCAAGGATCCCGGTACCATGGCGTGCAAAGACCCGGCGAAAGCGTGCACGTTGGTGATGATCGAGATCATCGTCAGAGATCGTGCAAAACAGAAGAGCAAGATATCTTGGCTGTGCTATTCAGGTTCAGGGGTCAGACCCTGAACTTGATTCAGTTTGGATACTATTTTTGTTGATTCTCTTTACTTAGTGTTTAGAGAACCCCGATGATAATTTAATTATCTATCTTGCTTGTGAGTTAGTCTCTAGATTAGGCTTAGGGTTAGTACTAAGCTTATGGATTCATCGGTGTCTCTATATGGTTCTAACATGTGCGAATCCGGTGGCTAGCTAAAAGAAAAGGTGGTAATCGCCCTCGTGGTAGTTCAGGTAGCCAAGTACTGTGCACCGAGATAGACGTAGTGTTAGATTTGTTTAGAAATAACTAATGTCTCCATAAGAAGTATGATAAACCAAGTGGGATGCCTTTTCCCCACATGGTCCTTGCGACCAAGTTAGGTTAGGATTCTACTAAGTGATACCCGTTCTAGTTGACGTTTGATGGTAGTGTGAACTCATCACGATTTGGTTATGCCACCATTAAGTTGAGGTCCGGCGGAGGTTATCGGATATCCCTATTTGGCCAGCATCGAAACCTATAATGAGATGAGGTCTACTATGACATCAGGCATCAAATTGTGAATGAGGCGTCATTCTAGTGGGAGTCCTTTCCACGTTGACCTTAGGCTAGGCTCTAGATCTTAGGATTATGGCAAACTACTGAGGTATCGGGATCCTTGGAATCTATATAATGCGATCCTTGCAAAAAAGGCGAAAGCTGAGTATTCGAGGTAGGGACTATGATATTTTCCAAGGATACTAATACTTTGCGGGAAGGTTTGTAATCCTAGTGGGAGTGCGGTAGACCAGGGTCTAAGTCTAGGAGGTCGTGACCTTTCTATATATATATAAAACCTCATAAAGAAGGGATGCGTAAGAGGTTCCCTCCAAAGGGGAGCCCCTGGCCTCCACAATCAACCGGCTAAGGGTCTGGGTGGGAGGTACATAGTTCGATATTCCCACCGGGTGAGAGCTGTGTTTCCTTCTATGATGGTTCACCTAGTGGCTTTCTTCGAAACATGGAGGATGCCGGTGGCAGTGGGTCATGGTTTTTTCCTGCACCGCGAGAGCCTATGAACCCCCCTGTCGACACTACCTAGATTTATGGGAAGCATCCATAAGTTTGTGTGAAGCCGCCATTGTTGCGCACGTGGGTCATATAAAGCTGGCCAAAAGGAGACTTGGAGGTCTTTCAGTTTGCCATGAGTAATTCTGATGAAGACTAGGTTATAAAAACCCCGTTGGCAGAAGCGGTTGCATGCTCTCACCGAGATGCTGTCTACAATTCAAGGCCGATAGTCTCAGTGCTCGAGCCCAGGGAATTTAGATTCCTGGATGTCTCCACTTGAGGTAGTGAAGACATAGCGGCTGGAGTAAACATTATCTATTTTCAAATTCCATAAAATAGATTGTGGTAGACCCTAATTTTTGCTGTAAATCATTGTTTACAGAAATCATAACCAAGCTCGACCCCCTTGCCTCCATCCTTAATGATAACAAACTTACGGGACCAAACTACGAGGACTGGAAGCGTAACCTAATGCTCGTCCTAAGGGTTGGCAAACACATAATTGTCCTAAGTACCTCTCAACCGGCCATGCCGGGATCAAGTGTTACTGAGGCTCAGTTGAAGGAATGGAAAGATTGGCTAGATGCTGATGAGATGTGCAAGTGCTACATAGTGGCATCCTTGCAGACCGTCCTTCAGAAGCAAGTCGAAGACATGGCCTTCGCTTTAGACATGATGCTCTACTTAAAAGAAATATTCGTGGGTCGTAGTCGGGTAACACGTTACTTGACCATCAAGAAATTGGTGTCCACGAAGATGGCAGAGGGGACTTTAGTTCGAGATCATATGCTGAAATTGTTTGGCTATGTGAATAAGCTTGGTTCCTTCGATGTCATCTTAGATACAGAGATCCAGACCGATATTTTTCTCGCCTATCTGTTAGGAGCGTTTGAGGGCTTCGTTACCAACTTTAACCTTAACCGGTTGGAGATGTCTAACGCAGAGCTCCTAGTGGCACTCTAGGTGGCAGAGGACGGGATGAAGACAGAAGTGCAATCCCTGAACGTAGAGCGGAAGTCTTCTCTGAAAGCCAAAGGCAAGTTTCAGAAAAGAAAGTTTAAAAAGCCTGTGAAGATGGACCAGGTGCAGTTGTAGGTTCCTAAGCAGGATGGTTCGACGAAGCCCAAAGAAAAATATTTTCGATGTGGCAAGAAGGGACACTGGAAGGGTGACTGTCGCGCGGCTCCCAAGAAGGCTGAGACATGTATATCTTAAATCTACATAGTGAAATCCCTTGTAGCATCCAGTTGTTCTCCAGTTTCATGGATTGTGGATTCTGGTTCCACTAACCATGCTTGCAATAATTTGCATGGGTTCAAGGAGACAAGAAAACTGGGTGATGGGGAGATAATCCTAAGCATGGGAACTGAGGCCGTGGCAGAGGCTGAAGCAGTTGGAGATGTAGTCTTGCAGTTTCTTGATGGAAGAAGTTTATTACTTAGAGACATACTTTATGTACCGTCCTTGAGATGAAATTTAATTTTTGTTTTCTTATTGAATAATAAAAGTTTTTTAGTTTTATTTGATGCTTCTGGTGTGTCAATTAAATTGAATGGTTCCTTTGTTTGTAAAGGAAAGACACATAATAGTCTCTATATAATTAACTCCAACCATAAGCATGATAACATAACTGAAGCATGTGTGGTTAATTTATTTAAAAGGAAAAATCTCTCAGATAATCCAACACTCATTTGGCATCTAAGGCTTGGACACATAGCCTTAGACAGGATTCATAGGTTGGTTAAGGTAGGACTTTTAAGTCTAGAAGTTTCAGAAAGTCTACCAACGTGTGAGTCTTGCCTGGAAGGTAAGATGACTATAAGATCTTTCCGAGCCAAAGGTAGTAGATCTCGAGAGGTATTAGAGTTGGTACACACTAATGTATGTGGTCCCATAAGTGTCTGTGCCATAGGAGGCTTCGAGTATTTCATCACCTTCACAGATGATCATTTGAGGTTTGGATACATATATCTGATGCGGCGGAAGTCTGAATCCTTTGATAAATTCAAGGAGTTCAGAGCTGAAGCAGAAAGCAGACGGGTAAAAGTATCAAGTCTCTTCGATCGGATCGAGAAGGCGAATACCTATCGGATGAATTTATTGGGTACCTGCGTGAGCATGAGATCGTATCCCAGTTGACTGCACCAAGGACACCACAATAAAACGGTGTATCTGAGAGGAGAAACCGAACTTTGTTAGACATGGTTCGGACTTATACAACATTGCTACCTAGTTTTTGGGGATATGCCCTAGAGACGGCAACATATACTTTGAACTTTATTCCATCAAAGTTAGTACCTCTAACTCCTTGGGAGTTGTGGTTGAAGCGAAAGCTAAGCCTGCAGCACTTTAGGATTTGGGGTTGTCCAGCACATGTGTGGAAGGACAAGCAAGATAAGATGGAGTCAAAGACTAAGGTATGTCTGTTCGTTGGGTATCCAAAAAGGACAAAGGGTGGTTTATTTTATGATCATGAGGATAGAAAGGTTATCGTCTCGACGAATACCGTATTCCTAAAACATGATTATTTAATAGACCATAAGCCTACCAGTAAAGTAGTTCTTGAAGAATTGCTTGATATTGATGGGAGTATGTAGATAGAAAACATAGTGGGAGCCGATACCACTAAGATAAACGATATTGTAAAATCGACTCCTATGGAACCACCGTAGGCTCGTCGCAGTGGGAGGATCACAAGTGCTCATGATAGATACATTAGAGAAGCCTTCTTGGTAGATCCAGAGTTTCAGGAGGATGATCCTCTGAACTATGACGAAGCGATGGTATCCTCTGACCATGCAACATGGCAGAAAGCCATGAAGGCAAAACTGATATCGATGTTCCAAAACTTGGTCTGGACACTTGTAACACCGCCTCACAACATTAAATATGTTGGGTGTAAGTGGGTGTACAAAAGAAAAAGAGATCCGGATGGTACCATTGAGACTTACAAAGCTAGACTAATCGCTAAGGGTTATACCCAGCGAGAAGGGATCGATTATGACGAAACCTTTTCGCGAGTGACTATGCTTAAGTCAATCCGAATCCTCTTATCCATTGCAGTCCATTATGATTGGGAGATCTGGCAAATGGACGTCAAGACCGCATTCCTCAACGGGGATTTGGAAGAAGACATCTATATGTCCCAGCCTCCAGGCTTTATCGCAAAAGGTCAGAAAAGTCTGGTGTGCAAGTTGCAAAGGTCCATTTATGGACTGAAGCAATCATCCAAAAGTTGGAACATACGTTTTGATCAGGCTATCCAGTCTTATGGATTTGAACAGAATATAGATGAACCATATGTTTATAAAAGGAGCGATAAGACTACAGTAATTTTTCTGGTACTTTACATGGACGATATCCTGCTCATTGAAAACGATGTTGGAATGTTGTCTACAGTGAAAGTGTGGTTATCCTCTCAATTTGACATAAAAGACCTAGGTGAAGCAAGTTATGTTCTGGGGATCAAGGTAACTCGAGATCGCTAGAACAAGACTCTCTCGCTATCACAGTCAGCCTACATAGATACTATCTTGGTCAGATTTAGTATGCACAACTCCAAGAAGGGACTGGTTTCATTCAGAAATGGAATGAAATTATCCAAGGATCAGGGTCCTAAGACTCCTGAGAAGAGGGCAGGGATCTAGAAGGTACCTTATGCTTCGGCTGTAGGGAGTCTGATGTATGCTATGCAGTGCACGAGACCAGATATATGCTATGCAGTAGGTATAATGGACATGTATCAGTCAAATCCGGCTTCAGGGCACTGAACTGCTATGAAAAGTATACTCAAGTATCTCCGTAGGACGAGAGATTATGAGTTAGTTTACTCTTCACAGGAACTGATACCGATTGGGTATACGGATTCTGATTTTTGCATCAGATCCGAAATCCAGGAGATTGACGTCAGGGTTTGTGTTTTCATTGGGAGGAGGAGCTGTTAGTTGGAGGAGCGTGAAGCAAGGATGCATCGTGGATTCGATGATAGAGGCTGAGTACGTTGCAACATGCGAAGTAGCCAAGGACGCGGTGTGGCTCAAGAAGTTCCTCACGGACTTAGGATATGTACCAGGAGCTCAAAATCCTATTGTCCTTTACTGCGACAATAGTGGAGCGGTAGCACAATCCAAGGAGCCAAGATATCACCAGAAGAGTAAGCATATCGAGCGGAAATACTATATTATCCAGGACTTGCAGAAACGAGGGGAGGTTGCAGTGACTCAGGTGGCGTTTGCAGATAACATGGCGGACCCTTTCACAAAGGCGTTACCGACCAAGGCTTTTGAGAAGCACGTGGATGTCATGGGAGTTAAGACTATTGTTCCCCGCTAGGCCAAGTGGGAGATTATTGTAGCTCGTTTGTCCTGAGCGTGGATTTTCTGTATTAATATTAATAAAGATGACTTTGGTTATTGCTTTAATTAGAATACTACTTTGGTATATGTTAATACACATATAATAAAGGGACCCTAGGGAACACAGTAGGCCACTGAGGCGCATGGTGAATCCATGCTTAGGAGACCCAGTGAATCAGTTGTGTGTAAACCTAGAACTAGTTCACAGTTTAGGTGATGCCGGTCGCTTTACCGAGAATAAGCTGTTGGCAGGTAGAGGATGTGGTGAAGTCTCCACCACGGGAACATGGGATTTCCATTCACCTGACCAAGCACGATGATCGTGTTAAACAGGAACCAAGATGGTGCACAGTTCAGTGATTCAGACACTGGTGCACAAACCGTCTTACTACTATAGATAATCTATCCTTAATCCTGAGGGACCATGTATACTGGGCCAACCAGTTGTGTGGTGCTTTGATGTGCCAACGTGTTCGGACCTTCCATAGTCCAATACCACGGTACGTTGGGTTACCCGGCTGGCGCTTGAGTGACATGTAATCCCTACAGGTTATCCGACGTCCAGTGTTGGATGGGTACGTTTTGATGAGTCAATCTATCCATACATTTAACCCAGGCCTGGTGGTTGTCGGTATGACTGACGATATTTCGGATGTTAGGCATAGCACCAGAAGGTGTGTGGTATTATAGATGACAAGTCATCAATTCCTAGTCAGATGATCGATCAGGATCTGACAGTGCTCCCCACCACCCGAGTCGTATCATGACACCAGTAATAGGAGGGACTAAGGGTTATCAGAGTATAGTAGAGAACAGGGTTACGAGGGAGTAACATAAGTTTAAGATCACTAGAGTTCAACTCGCGTCGCACTCTGGGTGGCTACGCAGGTTAATCGGATTAGGGCTGATTAACGGAACTTTCGGTGTGTCACCGTAACAGTTAATCAGGGATCCGGTTGGAGCTAGAGATCCCGAACCCTGAAGGTTCCACCCTGTCATTGCGTATTGGAATTGTTCCCCGACCTGGTTGGATACGTTGGATACGAAGTAGCGCGATGGAGCACAAGCCCGGAGCCTAAGAACCTAATTCACATATATTAGGGGCCGTAGGGGTATTTTGGTAAATACTGAAATATGACTCGGAACATATTGAATATGGATCTTAGAATGAGCAGAATAATTCCAGGAGCTCATTGGCACTGACGAAACTCAATTCCGAGTAGCGCACCTCACTCAATCTCTCTTTCAGTTTTTCACGTTTCGTGAAGGGCGTTTTCGTCTAGGCTTCACGATAGGCTTGTGAAAACCCTAAAAACCGCCCCCTCTCATCCCTATCTACTAGGGGCCAGCCCTAGCTTGCTTGTAGCACTAGGAGGCCGGTCCTATAAGAGGAATAGAGAGGGAGGGGCCGGCCCTAGCCTCTCCCCTATTAATAAATCCAAACCCCCTCTCCCTCTCTCCCTCTCTAAGGTTTCGGCCAAGGAAGAATGAGGAAGAAGAAGGAAGAAGAAGGAGGAAGGAAGGAGAAGGAAGAAGAGAGAAAGAGAAGGAGGAGATCTCGCGCCTCGCCATCGTCTTCACAACGAATTCCTCCGTCGGCTCGTAGTCCTTGCACTTAGAGATAGGACTTCGAGGATTCCTCAATTCGCAAAGGACAAGGTGCTATCTGACAGCTTCCCTTGCGATTCACGTGCGGTTCATCATCGTTCTGTTCTCTCCGGATCATAGATCCATAAGGTATGATGATTCTAAACACCTAATTAGATGCATGCATATCTTCTGTAGATCGTAGTATGCCTCTAGGGTGTCCGCACATATGCTAAGATCATAGATTTGCATGTAGATTATTTTGTAGAATTAATTGTAGTGAAACATACACCGTATGATCTTCGGATTTATCTTTTGCTTCCGCTGCGACTTTGATAAACGGATCCAATTCCAACAATTAGGACTACAAGTTGGGCGGGTTGGATCGGGTTAGAGGTCAACCCAAGTTGTAGAATCCTCAACCCACAACCCAACCCAACCTTCTACCTGTGATATCCAACCCGAGAAGAAAGTCCAAGCTCGGGTTAAACTTGAGTTAGTACAAGTTGGTGGGTCAGATCGAGTTGCACGGATTTCAATAATATTTATTTTATTACTTGCCTGTTTTTTTTTAAAAAAAATTTCAAGAGCAAAATATCAAGGGAAAAAGTCATATTATCCTTAAACCTTACCAGCAAGGTCTCTTACCTCCATCATTTGATAATTGTGGCTTTTTGTGTTGGAAACATGATCCATACATGCCTAGGAACAAGATTTTTGGGGCTTCTCTATATAACATGTAATGGCCATTCGAGATAATAACAAGTATGCCATCAACAAAAAGGAACAAGATAAATCTGATCGTCGATCAAGATTTGGAGAGAGAGAAGATTCAAAGGCATGCATGACAGGCTCTTAATGATCCCATACATGCAAGCTCTTAATAAGGTCACAATCTTAATGCCCCCATGCATGCAAGCTTTTAATGAGGCAACAATCTTAATGCCTCCATGCATGCAAGCTCTTAATGAGGCAACAGTCTTAATGACCTCATTCAAAGATTTTGCAAGCTATTAATGAATGAAAATCCTTGAGATTCCTCCATCTTGATTTCCTTCAAATCCTGACCGTCCATCTATAATTTATCTATCCGGTCCTCCATCTATAAATCTAAGGTGTATGTTACCGCCGAAGGAGGCCGTCTGAGTACCAACAGATATGGGGCCGTCAAAGGCGGCCGCGGTTACCGCCGAAGACGACCTTCCGAGTACTGACAAGAACATACATTTACTAGTATGGTGACATGTAATAGTCAAATTGTGTTTGGGTTCGGGTTGTTTGACCCCATGGCCCAAGCCCAGCCCAACTTATGCTGACTCTTTTTCAAACCAAACCCAATCCGTTCCTTAATAAAATGAGCCCAAACCCAACCCACAATTGGGTTGGGCTCAGGCTCAGGCTCAGGCTCAACCCGCCCAAGTTGCAGCCCTAGGTGTGATAAGAAGAGAGCGCGGTGGGGTATTCTTCATTTTTGGGCATAAAAGGAAGGACATACTTCCCATTTGAAAAAATAAAATCAGACCCGAAAACACTTAAGGAATTAGGACAAACTCATTAATTCGTAAGGTATGAATATGATCTCCCTTCCTCTAATACTAGTGTGAACCCCGGTGAGACACATGATCTTATGGCGAGAGGGCGTCCACTCTCTCTCTCTCTCTCTCTCTCTCTCTCGCCACGTGGTCCTGTTTGGATAGGATTCTGATTCTGGAATTCTAGGAGCTCGGAATCCCAAAATCCTAAAAAAGTACTCTAAAGCTCGGAGCCTTGATTTTGGGCTACAGAAAAATGGCTCTCAGAAGTACATTTTGGGCTCTCTGCAGAAACACTTTTTGGGATCAAGTTGTATCCAAACATGCTATTTGTCTTTTTTAGAGCATCTCCAACCGTCCGCCATATTTGCATATATGGCGGACGGGAGCTCCCAACCCTCCTGCATATGAGCCGGCATATATGCCGGAGGGCTGTTTGGCCGGCATATATGCCGGACTTCTCACCCAAATGCCAGCCCCCCTATTTTATTGATTTTAAGATTAATACCCAAAATACCCTTCAAAGACTATATATAAAAAATCAAATGACATCTATATCCGTTGTTAAATTTATACATAAATATTTTAAACTAAGTATACGTATTAATTTATTAATCTGTTTTTAACAAATTTGGTACCGTTGGAAAGCTCTCATTGACGCCTTCAAAAAGAGACTAATATCTAATATTTTTAGAGTTATTTTTAAATCATTAAATATTATATTAATATTAATATTTGTTATTATATTATTATTTAATTAATTATTTTATAATTATTTTTGTTAATGTTTATTCTTGTTAATGAATTTTTATTCTAATATTTAAAAGTAAAATAAAAAAAGGTACATTCCTTGAAGATGATAAATTATAGGGGTCATGGTTGGAGATGGAAGGCCTCCATTTAAGAATATTTGGGAAATATGCTTATTTGGCAATAGCAAAATAGAGGCCATGGTTGGAGATGCTCTAAGGATTCCGGGCTTCCAGAATCGTAGAATCCTAGAATCAGAGTGCTCCCCCGGACCTATATTATAGTATAGATATAGATAATAAATCACACAGTATTATAGATAACAAATCACACAGTATTTATCGAAGTAATCCGATTGAGTTTGGGTTAGAACCAAAATATAACATGCTCAATTTAGAGCTTGTGCTAGCCCAAGAGGCAATTCATGATCCTCCTTGGCAATGGGGACCAAGCTGGAGATCAGTAATGTGGCCCATCCCATCTTTACCCAGCCCAACCCAGCCCAACCCAGCCCAACCCAACCCAAAGATCCCGCAGATTGATCCTCATTGACTCATTGTACTCTTTTTGAGCTGAGATTCGAACAGTTTGCTGTCCCGCTCAACGCAGCCACGGTCCGCCATGTTGTATTGACGTCAGTTTTCTCCTCACTCACTCTATCGGGCTCCCTTCTCTCTCTCTCTCTCTCTCTCTCTCTCTCTCCGTCGAACGCCGTCCGATCGGACGTCTCCGATGGTGTCTGATCGCCGGTAGGGTCTCGGTGTTCGGAGAGGGCCGTCGGCGGCGCGAGGTCAGTCTCCCGTCCCGCCTCACTTCCTCTCCGCCGTAGCCTTCCCCAGCCTTGTCCGTCCGTCTGTTTTTCTTTTCTTCTACCGGTTCTTGGCTAGGGTTTACCGTTCTTGCGGAATCTGTTACGATCTCGGGTGTTCAGAGGGCGGATCGGCCGACGAAGTAGTCTAGTCTCTCTCCTCGCATCGCGATGGATCTTCCCTTTCCAGTTTCTTTTGCTTCTGTTCGGCGCTAGAATTTCGCAGTTTTTGGCTGCATTGTATGATTTTTCTTGTTCCTGATGGTTCACGGACCATGACCCAGGAGGGAGACCGGAATCCCTCTCTCTCTCTCTCTCTCTCTCTCTCTCTCTCTTTTGGTTAACATACATGGATTAGTTTAATTTTGTTGTAACTACAATACTTTTGAGGCAGCGATGGTTACATTTGACTTGGGCTGTTTAGGGTTTTGGGATGTGACACATGCACCCCTCAGCGCCACCCCCACAATTGCTATGTATGCCTTTGATTTCTTTCTTCCTCAGATTGGCATCCCACATTTTGATACACTTACATGGATGTGCATAGACATTTTGATGCCACTTTATAGCGTTCAAGAAATGGGTTGAAGCTGATGACTGATGACAATGATGATTCTTTTTTATATTTTGATTTCATGTTCTACAAACAGAACAACTGTTTTGGTTTGGTTTAATCTTTGATGCTATTTCCTTTAAGTAAACTGTCATCCTTCTATAAGTTTAGGGGAATTTATTCTCTGATTTTGCGGTCGAATGACTGCTTATCATGAGTTTATATGTGATTTGTTCAACGCTACGATGAAATCTATACATGGAAGATTGAGTCATTAGCTGTAGCGAAGTTGTTATAGAGATTTACAGACCGATGGAAACATGAAGGTCCATAAAGGGTATGTGCATGGAAAAGTAAGAGGAGATAACTTGAAGTATATTAAGTTGAATGTTATATGGGTCATTGGTGGAAGAGTAGCTTAGAAGAAGGAAAGTACAAAGAAGTGCAGAAGAAAGAGGGGTTCGGCGTGTTTATATGGTAAGGCAACTTAAAGACTGGTTATTTTAAGGGATACAATTATAATGGCTAAAACTTGAGTTTTGTGTTGATATAGTGGGTCCACAACCGTTAGCTATGGCCTGTTTTACATGTATACAAAGATTTAAGCCCATAAGATTAATTGGGGTTCGACATAGTGCCTTTTTTTAAAGAAATCCCTTAATGTCGTTGGTTGGGTAGGTGGTGGTGGTGGGGTGTGTGGGGGTGGGGGTGGATTGCAGTGTGCATAGGCATAGACCCTAACTATCTTATTAAAGAAAGAAAGATTTACAAGGGGGTGATCAAGGTAGAGACTACAGGGCCGCTATAAGAGAATTAAATTCACTTGGGAAATTATCTCTGTGCTTCCCTAAAATAAAAGAAGACCAAAGTTTAACATGGTTAAAGCACATCGAATAACTTGATTCTCTGCCACTAATTTGTGATTGAAAATCCTAATGTTACTTTCAAGCCAAATAATCCAACATGTAGCTGAAGTCAACAAATCCCAAAATAGCTTGTGATTTTCTTGAACATGCCTCTTTCACCACATTTTCCATCGGCTTCTAAGAGTACCTTGCATTTGGCTTTGAAAAAGACCCACATCTTCCTTGAGAAAGAGCAATGCAATAGTAGATGATTGGTGCTCTCAATTCCATCTCCACAGAAGCTGCGTATTAAGTTCGTAACACTAGGATGATTCTTTTTCTGCAACATCTCCCTGGGTAAGAGATTACCATGCATGGCGAGCCACATGAATATTTGAATTTTCAAAGGAGTTTGTCTTCCCAAATTTTGGAAGCAGTAAGACAATTCTCATTATCCAAAATAAGGATCTGTAAAAAGAATTAAATGAGACGGCATCGAACATGTGGAGTCTCCAACAAACCGATTCTAAATTGTAGGGTAAAAAGAAATTGATGATGATATCTAGGATATCTTGTAGTTGTAGCTTATTTTGGAGTTGAAGTGTCAGTGTGGCACCACACGCCTGAATCTTGGCTTCCATTTGGGTGAAAGTAACCTTGACAATTTCATGAGATCTCACTGAGGAGTTTTGATCCGAAACTATATTGAAGGGAGAAGGGAAGAAAGATTTAAGAGTCACTTC
Source organism: Chamaelirium japonicum (assembly GCA_947650365.1). Classification (NCBI taxonomy): domain Eukaryota; kingdom Viridiplantae; phylum Streptophyta; class Magnoliopsida; order Liliales; family Melanthiaceae; genus Chamaelirium; species Chamaelirium japonicum. Next base: position 29,817,877 of record OX393558.1, on the reverse strand, counting down.
ACACACCCAAACATCATTCCAGGAATGAATGTTTGATCCCCCTTCAAGAATGAACTTATTATGACATTTGTATTCTTGTTTAATTTTGATGAGACATTTCCAGAAAGGAGAAATTTTTTCATGGTTTCAACATAGCTGTGTGACAACACTCGGAGTGCTCTAAAATGCTGACCTTGGAAAGAGGAGAGCACATCGAGTATATGAAGACAATGATCTTCACTCCCATTACTGATGTGGGACTAACCATTCAACACCTACTTGCTTGTAGAGTGCGTTTCAATGGGAACCTTCCCGCACGCTGAGAGAGGTGTCAGCGGGTGCGGCAGGGCTACTCGAGAGATGCTCCCAGAGCAGGTCCAGCTCTAATACCAAGTGACAACATCTGGAGTGCTCCAAAAGGCCGAACTTATGGAGAGAGGAGAGCACAACGGGGATATGAAGACAATGATCTCCGTTCCCATTACCGATGTGGGACTACCCACTCGACACCCGCCCGTACACAGAGCATGTTTCAATGGGGACCTACTCGCATGCGGAGAGAGGCATCAGCGGGTGCGACGGGGCCACTTGGGAGACAGTCCCGGAACGGGCCAAGCTCTGATACCATGTGACAACACCCAGAGTGCTCCAAAAGGCCGGCCTTATGGACGAAGAGCACAACGGGTATATGAAGGCAATGATCTCCGCTCCCATTACCGTTGTGGGACTAGCCGCTCAACAAGCTGAAGCTATCAACAATAACTACAAGGTTCCTTGCTTGCTATGGTACTTCAACTAATTGAAACATGCTGGCATTGGTGAGTGTGGATCCATCTGTTTTTTCGCAAACAACATCATGGACATGTTTGTTGCAGTAAAATAGCAACTTAATAACAAAGTAGATGTTTAATGGAATTTCTTATGTATCTGTGGAGTAGATGGCGGAAATTATGACACTCAGGAGTCAGGACAACCAAGTGTTGGAAGAATCAAGATTTATCGTGCTTTCAGACTCATGAAGAATGTAGTAGATATATTGTAGAAGGGGCGTGAGTGGGACAAGCTCTACATGTGAATAAATGGTGTAGAATATATTGGCAATCATCTGTTCATTCATTTACTTTTATCTTGAAGTACTGAACTGTTGTATTCTGGAGTACTTCATAGTTCATGTATTGGTTTTGAGAGAAATTACTATCTTTTTGTTATATAAGTAGACCAGAAATACTCTGCAAGCTGCCTTTTCTGTCTGTACTCTCCTATACTCCAACTTGTTCATTTACCATGCAGCATCATTCTCTATCTTCGTTTCTTGTGTTTTGTTGTTAATGGTTAAATCATTAGACTTTTTCATGGTTGTGAAGGTTTAATGAACAGTGCTTTGTTTGAGAGCCATTCAATCGTTCTTCTAAAAGTTCTCTGTGGCTATGAAGAAGGAGAAGTCTGTAGTTGCTCGTTGTGGATTGCCTACTGCTCGAATCACACGAGCTCAAGCTGCGGCCCGTGCAAATGGAGGGGCGCTTCCTTTGAAGCCACCACTGCTAATTTCAGACAGAAAGCAAATAACTGTGGGGAGGTCAAAGAGAGCGGCTTCAGATGAGAACAGTCTTGCCACTTCTTGCACTGCAGCATTTCAGCAAAAGAAGAGGGTTGTGCTTAAGGATGTTTCTAATATTTGCTGTGAGAATTCATACAATAACTGCATTAAAGCAACGAGAATACAGGTTTATGGACTTTATCTCTAGTACTTTTGAATCATTAATTGCGTTTTAAAATTTTTGTAACTGGCAAGTAGCTCAACCGTAATGTGTTCGTAACTTTCCATAATGTTAAAGGAATAGTATAGTAGTCTTGTTTGAGCTTTTGTTGAATCTAAAATCTAGTACTATGCTACCATATCCAATTTTTTCTTTGAAAGATTGTCAGCTAGTTGCAAACATTTGTCATTTTTCATGTTTTTTTTTTAAATCTCTTGCCTCCATTTGTAAACTCTGAATCTTCTTGTTTGTGCTTCTCTTCAGGCCAAGGTCTCCCATCGGTCCAAACCAGGTCCTTTTGAAGGAAAAATGCTTAATGACTTAAAGGATTCTAAGTTAGCCCCTAACATTTCTGACAGGAGAGTATTGGTTCAAGATGAAGCAAAAACTAAGATGGCTAAAGCTATACAGGAGGTTGGGATGATGTTGGAATCGCAAGAAACTATTCTTTCATTAAATCCAGAGAATATCACATTGGGGGCGCAAGATGTGGAGAGTAACAGATACGGGGAGAGTACGTGCGATACAACAATGTTGGAACATAGTTCCAGAGAGGAACACATAGGTCATTTAAAGAGCGGTTAGCATTCTAGTCCAATCATTCTGGGAATGATTACACATGAAACCTTATTAGAATTAAGGCTTAACTAAGCCATGAAAATTGTCTTGAGCATTTATAAATTATTCTGGCTAATTTTTTAAGGGAGAAGGAGCTTTTGATAATGGTTAGGAAAATCAAGTGCATGAGCTGATTAACTTGACGTAGTTCTGTTCTTGTTGTTAATTTGGTATTGAAGGATTATGATCAGCACGTGACTTGGTTTTAATTGAATACACAGTCAAAAGTAATCTTTGTGAGGACCTTGGAGGCTTGACTGGCTTGGACTACATAGATATTGATTCTGACCATGCAAATCCTCAAATGTGCAGCATTTATGCCCCTGAGATATATACAAATCTACGTGCTGTGGAGGTATGCTCTCCAGATATTTGTTTCTAATAGTCACTGCAACTGCCGCTGTTTCCACTGGTTTGTCTTAATGTGTTTGCGTAGGATCATTTTGACAAGAACTTGTAGTACAAAATCCTATTCATTGGTTTTCTCTTTACATCCCAAATTTATTGTAAGCTATGGTTACAGTATAGCGGATTACAAATACACCCTAGTGTATTCAAAATAGATGATGTTTCTCAGGCCTCACTTGTTTGTTGAACACATACTTGGTCAATATTATGTGCAACAAGGATGATTTCTAATGCTCTATAATTGCATATATCTTTTTAATGAGGAACTTACCTGTATCTCTTGATTTTCTTTGTCGATATACTAAGCCTCTCAATTTGATTGGATAGCTGATTGCATATACCTGGGCTAAATCATTTGATTACGATATCCACGGTTTGTGATAGTCAATAGTTCTGAAATGTTTCCTTTGTACAGATCATCCGCAGACCTTGTTCTGATTTCATGGAAACGCTACAGCGAGATATTACTCGGAGCATGCGTGGGATCTTAATTGACTGGCTTGTGGAGGTATGTTAGCTCTTCCCATGACCTTACCTGTTTACATGTATTCTTCAAGAATTTTTCTTTGCTTTATTATACATTATGGTGGTACAAAAGGCAAAAAACAAATGTACACATGATTCTATGAAAAATGGAACAACTTTCCTTACGAAGATTTTTCTGTAGAAACAAGTACATATTTGCAGACCTGATCCATGTCATTGTTAAATTGAAGTAACTGGCTATTTATTTCCAGTTTTTATTTATCAACAACAGTTTAGATTAACATTCACATGCCTGAAATGAGGTAGATCCAACCCTTTATGTTGTCCTCTATATTTACTTCCTTAAAGGCTAATAGTTGTTTCTTCAACTTTTTAAATCCTTTGAAGGGATAAAATATATGTAGAACTAATATTAATGAAAAGTAGAGGTTGAAAAGAGAGGAGGAGAAATGAGAAAAAAAAGAAGAAGGTAGAGTAGAGTGGGGCAATGAAGCGCTAGGTCTGTTTAGCCCTTTTTTTCCTTTTCTAATGACTACAATGGTATTCTAAGCGGGTCAAAATTATATGATGTATCATATGGGTTGTGGTGCTATGGTGTATATTGGAGATATTTGGCTTTCTATGAGTCTTGCACTTTGATACGACACCTAGGTGATGGGGACATCGAGCCTCGGCCCTGGCGAGTGTACCAGCGCAGGAGGCAACATCTGAGCATGTGGTTCTAGCCATGTTGGCTGTTGTTTTTCTATTTTGTTATTTGGCTTGTGTACTTTTAGTCCCACCTCGATTAGTGGGCTGTTTCGTCTGTCGTTGTAAGCCAATTTATAGGCCTTTCATCTTTTCCTTCAGTATGCAATGAATAATAAAGCTTTTGTTTTCCTCCACATACGTGTTGAGAGAAACCAGGGTGAGATGTGTGAAACCCAAACCCTAGGCGTGTGAAACCCTAGGTTCAGGCTAGCGTGTGAAACCCTAGCCCTAATCCCCTTTGCCTCCCTGGTCCACCGCCCCCATTCTCCCCCCCTCTCTCTCTCTCCCCCGTCCCCGGTGTTGCTGCCCACCCGATCCCGACCCCCTGCCCAGCCGCCCCGCCCCGGTGTTGCTGCCCACCTGATCCCTACCCCCGGCCCCCGGCTTGCCCCCTCTCCCTCCCTGTGCCGCTGCCCACCCGATCCCCTCCATCCTCCCTCTCTCTCGCTCTCCCACAAACCAACCCGACCCGCCTGATCCGATCCCTACCGACCCCGCCTCCTGGTGCTGCCGCCCTCCCCGAGCCCTCCCTCCTCTCCCACCCAGCCGGCCCGATCCCCCCAACCGAACCCCTCTCCTTGACACCCGGTTCCCCACCCCTTCCATTCCCTTCCCCGAGTTCCAACCAAACCCCTCTCCCTCCCGTCCGACCGGCCTCTCTTGTCCACCACCGGCCACCACCCGATCCCCTCCCCTTCCCCGCTGCCCAACCCAAGCCCCACCTCCCTACCCCGGCAGCCCATCCCCTCGGCATGACGCCATGGCCGATCCAGATGTTGATCACGGCCTGATCAACGACGAAGACGGATTCCTCGATATCCGGTCTCCCTTCCTCGACTTCCAGTTCAGCGCCGGCGAGAGCGTGAAGGAGTACGTGGAGCGCATCACCTACCTCGTCGCCAAAGACGCGGAAGCACGGTTGGGAATCTCGGAAAACCATCAACGGTGGCATCCCGGCGCGCCCGTACATCCCAACGTACTAGCACTCCGGGCCCTCGCTCAAACCCCGGCCCAAGCTGAGGACACCGCATCGACATCGACCCCGCCGCTAGTTGAGATCCCTGAGGTCCCCCACAACCCTCAGTAGGTGAGTTTCCTTTTCCCCTGGTCAATATTCGAGGGTAGCCCCAATAATCGAATCTCCTAAGTTTTATCTATAAACTGCTGTTTTCCCCATGAAATGTGAGGCGTGTGATTCTGTTTAACCTTGTTAGCTACTAGTCCTAATATTGCACGTGGAACTTTGCTAATAACCGGGTATATGTTATTTAGCTATTTAAGCGTTGGAATACCGTTTGTGTGCCGCTCGGCTTTGCTTAAACATTCGCCACATTAATTGTTTCAATTAATTATCCTGTTTTCGGCTCGGAGCAAACTGGCAGTCCTGTCGCCGCTCAACGAGTCTTGAAATCCCTGTTACACATACTATTCCACATCATTTTGGTATCAGAGCATGGTCATAGCTAGCTCATTCGCATTCAATACCGGATCCTGCATCTTGCATTCATTTTAGTGCATTAAGTGAAAAAAAAAAATCTTTATTAGCATCATCTTGTGTGTGTTCATTGCATGCCAACCCGTAGGGGTAGGCCATATCTGTTAGGAGAGTTTAGCGAGTTGGACAATTGCAATATGGATCCCGAGGCTTTGACTAGAGCACTCGCTGAGTTGACCCAAGGTATAACCGCCATGAACCAAAATCTCGCCGCGTATCAGCGCGACACCAATGCCCGGTTAGATCAGATGGAACAAGCGCGGACCGACCCGCATGTCGAGTTTCCTAATCCCCCTCAAGGGCACCCGGCCAACTGGCAAAACAATCAGGACCCCGATGATCAGTACATTCGGAGTATCCGGTTAGAGGTACCGTCCTTTGATGGTAGACACGATCCCCAGTTCTTCCTGGATTGGCTCCAGTCCATGGATCGTTATTTCACATGGTATCCTTTAACTGAGGTTAGGAAGGTCCGCTTCGCAGCCATGAAGCTCAGCGGACCCGCGAGCCAATACTGGACCAACGTGGAAGCTTTGAGAGTTGCGCGAACCCAGGACCCTATCGATACTTGGGTCGCCATGAAAAATGAGCTGAAGGGTAAGTATGTGCCACCGTCGTACCAGGCACGACTGTTAGACCAATGGCACCAATTTACCCAAGGTAGCAAATCGGCTAAGGACTATGTTGCCAAATTTGATGAGTTCCTCACTCGTTGCAACGTCCTTGGGACCGAGATGCCTGTCCAAGTCCTTTTCCGTTTCCGGTCTGGCCTGAGGGAAGACCTAATGAATGAGCTCCTTGCCAGAGATGTCACGAAATTGGAAAGAGCCTACGCTTTAGTACAAGACCTTGACGCCTCTAGGTCCAGTCATGCCTACAGGTATTCTGATTCTAGGAGCTATCCCACCAAGCCCTCCCCTAGCAATTCCAATCGGACCTACCCCAACTCTTCTCAACCAAAGCCCAACATTCCCAATAAGAATTTTGAGAGGGACGTCCGAGGAAAGAGTGTCGAGCGTGACTTCTCCAAAGTCAGCCCTCTCATAAAGTGTTACAAGTGTCAAGGGAATGGCCACGTAGCTGCCAACTGCCCCAGCCCTGTCAGAGTCAACATTGTCGATGGCAACCCCATTGAAGCAGTAGAGCCTGGAGAAGCAGAGTTCATCTACCAGGCAGAAGAAGATGGAGATTTTGATGATGATGATGACGGTGCCATTCTGAGTTGTCTTAGGCAGTTGTCATCCCCCACCGTGTCAGTTGTTAGGTGCGCACTATCCCAACCCAAGGATCAAGATGATTGGAGGCGCACTACTATTTTCCACACGTTCACCAAGATTGGGGATAAAAACTGTAAGGTCATCATCGACAGTTGCAGTTGCATCAATGTCGTGTCGTCTGCTGTCATCGCCAAGACTGGCCTCAAGGCCGTCCCCCACCCTCGTCCCTATCAAGTGTTTTGGATCAACTCCACTGCTATGGAGGTCAAGCAAAGGTGCCTGGTGCCCATCAATTTCAACATCTATCAGGACAAAATCTGGTGTGATGTCCTGACCATGGATGTGGGCCAAGTCATCTTGGGAAGACCTTGGCTTTTCGATAACGATGTTCTCATTTATGGACGCTCGAACATGTGTCTGTTTGAACATGAAGGCAAGAAAGTCAAGTTGATCCCCTCCCCACCCAAGAGTGCCCAAGCCGAGCAAAAGACTGCCCATGCAAAGAAAGCCAAGCGCGTTAGTTTTGTCAGTGCCAAAGAGCTGAGTCACGAGGTAGAAAAGGGAGCTCCTATCATCATCCTAGTAGCAAGAGAAACCCCTAAGGACTCCGGCCAGTCGATTCCTCGCGAAGTCACCCCTGTGCTTAGGGAGTTTGCTGGCGTTTTCCCTGAAGATCTCCCTGACCAACTGCCCCCGATGCGCGACATACAGCATGCCATTGATTTGGTCCCTGGGGCAAGTCTTCCCAACCTGCCGCATTATCGAATGAACCCTACTGAACACGCGGAGTTGAAGAGGCAGGTTGACGAACTCCTACAAAAGGGTTTCATCAAGGAGAGTATGAGTCCTTGTGCGGTCCCCGCCCTGCTGACGCCTAAGAAGGACGGATCATGGCGTATGTGTGTCGATAGTCGCACCATCAACAAAATAACAGTCAAGTACCGTTTTCCTATCCCGCGACTGGACGACATGCTAGATATGATGTCCGGAGCTACCATCTTCTCCAAGATCGACCTGAAGAGTGGCTATCACCAAATTCGTATCCGTCCTGGCGACGAGTGGAAGACTGCGTTCAAGACTAAGGATGGGCTATATGAGTGGATGGTTATGCCCTTTGGGCTGACTAACGCCCCGAGTACTTTTATGAAAGCTATGACGCAAGTACTCCGACCATTTATGGGTAAATTCCTTGTGGTGTACTTTGACGACATACTTATCTATAGTCAATCTCGGGCGCAACATTTAAACCACCTGCGTCAAGTCTGTACTGTGTTGAGAAAAGAAGAGCTGTACGCCAATCCGAAGAAGTGCACGTTTCTCACAACTCAGGTCCAATTCTTAGGATTTGTTGTCTCTATCGAGGGAGTCTCTGCGGACCCCGAGAAGGTCAAAGCTATCGAAGAGTGGCCCGAACCCAAGACTATTCGTGATGTCAGGAGTTTCCATGGGCTAGCCACCTTTTACCGTCGGTTCATTAAAGGTTCAGCACCATCATGGCCCCGGTGACTGACTGTTGGAAGAAGGGTGAGTTCACCTGGTCAAGTGCCGCCACTAGAGAATTCATTGAAATAAAGAAAAGGATGGTTGAGGCCCCTGTCATGCGTCTCCCTGATTTTTCTAAGGTTTTCGAAGTGGCTTGCGACGCGTCTGGGCTTGGGATAGGTGGAGTCCTTTCCCAGGAAGGCCACCCGGTCGCCTACTTTAGCGAGAAGCTAAATGACACTCGACAGAGGTACTCCACCTATGATAAGGAGTTCTATGCGGTGATTCAATCACTTCGCCATTGGTGACACTACCTCTTGCCGCAAGAATTCGTTATTTTTTCTGATCATGAGGTCCTCCGTTATATTTACTCCCAGAAGAGATTGAACGCGCGACATGATCGATGGGTTGAGTTCCTCCAGGACTACACTTTTAGTCTGCGCCACAAAGCGGGAGTTGAAAATAAAGCTGCTGATGCGCTCAGCCGTCGTGTGTTCATCCTTTCCAAATTAACCACGACAGTTGATGGGTTTGCTAGGATAAAAGTCGAGTACGAGCATGTCCCGACTTTAGCGAAACCTATGCGTTATTGAGAGACGGGACCCTGTCCGAAGTTGATGGCTATCTCATGCATGATGGATATATGTTCCGGGGGCGAAGGTTGTGCATCCCACGAACATCCTTACGTGAGTTTCTTGTGTGGGAGTTGCATGCTGGAGGTCTTGCCGGACATTTTGGAAATGAGAAAACGATTGAGGCTGTAGAGTACCGGTTCTATTGGCCAAGCCTGAAGCGCGATGTTGCTAGGCACGTTGGTAGATGTCACACCTGTCAGCTAGCCAAGCAACACAAGCAAAACACTGGCCTGTACACTCCTTTACCGGTTCCAAATTGTCCATGGCAAGATATCAGCATGCACTTCGTACTGGGCCTTCTAAAGACTCTAAGGAAACACGACTCGATTCTGGTTGTCGTGGATCGTTTCTCCAAAATGGCCAATTTCTTGCCCTGCTCCAAAACATCTGATGGTTCGAGGGTTGCGAAAATTTTCTTTGACGGTATCGTCAGGTTGCACGGTCTGCCCAAAACCCTTGTTTCTGACAGGGATGTCAAATTCACCAGTTTTTTTCTGGAAAACCTTGTGGCACAAGTTGGGCACTAAGCTCCAGTTTTCTACCGCTTTCCACCCACAAACTGATGGCCAAACCGAGGTAGCGAATCGAAGTCTGGGAAACCTTTTGCGCACCTTGGTAGGTGAGCATGTTGGGACTTGGGATCTAAAATTGTCCATCGCTGAATTTGCATACAATACATCTGTTAATAGGACCACTGGTTTGAGTCCCCATGAAATTGTGCATGGTTTTAAGCCTAGGCAGCCTATAGATCTCATCCCCATTAGGGATGGCAACGGGTCGGGTTTGGGGCGGGTCGGCCCTATCCCGAACCCGCCCAATTATATTTTATCCCGCCCATACCCGTCCCAAACCCGTGTCGGGTTTTGAGGATAATTCCTAAACCCGTCCCAATTAGCATTGAAAAAACCCGTGCCCGCCCCGCCCCGCCCCGCCCCGTTTATGCATTGCGGGTCGGGTCGGGTCGGGTCGGCTTCACCAAAACTGCATATTTAGCTTCTTGGACCCACCTAATTGCAGCTCTACATGGAGAAGAGTATTGAGTAAAAATTCTGATAAGCTAAGAGCAATAGTAAGCATACTCATCAAAGGTATGCTTACTATTGGATGGAAGCATACTCATCAAAGGTATGCTTACTCATCAAAGGTATGCTTACTCATCAAAGACTCATATGATAGCCTGATACGTTATATACCCGGGTCGGGTCGGGGCGGGTTGGAGTAAAACCCGAACCCGACCCGAACCCGACCGGGTTTTAAATGCAAATCCCAAACCCGTCCCAAACCCGTTTTTGAGCATCCCAAACCCGTCCCAATAGGGTCGGGTCGGGTCGGGTAGCCCGATAAACCCGAATAATTGCCATCCCTAATCCCCATGGCTGACTATCATCGAGTCTCTGAATCAGCATCCGCATTTGCATCGCATGTCCAAGAACTACACAGGGAAATCAAAGATAAAATTGAGCAGAGCAATGCTACCTATAAGCTACGAGCTGATCTCAGGAAAAGGTTTAAAACATTTAATGTGGGCGATTATGTAATGGTCCGGATCCGTCCGGAACGGTTTCCCTCGGGAACTGTTAAAAAGCTGCATGCACGCAGTGCGGGCCCTTTCCAAATCTTAAAGAAACTGAATGACAATGCCTATGTTATAGATCTCCCTGAAGATTTCGGCATCAGTTCCACCTTCAATATCGAGGACCTAGTGGCCTACAAGGGTCCTGATTTTAACCCTAGTAATCCTTTTATAGGTGAGCCTTCCCAAGACCCATTTTCTGAGAGTCTCTCCCTACCCCCACTTCCAGAAATTCCCCCAAATTATGCAGCAGATAAAGTAGATAAAATTGTGGATGATGAAATTGTGTCCAGTAAGGACGGTGGCACCCGACGATATCTGATCCGTTGGAAGGGAAGACCCGCCTCTGATGACACCTAGGTTGACCGCAGCGATCTTCAGCAGTTGGACCCTGACACCTTGGAGCAGTACGAGAGTTTTGCAGATCCTCACTCGACGGGGTCGAGCTCTCTCCCACCTGGGGAGAATGATGGGGACATCGAGCCTCGGCCCTGGCGAGTGTACCAGCGCAGGAGGCGACATCTGAGCATGTGGTTCTAGCCATGTTGGCTGCTGTTTTTCTGTTTTGTTATTTGGCTTGTGCACTTTTAGTCCCACCTCGATTAGTGGGCTGTTTCGTCTGTCGCTGTAAGCCTATTTATAGGCCTTTCATCTTTTCCTTCAGTATGCAATGAATAATAAAGCTTTTGTTTTCCTCCACATACGCGTTGAGAGAAACCAGGGTGAGGTGTGTGAAACCCAAACCCTAGGCGTGTGAAACCCTAGCCCTAATCCCCTTTGCCTCCCTGGTCCACCGCCCCCATTCTCCCCCTCTCTCTCTCCCCCGTCCCCGGTGTTGCTGCCCACCCGATCCCGACCCCCTGCCCAGCCGCCCCGCCCCGGTGTTGCTGCCCACCCGATCCCCACCCCCGGCCCCCGGCTTGCCCCCTCTCCCTCCCTGTGCCGCTGCCCACCCGATCCCCTCCATCCTCCCTCTCTCTCGCTCTCCCACAAACCAACCCGACCCGCCTGATCCGATCACCACCGACCCCGCCTCCTGGTGCTGCCGCCCTCCCCGAGCCCTCCCTCCTCTCCCACCCAGCCGGCCCGATCCCCCCAACCGAACCCCTCTCCTTGACACCCGGTTCCCCACCCCTTCCATTCCCTTCCCCAAGTTCCAACCAAACCCCTCCCCCTCCCGTCCGACCGGCCTCTCTTGTCCACCATCGGCCACCACCCGATCCCCTCCCCTTCCCCGCTGCCCAACCCAAGCCCCACCTCCCTACCCCGGTAGCCCATCCCCTCGGCATGACGTCATGGCCGATCCAGATGTTGATCACGGCCTGATCGACGACGAAGACGGATTCCTCGATATCCGGTCTTCCTTCCTCGACTTCCAGTTCAGCGCCGGCGAGAGCGTGAAGGAGTACGTGGAGCGCATCACCTACCTCGTCGCCAAAGACGCGGAAGCACGGTTGGGAATCTCGGAAAACCATCAACGGTGGCATCCCGGCGCGCCCGTACATCCCAACGTACTAGCACTCCGGGCCCTCGCTCAAACCCCGGCCCAACCTGAGGACACCGCATCGACATCGACCCCGCCGCCAGTTGAGATCCCTGAGGTTCCCCACAACCCTCAGTAGGTGAGTTTCCTTTTCCCCTGGTCAATATTCGAGGGTAGCCCCAATAATCGAATCTCCTAAGTTTTATCTATAAACTGCTGTTTTCCCTATGAAATGTGAGGCGTGTGATTCTGTTTAACCTTGTTAGCTACTAGTCCTAATATTGCACGTGGAACTTTGCTAATAACCGGGTACATGTTATTTAGCTATTTAAGCGTTGGAATACCGTTTGTGTGCCGGCTCGGCTTTGCTTAAACATTCGCCACATTAATTGTTTCAATTAATTATCCTGTTTTCGGCTCGGAGCAAACTGGCAGTCCTGTCGCCGCTCAACGAGTCTTGAAATCCCTGTTACACACACTGTTCCACATCACTAGGTCTATACACCTCTTAAATGAATGATATAGCTACATTATTATGTGTCTTGCAATGGTATATATTTGCATCATGCTCAAAATTTGGGTTCACATTCCCAACATTTCTTCTCAAGTTATGTTGTCTTAGAGCCGCCCCTTCATTATCAATATTATTTGTCACTGATTAGAGCTGTGACCATCTCTGTTGATTTTTTTTGGTCTCCTGAGAGATTTGGCTTCTTGTTCATTTCGACTTTGGGAAATTTAGGCTATGTTTGGACTTGATTCCGTGGCGAAAAAATTACCGCATATCAGATTCTTGCAGAATTGGAAGGCGAAAACTGGAAGTGGTCCCGTCTGCTTCTGTAGGAATCCTCTTTTCATTTTAATAGGATTCTAGATTACATGTGTCTGCTCTTAGGTTCTACCCAAATGCCCATCTGGGCAAATTGGATTCTCGCAGAATCCTGTATCAATTCTGGCCCCATAGAAGCAACCCAGACACTACCTTAGTGGTGGCTCATTCCTTAGTTGCTAAGTTGACTAGCTTGTTCTTAACCTTACTTTGTATTCTTAACCTTTGAGATATTAATAAAGGAATGCCAGGGAAATGGTGGAAGAGGCTCCAAAAGGGCCAAGGCGATTTCTATACTCAAGTTATCAAGGATAGATACTTCTGTTGCTTTTCGCCTCTTTAGCCCAAAAGTAGGATTATGATCAGATAATCAAATGGCATATGAAGTAACATGCTGTGAGAACATAATGCGTTGCAGGTTAAGGGCCAACACTACAACATAGTTACATGCATACTTGATACTGGTCTGCTTTTCAACTTATGTGAATTCTCTATTTTATTCATTTATCGATTCTTCCAAGATTTTGAAAGAAAAAAACATTTAAAGTGATGAAAATATTTTTGATTATGAGAAATCAAGTTTTGTGGCTAGCAGCATGCATCGGATTTTTGTGTGCTGAGGTTGGACACACTAGTACGAGTGCGATTAATGAATCCAGAGTAGACCAACATGGAGAGATGATCCATCATTGCCCAGATAGTGGTTTTACATGGTTCTCTCTTGAGGTTCAGACCACATTCCCATTTACATATCACACTTAGAAACATGTACTGGAGTGATTTGTTTATATTATGACTGAAATTATCCCTTTGGAGGTGAGTGGTAGATGTTGACATTTTTCATCCCTGCAGAGGCATTTAAGCTTTTTACCTAGCAGGAGACACATATCTTTTTCCCATGTTTTTGGGAGTATTCTTGGAAAGGGTTATGTGAATAGTCATGCATGTAGAGTATGTGAACAATCATGTACATTCCCCTTCCCTATAAACGAGTCTTCGCAAGAGACACCTTCCCCTTCATTAATAAAGCGGAAAAACCCTGCATATATCGATATCAGATAAGCCTCCTCTTTAATCTCTTCCTCCGGCCCATCGTGATTTGCGGTGTAAATTAGTTTGCCGTTTCTATTTGTTGTTCGTCGACAATCTTGAGGGATCCCTCAATTTTCTGCACAAACGACTCGACTCTTGATCGTGAACGGCCAGGAAGGTTTCTCGATTCCACCTTACATGGTGTATAGTGGGAAAGGTATATCATGTTAGTTTCTATTTACATGGCAGGTCATAGAAGCAATGAGATGACCGAAAGGAAGCCAACTTGGTCACAAGCTACACACTTGGCTGAACGTGTCTCCTACTATTCTCAACAAACAAAGTCTTATGACCGTCATCAGAAAGGTAAAATTCGACGCATTTAGATTCGGGGAGTGTCCAAACATTGAAGAAAAGCCTAAGGAAGTCTATGTCCAGTTGGGATTTGATGTAGTGTGTTTAGCCATGTCTTACTGTGATATTAGCTTTAATCTCATCTATCCCAATAATGATGATCAATTCTTAATGGGTTCTTAATGGGCTTGACAAACTTGAATAGCCTTGCCGTATACTTGGTCGCTGACAGTGTAAGATCTTGGTTAGACACCTAACAAATTGTGCTACAAGTATGTTGGCTAATTGTGTACAAGTATGTTGGCAATTACCTGGGAACAAATAGAATAAGCACAATTTGGTTCGGTTCAGAAGTGAGGTGGGGCAATCAACCCACTAGTACAATTTTAAAGAGGCAAGTTTGGTGAGTATGAGCATTCTATTCATTAGTGAAGTCATCTAAATTATGCACAGAACAATATAATGAAGTATTATTTAATGTGAAGGCTACTCATATAGGAAATGCTATGTGTCTTGAGCCCATGACACGTGCATAGTTGAAGAAATGACATTATCTTAGCTGTGGAATTCACCTTGCTCAAAACGTAGAACTCTAGCAATTTTTACTATTAAGTGGAAAGTTGGTTTTGGAAGAGGGAACTTTTCTTGAAGTTCAGAGTACTTGCATTGGGTTTCCCTATATTCCGGAATGAAGAAGAGCAATAATGCTGTAGGGGAACTTCATTAATAATTTAATGGCGTGTTAATCCTTGATGGCTTAACCATACATTTTTCTGATGGTTAAAGAATAATCATAATATGTTCTGAAAGTGTTCATTTTATTTTCAGGTTTCTGAGGAATACAGGCTTGTTCCAGATACACTTTATCTCACTGTTTATATTATTGATCGATTTCTCTCTCAAAATTTTATTGAAAGACAAAGGCTGCAACTAGTTGGCATTACCTGCATGCTAATTGCCTCGTAAGCTATTCCTCTGTTTTATGCTTTTGATGCTTTCCTCTTCCACTACTACTATTGAAATCATGAAAGAACTGTAGAAGTATATCTACTTGTCGCCTCAGGCTGAGCAGAACTTTTAAACCCCAAAATGTGATGCAAAAATGACATAATCTGATGGATGAATGATGTTTCCACATAGAATTTCTGACATTTTATATTATCACCTGATTCTGTATCTTTATTTTATTGAAAGACAGTCTGCAACTACTTGGCCTCACCTGTTGCAAGCTTTTCTTTCGCCTTGTAATTTAATGCATTTGATTTTCTATATCTATACTCGAGAATCAGGAGAAAAGCGTAGTGAATGTCTCGGACAGTCCCATGTCTGATGCTTTTTTCCAAGCCAGCATCCCTTAAATTCAAAGCTTCATCATGAGTCAATGGATCGTTATTGACATTCAGACATTATTGAAATTGGACAGTTAAGTTATATTGTCACCTTCAATATGGTACAAAGAATGATCTTTATTAAGACTAGACTCCTTATCATACTTTGGTTCAGATAAATCTTCTATAGATCTATCATATCGTGATTCTTACTGGGAGAATCATCTAGTGTCACTTTAAATGGTGTTTTTTTTCCAAAGGTTCTGATCCACTAATAAGCAAGTAGTTATTTAACTTATATTCATAGAAATTTGTATCTCTAGATTCAATAACAGAAAGCTTGTTTATGGGACTATTATCTTCCATAATCAAGAATTGGTAATATGCACTATTTTGTGTCTAGCCAATGAAAGCACATTTAATGGCTCTAAGACCTTAGGTCTATAACGGTATGGCAACCGAACAATAGCCCTACACGAAGTTTTACAAACTAGGCGTTTGATCAAACCATCCTTCATATGGAGTAGTCTTTGTCTTCTTATTTGAAATTCTATTAAGAGTATATACAATATTCAAAAGGGTTTCGCCCCACAAGTCTAACTTTGAGTTCTCATTACAAATCCTCGTAGTCGTACCCACTTTCTATTGAAGTTCTATTTTTTCGTCCTGTTACTCCATGCTACTGTGGAGTATAGAAAGAGTTAAGGAATTCATGGAAGAAATCTCCTCCAATGAATGCCTCAAATCAGCGAACCAACACAATAAAATATCAAATCTGCATTCACGGAAATCAGGGTGCCGTCAGTAAATAATAGGGCTGCGGCATGCTAATATTGTTGCTATTAGGTGAGTGTTAGAGGACTGAATCAATACAATGGTGCCCCAGAAATCTGAAAGACATGGATAGGAGATGAGATTTCTCCCGTTCTTGCTCTCTCGGTTTCGGTCGTCTGCGAAACAAAAAAGAGAGACAGACTGTCTTCTTTTACGCACAAAAAAGAGAGGCAGTCTTCACACGGGAAAAAAAAGGAAGAAAGAGAGGGAGAAACAAAGAGAGTTGTGACAAACCCTAGAGGAAGAGAGAGAGAACTAGGGTTTGGGGAGAGAATAGAATGGATCTCTCATTAGGCCAATAGGCAATATAAGGAGAATACATGTGAGTCATATATACGCTGAGTGTATGTATATACACTAATACATCTTAACACCCCCCCTCAAACTCAGGGTGGATCATGCACCAAGAGTTTGGCAATTAAAGACCGAAAACGTGGTGTAGGATGTGACTTTGTGAAGAAGTCTGCGATCTGCTCTGCTGAGGGAATGAAAGGTAGTGAGATTGTCATGGCTTCATACTCCTGTCGGACGAAGTGACAGTCAATCTCGATGTGCTTTGTCCTTTCATGAAAAACCGGGTTGCTAGCAATCTGAATAGCACTCCGGTTATCACAGTGAAGTGGAGTAGGCTCTAAGAAAGCAACACCGAGATCACTGAGGAGACGTCGAAGATGAACTATCTCCTTAGTCGTGGAGGCCATGGCCCTGTACTCAGCCTCAGTGCTAGAGAGAGACACCACTTTCTGCTTCTTGCTGCGCCAGGATATCAAAGAGTCGCCGAGAAACAAACAGTAACCAGTGGTGGAGCGGCGTGTAGTCGGATCTCCAGCCCAGTCTGCATCTGAGTAGGCTCGAAGTCTGAGAAAGGAGGACGACGACAGAAACAAAGAACGAGTAACTGTCCCTCTGAGGTACCGGAGGATCCGAAGAAGAGCACCGTAGTGAACTGAGTGTGGAGCTGCAACAAACTGACTGACAATGCTGACAGCGTGTGCAATGTCAGGCCGAGTGATGCAGAGATAGACGAGCTGTCCCACAATCTGCCTGTACCGAGTGGGATCTGAGAGAGGAACTCCATCTGTAGGACGTAGCTTCGAGTGAAGCTCAAGAGGGGTGTCTACTGTGAGGTTATCTGTGAGGGCAGCACGACTAAGGATGTCTGAAAGGTACTTCTGCTGAGAGAGCAGAATGCCATCTGCACTGTATGCTATCTCAAGACCAAGAAAGTAGCGAAGCATACCCAAATCCTTCATCTGAAATTGGTTCCTCAAGTGTTGCTGAAGACTAGCAATCGCAGCAGAGTCATTTCCAGTGATGATCATGTCGTCCACGTATAACAGTAGAATCGCCCGGCCCTGTGGGGACGACCGGACAAACAGAGAGTGGTCCTGACTGCTCTCTGAGTAACCAAGTTCCCTGACAGCACGGCGGAAACGCTCAAACCAGGCACGAGGAGCTTGCTTGAGCCCATAAATGGCCCGACGAAGACGACACACGTGCTGAGAAGGAACACTGAGACCAGAAGGAGGATCCATGTACACAGTCTCAGACAGGTCACCGTGAAGAAAGGTATTTTTCACGTCCATCTGAAGAAGGGCCCATCGATGAACAGCCGCAACCGCCAGAAGAGTGCGAACGGTGGTCATCTGAGCCACCGGAGCAAAGGTCTCCTCATAGTCAACACCATATGCTTGAGTAAAGCCACGAGCCACCACCCGAGCCTTGTGACGCTCAATGGATCCATCAGGGCGGTGCTTGACCTTATAAATCCACTTGCAGCTGACAGGCTTAACGCCAGAGGGCAGAGGGACAATATCCCAGGTCTGAGTCTGCTGAAAAGCCTGAAACTCCTCATCCATAGCCTGACGCCACTGAGGAAACTGAACTGCCTCAGAGTAGGATCGGGGCTCCTGATCTGCGTGCACAACAGTAAGAAAGGCAGTAAACTAAGGCGAGTAACTGCAGACAGAGACAAAACCAAAACGATCAGGAGGCCCAGTGTCGTGACTAAAACGGTCAGGCGGGTGATGTTGGCGCTGAGGGTAGTGAGACGGGTCTGGATCCACGACTGGCAATGACGGAGCAGGCACAGAAGACGAAAAACTAGGAGTAACCTCAACAGCAGGGGAGCCGGCATCCGCGGAGAAGGAAGGACACGGAGACACAGGGGTAGGCTGGCGAGAGTAGACCTGAGGAAATGGAGAGACAACCCGGGGAGGAGAGAGAGGCACGGGCATAGAGGAGGAAGCCTCGGAGGAGTCCCCTGGAGACGCTGGGAAAACAACTGGCAAAGGAGCCAGCGGTGCCGAGGGAGCAGGTGGTGGGGAAGGAGCCGACGGAGCCGGGGGAACGAGAGAGGCCGACGAGGGAGGCAAAGGTGTCGATGATGGAGGAGAAGAAATCTCAAGAAAGGTGAGATCCTGAACTTCAGGAGGGTAGTAGGGTGTATCCTCGACAAAGGAGACGTGTCGAGAGATACGCAAACGACGAGCAACAGGGTCATAGCAGCGGTATCCCTTGTGCTCAGTGCTGATCCCAAGAAGGATGCACTTAGCTGCCTGAGCAGACATCTTTGTGCGCTCATGGAGAGGAAGAAGAACAAAACAGGTACACCCAAAAGTGCGACGAGGGCTGTAGTCAGGAGTGGTAGAGAGGAGACGCTCGTGAGGAGATAAGTCGTCC
Source organism: Chamaelirium japonicum (assembly GCA_947650365.1). NCBI lineage: Eukaryota > Viridiplantae > Streptophyta > Magnoliopsida > Liliales > Melanthiaceae > Chamaelirium > Chamaelirium japonicum. The sequence goes on along the minus strand of OX393558.1, from coordinate 29,798,935 downwards.
GGAAGAACTGACGAAGGAGTGATGTTAATGAGCTGGACTGAGGTGAGGAGAGCCTCAGCCCAGAAGCGCCGAGGAACAGAACCAGAAATAAGGAGAGCACGAGTAGTCGCAAGAATATGGCGATGCTTGCGCTCAGCAACACCATTCTGCTCATGGATGTGAGGACACGAGTGCTGGAAAATAGTCCCATGGGACTGAATAAGGCTGCGCATAGCGGTAGATAGATACTCAAGGGCACAATCAGATCGAAAGATCTTGATGCGCCGACTAAACTGCGTGTGAATCATGGAGGTGAAGTCCTTATAGACTTGGAGAATATCCGATCAACGGCGAAGAAGGTAGACCCACGTGTAGCGACTATAATCATCCACAAACGAGACATAATATAAATATCCAGTCATAGAATGGAGAGGAGAGGGGCCCCAGATATCAGAGTGAACAAGATCAAAAGGAGCAGAGCTCTGAGAAGTACTGGATGAAAAGGGAAGGGCAGCAGCTTTTGCGAGCTTGCAGCCAGTACAAGTAGATAAAGATAAAAAAGGACCACGACCTAGAGCTCCAGAATGGAGTAATCTCTTAAATCGTGGTTCCGACACATGACCTAGCCTCCTATGCCACAGGTCGGCAGTAGGAGAGACAACTCCACAAAACCCAGATGATGACGGATCCAAAGAGTGAAGAAACTCCATCTGGTAGAGTCCGCCTGCCCTACGACCTGCTCCAATCGGTCGCCCAGTATGCAGATCCTGCACAGAACAAGAGGAAGGGGTAAATGTCACAGAGCAGCCAGAGTCACACAAAGCACTAACAGAAATCAGGTGCATGTGGATTGTGGGAGCATGGAGCACAGAGGATAAGGAGAGATGGCAAGCAGGGGCAGAGGCTGAAGTAATGGATCCAGACTGTGAGATGGCTAAGCGAGAACCATCTGCAGTGTGGATCGGTGGCAGGTGCGTCGCAGGCTGACAAGCAGTGAGCAGGGAGGCATCGGGAGTCATGTGGTGTGAGGCACCCGAATCCAGTATCCAAACAATGGGACTACCGGAAGAGGCAGAGAAGGCTGAGGCGTTGGAAGATCCAGGAGTAGCGGCAGACTGCTGAGAGAGTCTAAGCTGAGCTAGTTCCTCACGAATAGACTGTAGGTCGCCAGCTATGACAGAAGAGGCAACAGCAGCAGTAGGAACAGGGCGACCACGACCTCGAGCTCGTCCTCGACCTCGATCTCTGTAGGTAGGACGCTTCTCTGGATGAAGTGAGAAGCAAGTGTCCACGAAGTGGCCCGGTGTCTGACAGTGAGTGCAGAACGGTCTACCATATGAGGCATTAGCTGGTGGGCCTGAGACCGGCGGCGGGGCAGCAGCAAGAACACCCTGAAGACCGGATGGAAGTGATAAGGCCTTGGAGGCAAGAGTACGCACACGAGTCTCCTCAGCGACCAGCTCAGCGACAGCCTCATCAAGACGAGGAAGGCTGTCCCGGTGAAGAAGCTGACCGGTCAGAGCACTGAACTCTGGTCGTAGGGCAGCGAATAGCTGATAGAGCTGAAGGCGCTCCCGGTAGAGCTGATACTCGACAACACGAGACGGGTCAGGAACGGGAGCGAGATCCTGAAGATCACGCCAATATGAGCGCATCTGACAATAAAACTGTTGAACCGTCAACTCTCCCTGCTGTGCCGACTGGGCCTGTGTGAGAAGCTGATACTCACGTGCTCCGCTCTTCTCAACAAAGCGAGCAGTGAGCTGTCCCCAAATCGCTGCAGAAGTGGCAAGCCCAGCCATGTCCCGGCGAAGAGAACGATCCACAGATGCAACAAGGTAGGCCTTGATGCGCTGATCGCGAAGGTGCCAGGGACCGTATTCTACATCGGAAGCAGAAAGTGTGGAAGATCCATCAAGGTGTCCTCGAAGATTGCGACCCTCAAGGGTGGATTCCACCGTGGTGGACCATGCCGGCCAGTCGGAGGCCTCTTGGAGAAGAAAGTCGGTGGCGAGCGGGAGAAAATCCCGTGGAATCTCATAGGGTGTCACTGGATGAGACGGCGGAGTCGTCATCGAAGAAGTCGAGGACATGTCCGGAGAGAGGGAAGGCTCGAAGAGCGGATTGGATACTGCTAGCCGATCGGAGCTCAGGGATCACGTGAGGCGCAGTAGAGGATCGAAGTGCAGTAGTGCCGATCGGAGAGCATGGATAGAGGATCGGAGCTCGCAGCAGGGGGCTCACAGCAGGGGTTAGAGGATCGGAGCTCACAGCAGGGTCGCGCGAAGCAGGGGTGCCGATCGGAGAGCAGGGATAGAGGATCGGAGCTCGCAGTAGGGGGCTCACAGCAGGGGTCGCGCGAAGCAGGGGTAGCACGCAGCAGGGGTAGAGGATCGAAGCTCGCAGCAGGGGGCTCGCAGCAGGGATAGAGGATCGGAGAGCAGGGATAGAGCTCGCAGCAGGGGGCTCGCAACAAGGGTCGCGCGATGCAGGGATAGAGGATCGGGTCGCAGCAGAGGTCACGCAGCAGGGGGCTCGCAACAGGGGTCGCAGCAGGGGTCGCACGAGGCACGCGCAGGGATCGCGGGTCGCCGGGCGCGCAGCAGGGGTCCTGGATCGACGGAGATCTGGATCGACGGAGAAGGATCTGGCGCGAGATCTGGATCGCGGGTCGTAGGATCTGGATCGCGGCTGGAGATCTGGATCGACGGAGAGGGACACGGAGACAAGGGAGCCGTTAACGACACCGGCGATCAACCTTGCTCTGATACCATGTGACAAACCCTAGAGGAAGAGAGAGAACTAGGGTTTGGGGAGAGAATAGAATGGATCTCTCATTAGGCCAATAGGCAATATAAGGAGAATACATGTGAGTCATATATACGCTGAGTGTATGTATATACACTAATACATCTTAACAAGAGTAATAGGAGGCCAGTCGGCCGTGGTTCCTCCTTTGTCTTTGTCAGGTCATGCCCGATCGGTGGGTCATTGGATTGACCTGATTCGTTAATTAAATGGGTCAAGTTGTGTCAATCATGTCATAGGCATTAACCCGGACTCGACGTATTTAATATTTGTGTCATTCATGCCCTAAACCCTAAACCTGAAGTCGTTTAGGACAACCCAAGCCCACTAGCTTCATGTCGGGTTACGTGTCAAGGATTGCTTGCCCTAATTGTGAGTTGTCGTTGGCATATGGACAAGTTGTACTAAGGACGTACAATATCGGAATATCCCCAAACTTCTATGAAGTGAGCCTTTTGTTGCCAACGTGCTGAGTGAGACCCATGGAATGTTGCAAGTTTCAGCGGAGGTTGGTTTGAGACGGCTTGGAAGATGAAGGCCATTGGACATATAAAATTTTATCGTTGGATATATGGTGGTAGTAATATCTTATATCCAATGAAAGAAATAAAGGATATTGTACACCCAAAGCGAGGATTGCTCTTTCCTTAAATCTCTATCCGTCCCCACTATGATTGGCCAACAAATAGAACTAACGAATGAGTTTCCAGGATAAGTTAGATTTCTTCTGTTGGTTCTTTCAAGTTGTTGCGTTGTAGAGTAAACTCTTTTTCATTGTCTTTAAAGCCTTGGACGGGCCCCTATTTAAAGACATCAACCAACACCCGGAAGTCATTGATTTGGATAGACTCATACGGTCATACCTCTTAAACAACTGATGGATGGACTTACGGTCATACCTCTTGAACAACTGATGGATGGACTTGCACCTCTTGCCAATGGATTATACCCTTTGCCCACCTATTGCATTGATTGGCCACAACTTGTACTTGTTGTGGCCTCTGAATGCACCGGCTCGCAACTTGTACATTGGTTTAGATTAAAAATAAACATAAATGGTTTTCGACCTGACCACCACCTACGCTAGGACCCGAATTGGACACGACACGAAACGGCTTGGCTCGGCACATATGTTTATATGAAATGGAAGTCAATTAGTCTTGAAACCTAGCCCAAGAGTGAATGTCGCTGAAAGGTCCAACCTTGGAGTTTCCACTCCCTCATATAAGGTCACCAAGGAGTTTTTGATTGTCTGATGTGGGACTAAATCTCAGGAGAGCAAACGCAAAAAAGAGGGCAGCCATGTAGGCCAAAAACAAAGAAAGGGAGGGAAAGATCGACTATTGACCAAAAAAATATTTGAACCTTTCAATTCTCCCATTTAAACCCAAATATTTTGAAAGGTCCGAAGTTTGCATTATGGTGACATTGACCTAGATCTGATCCTGCTCAAATGACATGATCAATCTGGAGGCTGACCTGACGCACATAAATTCACATCACCTCCCGCCCCAGCTACGACAAATGCATTGTGTTGGGATGACAATGAGAGAGAGAGCTCCAAATTATGCTTGTTAGTAACTTAGTATGTATAAATGCAGACCCTTCTTTATCATTTTATTGTCTTTTTATCTCTAAATTTGTTTTAGAGACATTGCGAGACTACGTACAGCAAATGTGGACTATATATGTTGATTCCTATTTATATATGTAGCAGGTACTATACACATGGACCGGGCCACTTTTTGACTGGGTCTTGATAAGGGTTTGGGCATGAGAAACTTAACCTGATCTGAGCTGCTTGTGACATTTTGTGACTCATCCCAACCCCATCAATTTGCATCCCTACTTATCATCCAATCTTATGAAAACCAAAGTAGTGTTGACATTGTCAAGACTGTTTCAATATTGACTTGCATCTCACTGTGTTGTGTATTGGTGCAACCACATAAACATACAAACTCCTTCAATCTGGACATTAGGCTTTACTAGTGCAGATTGACAACTTTCACTCATCTTGTCTAGTGGTGGAAGCCGTGTGTCCATCTGAGCAACTTTTACTGCATAGTAATGTTGGTTGTTTGTAAAACTGGGCATAGGTGGGTGTGGTCATGATTAAATGTTTGATGTGTTCGACTTTATCAACTTTAATGTTCAGCTTGCAGTTTTTTTTTCTTCCTCATGTTTTCCAGGAAGTACGAAGAAATTTGTGCTCCTCGTGTGGAAGAATTTTGCTTCATTACTGACAACAGTTACACCAAGGGAGAGGTATACCTACCGTAAACTCGATTCTACTTTTCTTTTATACTAGAATGGTGCATGTCCGATGAGAGAGAGAGAGAGAGAGGTATTTCGGAGACCGCTCCTTTGTTAAAAATGGTGGGAGAATGCCTACCGTATGCTCGATTCTACTTTTCTTCTATACTAGAATGCTGCATGTGCGATGCACCATTCTAGAGAGAGAGAGAGAGAGAGAGAGAGAGAAGGGGGGGGGGGGGGGGCAGTTACTCTCTTACCCTTTTTTTTTTCAGATGGTAGGGGTTGAAAAAGACTAAGAGGGGGATAGAGAGAGAGAGCATGAGAGGGCCGCATCTTGTCTATCTAGTTTGTCATTTTTTTTCTAGAAATAGAAGTTAGGCCATAAGCCCTATTTTTTTATATAGCAGAAATTATATAGTATCCTCGTTGCAAGAGAACATTCGGTTGCAAAAGGATGAGATGCATTTTATCATATGAATATCTGCAGCTTCTGAAATGTAGTCAATGGCAGGTATTGCAAATGGAGAGTCAGGTTCTGAACTATTTGGGCTTTGAGCTATCTGTGCCTACAATAAAAACATTTCTCAGGTTCATTCAGTTTCCCTCATTATTTTTATGGCTATAAATGCATAGATTTTCTAATGTCACACTTCGAGATTTGGCATGCAGGAGATTTATTCGAGCAGCGCATGCTTCTTGCAAGGTACCTTAGATAAGTTTCCTAGAACTGGAGATCATATTATAGGCTGTGGTTTGTGCTTTAGTTGGAAATTTTTTTTTTTCGGGCAAATTACAAAAACCTTCCCTGAACTATGCACCTCAGTTCATATTGGTTCCTCAAAACTCTTTTTTTTTATCATGTTGAATCCTGAACCATACTCCGTCTGCATTTAACCCCCTCCATTAACCTTTATTCCAAAAATACCCTTCCCTAGTAAGCGTAGGTTAAATATTTAAAAATAATTTGTCTTATTGGAAACTGAAAGTATAATTTTGAGATAAAAAGTTAAGGGGACTAAATGCAGACGGAGCATAGTTCAAGGTTCAAATTGTTAAAAAAAGAAGTTGAGGGACCGATATGAAATGAGGTGCATCGTTCAGGGGAGGTCTTTGTAATTTGCCCTCAATCGGCCATTGTAAGTTTTACCTCTTTTTGACTGCAGGTTCCTGCCCTATCCTTGGGATACTTGGCCAACTATCTTGCAGAGTTGACATTGGTCGAATATAGCTTCCTAAAGTTCCTACCCTCGATAATAGCTGCATCCACCGTGTTTCTTGCGAGATGGACCCTGGATCAGTCCTGCCACCCATGGGTTAGAAAACCCTACGACACCCGTCACCCCTTTGATTCGGCCTTGACGTAGCTTGATCCCAACTCCTATATTTCCTTGTGCAGGATACAACTCTGCAGTATTATTCATCCTACAAGCCTTCAGATCTTAAATCGACAGTTGTTGCGCTGCAAGACTTGCAGATGAACAGCAAAAACTGTCCTCTCAGTGCTGTGCGTGAAAAATATAGGCAAGAAAAGGTATCAGACTGTTCATTATGCCACCAAAATACGAGATATTTTCTTTTGTGCTCTCAAGTCTCAATTATTCTTCCAATATCATGCTAGCAGCTAAGGATGGTACTTGTACTGTTCTATTGAAGGCTTCGTTCTAAACTCTCAAAATTATACATATCATCTTCATGTATATGTTAAAGGATTTTTTTTTGCATATAGCCCCCTAGAAACTAGGCTAATTGCATATTTACCCCTGAACATTTACTATTTGCATATCGAACTCTGAAAACTAGATTATCTGTGCATATCCCCCCCTTAGATTAACTGACATCTATTTGCATGGAATATTCTAGGTATATTCCTGGTTTATCAATACCGGATAAACTTCAACCAGGGTTTGCCATTTACCCGAGGTCTCAAACAACCATTTACCCATAATATCACTTAACCTAACCTTATTTTCTCTTCATTTGCCCTAGTTTAGGGTGTTTTGTGTGATTATCTGGGCCTAACTTTCCCTGTTCTACGGGTCAAATCATCCCAGTAAAACCACCTTATGAGAGTAACAGTCAAACCACAAATTTACCCTGGAATTTCCAAAATAAACGTCACTTAACCTTAGCGGTTGACTTGGATAGGTAATCTAGTTTTCAGGAGTTGATATGTAAATATGAAGTTTCTAGGGGTTAGTTCCAGGGGGCTATACGCAAAAATCCCTATATTAAAATATCAAGCAAATGGGTATTTTATTTTTTCCTAAAATAAGTTTGGTAGAATAATCATCATGATATACTACTAATTTTACTCCATAATTTCCAGCTTAATACTCTTGTTTTGATATACTGAACATGTTTGTGTTGCAGTTCAAGTCTGTTGCTGCACTAACTTCTCCGAAACTGCTCTCGTCGCTCTTCGGCTGATGGCATAAGGACCATCTGATCATCCACTTTTTGGCATGATCTGAGCAGGGTGGTTATCAGACTGATATGCCGTCTCCCGATGCATCTTTAACCAGTATCTATTTGTTTCTTGCTTTTTTCCATCATTTATTCCGGTCATCGCTTCTCTCTATGTTCTGAATCTCATTCTTGGAAGCCTGCTGTGATATAAAGGTTTGAGTCGGGGGAGTGAGAATCACGGTTTGATAGTTTTGAGTTAGTCCCACATTGGTAATGGGAGTTGAGATCGTTTTCTTCAATGCCCCTTTCGCTCGTTAAGTAGAGTGGGTTGAACCGGGGATAGGTGGCAGATGGCAGGCGATGTGCTCGATCTTCTGAGGTGACCGGTCCTTTACCTTGTCAGCGGTCAAAGCAGGGATCCTCGCATTTAATGCCTGGATCTTTGTGGTAGGACTGCTACTCGGGCGAATTGGAGTCCAGCCCAAGCCCAACCCGAGTTGTAGAACCCTCAACCGGTAGCCAAACCCAATCTGAACGTCAACCTGTGCTGCCCAATCCAAGCACAACCAAAGAAAAAAATTATATGCTCGGGCTAAAATCAAGCAAGTGTATTTTGCTGGGTCAGGTTGCATGGGTTTGGATAATGCTTATTTTATTATTGGTCCAAAGTTTTGAATTTTAAAATACAATTTCTCAAAAAAAAAATATTTTTATCATTAGTCCTTACCAATAAGGTCTTGTACCTTCGGTATTTGATGATTTGGATATATGTATTTCTTGGAATAAGATTCTTAGGGCCTACAAGGCGATGTGTTACACTCAACTTGGGTTTGGGTCGAGCCTGGTTGCCTAATCTCAACACAAACTTAGCTGGGGTTGTTTTTTCATCCCAGATCCAACCCATCCTTTGATAAAATGAACCCAAATTAGGGGGTGTTTGGCATGAGGAACAATTGTTCCCCTAATCCTCATCTAGAAGAGGATATTTTTATCAATTACTATTTCTAATGTAATTTGATGATTCTGCGCTCCGGTTAGCACGGATTGATATATTATCGTTACCAAGTCTTTCGTTCCACCAAAACAAATACTAACCGTTTTTTAAAATTTGGTACTCGGAATAGAAACAACCGGAAAGATGCGACACACACACGAGGTTAGAACTGAACACCGGCCAACCCTTATCGAGCTCGAGTGTGAGTGCAAGGAAAGAGGCGCACCAGGATCCAACTAGTTTGTGATTGGATGGAACCTCGCCCTGATACCATTTGTAGATACACTCATGTCCCCAAACCCAGATCGTAACGGAAGTTTCACCAAAGGGTATATAAAGCCACCATCACCGAGCCCTTAGCCAATGTGGAACTAAACCCAACACATATTGCCTTGGGCAACAAGGTCTCTGCTCAGTGCTTTCAGGGACTGGCCTGGAGTGCTCCGAGTGGCAGCGCCCTGGACACCTCATTTCATATGGGTCCCTCAACCTAAATTTTTTTCAACAATTTGAACCCTGAACTAAGCTGCCTCTGCATTTATACCCCTTATTTTTCTCAACAATACTCAGATAGTTTGTGAAATATTAAACTTATGCTTACTAGGACAAGGACATTTTCAGAATAAAAGCTGAGTGAGGGTGCTAAATGCAAACGGAGCATTGTTCAGGGATCAGATTGTTCAAAAAAATAAAGTTCAGGGACCAATATGAAATGAGATGTATAGTTCAGTAGATGTTTTTGTAGTTTGCCCTTGGTTTAATTATGTATTGGTAATTTGAAACACCAAAAACCGCATACAATGATAAAAATTAACCATAACTACAGAAACCGAGTCCCCGAATCTTTGTTAGCTCAACCCTAACAAATAACATAACAAACAAGCCTCCATCTACCTTCACTCAACTTTACAAATCATCCACAGATGTCATCACCGAGAGCTACTTCGGCATTTAAAACCGGCCCCGTTGATCTTACCCTCTTTCTAACCATTCACATGAGTTCCAAGTCCCCTCTTTACTGGGGATCCCACAGGGTTTTTGTTGCATATGTGCTCTTACCATGCTCCTGCCTCTGGTGCAGAGGAATGACATAAAATTCATGGTGGAAAGAAGCAGTTCATGGAAAAGCACTCCAAATCATTGAGAAAAGATTTCGAATACCTGGTACGACAGAGTTAAGGATCACATCCTGTAGCGTCGGAAGAGAAGGTTTTTATTACAGCTACTCTTTGCAAACTTTCTTCGATAGCATCCCCTACAAAATTCATGGTAAAGCATGAACCAGAGATCGTTCATAGCCCGACAGCACAATAAATTTGATCACACCGAAGGGAAAATTCTGATATAAGCTTTTCTAAACAAAGTACCATTGCCTCAAATGTCCGTCTTTCACAGAAGGCTAACAATTAATTAGATCTAGTAATGTCTGAGGTTTAGGCCCCCTTGATGTGTGCAGTCTTTCTATCTTGTCTTAAAGTTTCTTTGTATTAGGTTATTTGTGAGTCTCTCTCTGTAAGGAGCCTCTGCTTTGTTAAAACAAAGTTTGTCTGTTTGGTTTGAGGATGCATATGGTTTTTTCTTTGTTCAACTGCCTAAGGCGAGCATATTGGATTAGGTCATTTTGAGTGGAGTGAAACCCATGGCATCAAAATGTAGCCTTTCTTTTCTTTTGAACGGATTATTCTCCCCACCCACCCCTACACCCTCCAAAGGTTTGCTTATTTTCTTTTCAATCTAGCCATTTTCCATCTCATCTGAGTCATCTCATATCTTGTATTGAAATTCATGAATTATTGCATTGACCTATTACTTACAATCATTAACAGAAAAAAATGACAGTTCATGTCACCTCATATCTCGGGCAGTGTCAAGTCCATTTGGATGGAGCCTACCCTCATATTCAATGTCCATGTGATGTGATTGGAATGGATTAGGACTATCCACATCATTTTTTGTAATAAACATTTTAGTGTAGTTCTGTGAATAAGGAGATCCAAATAGAAGGAAGGTGGAGGCAACGAGATTATTTTGGGATACTAAAAAAATTTGGGGCATCGTGACGTCGTCGATCCAGCGATCCGACAGATCGGACGAGTCTGTCAGCTCTCAACCAACTCCGGCAGTTCTCTGAGGCATACCACTCTCTCACATATAGTAATGTACAGGTCTGAGATCCAATAGCAGTCTACCACTCGTCTCCGGGATGAATCTGAATCTGATGGTAGCCACTCTTTAAGTCAATTTTGGAGAAAATTGTGGCTCCAGCCATAATGTCATCCAGACGTGGGATATGAAATATGTACTTAACCCTGATCTTGCTGATGGCATGACTGTCTAGGCACAAACGCTAAGTTCCATCATTCTTGAGCGTAAGAAGTGCAAAGACTGCACAAGGGCTCGGACTTTCTCTAATAAACCCCTTTTGCAACAGTTTAGTGACTTGCTTTCATAGCTCGACATGTTCTGTCGGGTTCAACCGATCGTGCGGCAAGTTTGGTAAAGATGCCCCAAGGAATAGGTCAATGGCATGTTGTATGTCCCTCATGGGTGGCAGTCGGTTAGGGAGGTCCTCCGAGAACACGTCTCCAAAGTCATTTAAGACGGTCCTTACCTCGGGGGGGTAGGGTGTTCTCTATCCCCTCGCCACCATAAAGATATCAGAATACATTTTGTAAATTTGATTCCTTGTCTAGCACTGTAGGTATGTCGGTCCCCATTTCGGGGGAAACAAGAGGTAACATAGTATCCACGACTTGAGAAACTCCTTCGACAAACAACTTATTCGCTTTATTGGGTTTCTTGAATGTTCCTTTGTCAATTATGTACTTTGATCAACAATACGAGCTGCAACATTCAGAACATAGGCACCTCCGTTGATAACTTTCTTGGATATGGCCCACTTTCGCTCCAATCTTGGTTATCATCTAAAGTCAGACTTTCACTTCATTCGTGCAATTTTCCTATATTATTTCAGCTTCATCAACCTTCTGCATGACATCATCACTCCGGTCGTTCAGCTTATCCATGGTTTCATTAATTTTCCCAAGGTACTAAAACTGCTATTAAATGGGATTCAAACAACGAGTTCCAAGGGTGCTAATGCGTCTGTGTTATTGGTGAATATTAGTTTATAATAAGATTATATCAGCTAATATATTAATTATGCACTGCAATATATCAGAAATATGCAATATTATTTGGTTATATAACTTAAGCTAATGATCTTTTCATGGATACCACAAACTTAGTAGATTCTTGGAAAAACTAGTAAGGATCGCAAATCCACTGTTAAAATATTTATTGCAGAAAATGATGTGGATAGTTCCAATCTTTTCCAACCACATCACATATGATGCTGAGTATGAGGGTATAAGGCTCCATCCAAATGGACTTGGCATCTCGTGATATGAATTGACATGAATTATTCTTTTTCCTTCTAATGGTCGTAAGTAATAGGTCAAAGCAATGATTCATGAACCTCAATATAAGATAGAATACAAGATAAAAGATGACTCAGATGACATGGAAAAGGGCTAGATTGAAGAGAAAATAAACAAAACTTTAAAGGGTGTGAGGGTAGGTGGGGAGAATAATTTGATTAAAAGAAGATGGTTACATTTGAGAATTGCATGATATAAATTAGACCTTTTGGAGAATCTTCCTATAGTGGGGACATCCAGTAGTTCTTGTAGACCATGGTTCCTAACTTCATTATGATGTACCAAATGCAGTTGTAAAGGATGAAAAAATTGAGGTACTAAACTTCCAAGGGATGTTTAAACCTATATTATATGGAATGGGAAACAAGTTGTGAATCTTGTGATAGCTTCTTCTCCTAGCACAAGCTGAAAGAGAGGAGAAAGCCCAGTTTGCCGTCTCCAAATTGAAGGTCATTGCATACCACGAATTTGGAAAGGGTAAAAATTTATGCATATGATGAGATTGTCCTTCCATGGAGTTGTTTTCTTCCTATGGACTACACTTGGCAAGTTTTCTTGCACTCTTAACAAAACTGGAACATGATAACATGAATGTTACAAACTATATCGATCGCTCCTTCACGTTGTCTAATTGAGCAAGAATTTATGAGCATCAAATATCTTAGCTCAAGGGTAGGACCAAATCAAAAGTTTCAAGATAAGATGGTGGGCATGGTGGATTTGAGAATAGTGTAAAACTCACTGACTCACATTTTCAATACAATAGAAGCTGAAGGATGGTTTTTTAATAACCTCATGGATCGGATCCTGTTTTATAACTCACATTGTCACACATGTAGTTACACAAGAAGAAGGCCCAAACCTACTTGTTTAAGTATGAGGACCGAGGAGAAGGGACATCAGCCTAATGCAAGGAAAACATGTGGGTAACTATGTGCGAATATCTGATGATGCAAGATCCTGAGAGTTTTGAGGGAGAGGTTCCACCATAACATTGTTGGGTGATGCAGTTCAACTGCACAAGATGCTCAAGTCATTCACCAAGAGCAAAAACAAATCAAATTCAAATTGGTGGTGCTAAAAGATATTCAAGATTAGAGTAGCCTGTTATGGGTCGTGATCATTGGACGTAGCTCCTTCAATTTTGTCACCAGATGACTTTTCTAGAAGATGGTCCTAAATGAGACAGATCATCAAGTCATACGTCGTTTCTTGGCGTAGGCGAGACAACTATGACTGCAGAGTCAATTCCTGCTTCAGTTCACCACATGCAAATTGCTAAACAAGCAAACTTGATGCCACTTGGTGCCCATGTCTAGACACCAATATTGTCTTGGCATGCAATGTACATACGACAAGGGAGATATATTCACAACATGAGGTAGAAAATACCTTTCACCTCAGACAACATATCACTTTACGTCCAAACGGCGGATTCCCAAAAAATGACTCCCATCTTTTCAAGAGAGAGAGAGAGAGAGGGTGGTGTGGGTGGGTGGGTGGGGTTTGGGAGGGGATGGGGGAGGGGAGGTTGATGATTGAGGTAATATGATTCAAGGAGAATGCATAGAGGGTGGAAGGAGGGAGATCAGACTCCAAACAACATGCAATTCAAGGATGACTTGCCTCATATTCATAGTTTTTAGATTAGTACAGACCTTTAATTAAATAACCATTTAATGAGATGTTTACTTGCAAAAAATTAAAGGTGCCTCGGTGGACATGGTCGATGTGCTAAGCAGGTCGATTAAAGTTGGTAGGTGAGTAATCGAGTTAATGAGGTGGTGCTATTGTGGACCAAAAATCGTACAATGTGTTGCCTTCTAAGAAGCACTGACACTGGTACAGAGACACGGGTACGACACGACACGGGTTCGCCGACACGGCAAATCCTAAAAAAGGAGGACACGGGTACGGCGGGGACACGGCAAAATAAATTAATATTTTTAAATTAATATTTTATGTGTGTTTGAAATTCATATATATTTCAACAACCGAAAAAACCACATAGAAAACAACTAAAATGAAATTTTAATGCATACTGAATCGCTATCGTTAGTTACATCCCCGATCGGTAAATCGCAGACAGCTTTAAATGGTATGGAAAATAACGGTTGTGTTTCAGTTTTGACTTCAACTTATCTGAAACCTCAGAGGATAAGATAAGTTAAAGCCAAACCTGAATCGTAACCGTCTATCATAACCTTCCTGACAAGTGAATCACACTCAGGCCCAAATGGCATGCAAAAGAACAGTTACAATTCAGTTTTGGCTTCAACCTATCTGATTCTCTGAATAACCTCAGAGAATCAGATAGGTTGAAGCCAAAACTGAATCACCACAGCTTGTAACCCGACCCTATATCGAACAGTCCGTCAACCCGTAGTGTCCCGAGTGTCCGAGGAGTGTCCGGCGAGTGTCCGAGGAGTGTCCGATCGTGTCCGGCTCCAGGAAGCACGTAGGACACGGCACATGTGTGTCCGGTGCGTGTCCGACGAGTGTCCGACAAGTGTCGGTGTCCGACACGTGTCCGACACGGGTACGAGAGGCCTGGGGAAGTGTCCATGCTTCCTAGGTTGCCTTTAAACAGCGGTGCCACATAGACTGAGATTTTAGATTGAACTACAAGGCCAAATCTAAGTGGGGGTCCAAAAGATCTCACGAAGAGCTAATAAGAAGCCAAAAAAAGCAACCAAGAAAGAATCCATGGAAACGAACCTAGTAGACTCCCTTTCCCTCTTCTAGAATGCAGACCGAAGTCACCGAAGAGTTTCAAATTTTTTGCTTTATCAAAACAAAATTAATCCACACTTAAAAAAAAACCATTCAGACAAGATCCATATGTTACAGCCGAAACTACTGATGTTTCAGATCAAAATGTTTGGACTAAATCTGCAGTATCTATTTCGACTTGAGCAGGATCAGAAAATAAATTAATTCGGGTTTTTCTATGTTCCTAAAATTCAGGCTTATCTTATACTCACATTCATGATTTATGCATCAATAAGATGATTACTTTACTGTTTATCCTGTACTCATCATGCATAGTATTCGCCATTGATATGCATAATATATTAATATACCATAAAGCCCATCAAAAGAAATACTTGGGCCATTGATCACTTGTACACATCATATATACAACAAATTGGTCTTAAACCTTTCGAAACGTATCACAATATTCCATAATTATTTTTTCATTTTCCAACATGCAATCATTTTAGACAAATTTTAGTTGATTTTTTTTATACACTGTCATACTAAACCTAATCTTCTTATCTGTTTCGGATATCTGCAGCCAATACAAATTGAATATTTTGTTGCGCTGGTTCATTTTGTTTTTTAGCCAACCTAAACTGTTAATGAGACCATAATTCTAAAACACGCTTGTCCCCCTTCTATCCACAACTTCTATTCTTTGTCATTCTCTCCTGTGCATGTCTCTTAGGCTTAAATTCTTACAATAGTGTTTTCCTCAATTGGCAAACAATAGAGGTATTAAGAAAAAAGGGATGTGGGAGTTTTCATGGTGCTATTGAACATCCAAGAATTACAATCAAATTTTATTTACAAAACGAAATTTCTCCTCCTCTCTTCGTCATCCCCTCCCCTCTTTTCTTCTTTCTTGGGGTTAAATCTAGCTCAAAAGGTCTCAGATTTTGAGCCATATTTTACACAAATGCAGAACTTTTTATTATTTCCTGAAATTTGTTTCTTTTTGGCTTAGATATAAACTTAGTTTGGGTCTAGAACCTACTTTAACTCTCAGAACTTCATCAGGATTACATCATGAAGACATAAACCTGTGTCTTAATTCTCAGCAAATAATCAACCAAGATAAAATGTAACAAATAGAAGCTCCAGACTTATAAATTAATTTAACTCGTAAAGTTTTGCAGAAGTACAGAATATTTGTACTACAAAGAGCAATACGACTATGTCTATTGACAGTAGAAAATCTGAAAGCGCCCTTGCCTACTAAACGTAAACAAAAATACAGAGGATTAGCGTCAAAGGAGTGATATGGACTGAAAGTCACAAGGATGTTCTCTTTTTAGTCTAGGAAGCTGCTTAAATGAATGGTTATCACTTTCAAGATTCACTTATGGTTCTTCCCTAGCTACAAGATTCAGATAGCCAAAACCAAAGAAGCCTATGTGTTGTCAATCCTGCTGAGAGCAGGTGAAGCTCTATTAAGACTGGAATTGAAAGAGAGAGCTACTCAAAAATGAGAAGAACAAGAAAGGAACAGTTCCAGTCCATGAAAAATCAAAAGTTTGCAGACTATAAGTCCAAGCCCACAGTTGTATCAATTCATAAATAAGTAACTACCGGTAAATATTACATATTATAAGCTTATTTATTTATTTATTTTAATAATGATACTTGCTGCATGCAAACCAAAGCAGAAGGTAGGAAAAAAAAAAACAACTACAGCAGGGATATAAAGCATACCTAGGATTGCATCTCTCCAATTTGGTGCCCCCACTTCTACCCAGCCCATGGGCCAGGAGGTGCATCCGGTGTATGAGCTTGCTGTAGTTTAACGACCGGTTAAATTATACGAGAAAAACAATGTCCAGCTAGAAGAAATCACATTGGATGCACAGCATTATGAAAAAAAATACACTAGACAGCCAGAAGAAATGACATTTGAAAGGCCTGACACCCCTATTAGAAGATAAAATAGGAGCTAAGAAAATATCTTAAATACGAACTTGAAACATTTGTTGAAAACTCCAGTGAAGCCCTGGCTGATTGTCGATTGCATGATGGTGGTTCAATTGTACTCCAAAATGGTTACCAATAGACAAGTTCGTCGGACTAACATGCTCCTGTAAAAACCAAAAATTCCATGTTAACAAAAGAAAAAACAATTCTCTCAGGTATATGATGCAATTATGAAGGACGCAAAAAAATTAATGAACTAAGATATGAATCAAACCGCTAAATTGATGGCCTCTTGCGTCCAGATATGAGAGTTGAATGGTGGTGTATTTGGGGCAATGTGAAGCACATCACTTTGACTGCCATCCATTGGTTTCCTTTGAGAAACCTAAGAATACAACAATGGAAAATAAACCTGACCATAAGTAAAGTCAAAGTCAATAGGATCAACATAAATCAAATCTCTTTCTCTAGTCAAGTACCTTTCTTTTACTTGTTTTGACTATTTTTTCTACTAAAGACTCTTTCCTCCTTTTAAGTGGCTGGCCTTTCCGTCGCACTTGCACAAGATTGTGAATATCATTATCATCATCTTCATTTCTCATAGTTCTTCTGCCATTCATAGTAAGGCCAGCAGTATTGCTGGACCTCGGTAGTATGTCGCTGATTGTGCAATCACTCGCAATAAGTTCCTCTGTTACTTCACTTATCATTTTCAATGCATATTCATAGCTTCCATCAGAAATCGCCCCTACCTCAGCAAATTTTAGACAAAGCTTGTATAGGTTATCATAACGCTTCACTGGCCCATCCGCTGCCAGATCATTAGAGGAACAAATCAAAGCATGTCGGTGCTTAAAGTCCTTCCGCCAACGTTCCAGAATGTAGTGGGATGGAATCTCATACACCTCAAGAAAGTTCAGTACCGATAGCGCATGCCTACACAAAATACCTTGAAATTGAAAAAAGCCACAACTACATTGCACTACCTGTTCATGTGAATTGTAAGTTACTTCATAATTCTTGTTCTCCATCTGATTACAGTCTTTCATACTTACTGGCTCTTTAACTATGATAACAGAGATCGGCCCGTCTACCCTAACTAGTGCCGGTATGCAATATAATATGGCCTTTACTTCTTCTTGGAATCTTTTAAACATGTCAACTGTGTAAATCTTGCGCAGTTGATCCTCCATGTACAATTTGGATATCAATTGTGGGGTCTTATGGAAAGAATCAATATCTGCTTGGGTTTCCTTTTCATATTTACTTTGTAAAGCTGATTCATACTTGCAAATAAATTGCTTCAGAGAAGTTTTTGGGTAAATATGTCCATCAAAAAAGGAATTCATACTTTCCTTATGTTGATTAGTTGACATTCCTGCCCAAAAAGTGTCTTTCAAAAATGCAGGAACCCAAAGGCGATGATTATCATATAGTGAATTAAGCCATTCATTATCTTCAAGCCCATATTTGTCAATCATGTTTTTCCACTGATGTTCAAATTCTTCGTCTCCTAGAGAATCATACACTGCTTTCTTGAGCATTCTCTTAATTCCATTGTATTCTGTAAATCCACCCAAGTTCTCCTGAATCCTTCTCATCACATTCCATAGGCAAAGCCGGTGTCGGGCTCCCGGGAACACTTCAGCAACTGCTTTTTGTATGGCCTTGGAATGGTCGGTGATTATGGCATTTGGAGGAGCTCCCGACATGCATGAAAGCCAAACCTTAAACAACCACATATACGCCTCAGTGCTTCTACTTGAAAGCAAACCACAGCCTAATAGCACTAACTGGCCATGATTGTTTACTCCGACAAATGAAACCAAAGGGGTGTCATAATCGTTCGTTAAGTAGGCTGTGTCGAACGTAATGACATCACCATAACATTGGTATGCTGCCTTAGACCTGCCATCAGCCCAGAACACGTTCTTCAGACGACCGGCCTCATCCAAATCCATCGAATGAAAGAAGTTTGTATTTGTAGCCTGCATCCGAATGAAAAACTGCTGAAGCGCTTCAAAGTCATCTACTCCAAGGTTGAACAGAGGCCGTGTGCTACCAACTGAGCTTTCCTGCTCAACTTCACCGGATGGACAGAGCCCCTTCGCCCGCATAACGGGTAGCTTCTTCAACTTCTCATTCGACCCTTTATGGGAACGAAAGAAGCGTGCCAGCGACGGGTTGACCGGATGATTGTGCTCGAGAATAACTTCCACCAAATGAAACAACTCATCGACATATTTCTGCACTTTAATCTTGGCCTGGCAGTCTGTCCTAGCCGACAATCTCAAGCTGTAGGAACTGCATCGTTCTGAGTTCTTGTACACTCTCTTGCCCTCCTTACAACACGTGAGGGTGAACTTGTTGCATTGCCCATCTTCGATGCTATAAAACGACCTCCTTATCTTCGTACCAAACCCTACGCGCCGAGCGTATTTGTTGTAGAAGTCGTGGACTTCTTCGAATGTTTTGAACACCATCCCAAGACGAGGCGTCCCATCGTCGTCCCCAACTGCATTCTGATCACAATCCTGCTCTGACGACTCGCACGCACTTTTCTCAGCGTTTGGATCCTCCCCAGAAACTACCCCCAAAATATTCTCCAGAGGATCTCTCGTGTCGGATTCATCCCCCATCTCCAACAAAATTACAAGGGTTCGAACTGGATTCGGTTCAATGCCGTAGGAATTCAGTAATTAGGTCAAATATCGGAGCTGGGTAATTCAATAAAAGGAGCATTTTGGACGACTATGTGAAATTAGAAGAAATCTAAGGATTTGTTCAGAAGAAACGCACTGCAATCAACGAAAAATGAACAGCGGATGGGGAAATCATGCAGAAAACCGTAAAAATCGAAACCCTAAAACCGAATCACGGAGATGAAGCAGGACAAGGAAGATGGATGCTAGGGCTAGGATTTCCGTCAAATCCTGAATCGAACCCTAAAACTCAGAAGGATCGAATAGAATACCTGCCGCAGGGATCTGATTCCAAACCCTCCCCTTTCTTCTTCTCGTTCTTCTTCTTCGTCGTCGTCGTCAGAGAGAGAGTTCCCCTCCACGTGAAGAAGAGATGAAGAAACGGGTAAAGGCAGGGACGGGAGTGAGGGAATGAAAGGGTCGGATGGTTTAGCTCCAACCTCGTCCATTGTGCGCCATGTGGAAGCGTCTTTCAAAACCAGCTCATCCTGCTTTTTTCACCCGGATCGGTCAAAGTTTATTTTTGGGGGTAAATGTGATACATCCCTAGCTTCGATAACCCCTAGCCTGAAATGCCCTCACTTGCTCTCCTGCTTAAATCTTACTTGAGCGCAAATGAGGAGGGCACAAGCAATAGAGGTGGCGGCGACGACGACAGCAACGACGAGTGCGACCTCAAGTTGCAGAATCAAAGACGAGATGGAACAGGAACAAGGACAGGGACATAGGGGTTCGATTAGGTTTAGGATTCCTAAGTCTAGGATTCATCCCATGGCCTATAGATCTTAGGTTTAGGTTTAGTTTGGCGGATGCGAGAAGCTCCGACGGTGGAGGTTTGATTAGGTTAGGTTCAGGAAAACAATGACATTCAAGGAAAAATTTAAAGTATTGTGGGTGTCATATTCGTCCACAGCATTTTAAAGTCCTTTGGCTTCGTTGATATATTGACCAGGGATGGACCACTAACTATCCTTTTTTTTTGGTATAATCGGTGATTGCTCCCAGATAAGAGAAATTTTAAACGTAAAGGACAGCGAAATATTGACCATTACGTAGGTCCTTTCGTTTGTAAAATATATATTTTACCCTTACATGCAACTATACAAGAAAGTCACATGGAGAGCAACAATTCGATAATAAAGAGCAACAATTGCTATGGTAATTACACCGTAGCAAAAAAAATTAAAAACAATATTTCACAAAAATAAAGTTTGCTACAATGATTTCATTGTAGCAAGAGCAACAATTCAGTAATACAGAGCAATAATTGCTCTTTCACTGTAGCATTTTTAAAAAATGAGATTTTAAATAGTAATAATAATAATAAGTTGCTATAGTGATTTCACTGTAGCAAGAGCAACAATTCAGTAATAAAGAGCAATAAAAAGGCACTTTAATCATTTAAAGAGGAAAAAATTCAACAGAGGGACCTGTTCTAAATGCATCATTTTCGGGAGGAAACTTGGTGCATATAGGGATATTTCGACATCCTTAACACTAACCCGATCCTTCGTCAAGAACCTATCACTAAATTCTTTTTTTTTTCTTTTTAACAAAGAGCACCATTATTCTACGTGTTCAAATCTCCTCCAGTTGGTAGGCCCGATCGTGCACCCTGCATAGGCCCAGCTTGCATCGCAGTCGCACGATGGCACACGATTCGACAAGTACATCATACTCCAACCGACTACACAATCAGCGTGAAGCTATGCTGCACGTTGAACCCACGTGCGACCGAGGCTGGCCGACTTGAGGAGATTTGAACTCATACCGCTTTGCCAACTTGACGCGGCACCCAATCGCAATGGTCCGTTTGCCTGCTAGTTGGGCCTAAGCGTGATTCACCAGTCGGGGCTGAGTGCAATGGACGTCTATCATCAGGCCACATCAAGTTGGCAAAGCGCATTGGCAGCATAGCATTTTCCTTTAACAAAACGAGCTTACCATCTATCAAACTTCCCTAGATTGTGCCTGGTTATTGTATTCGCTAGTAACCACAATCGAGATTAGAGCGGCGGCTAGCACCATATTGCATTCACTAATCATAGAAATCCCAGTTCACTCTTTTAAAATGAAAGAGACGAATCAAAGGAGAGCCATCATTATCAATCACAAGCCTTGTTAGTCTTATTGGCACGATCATTAGTTCCTCAAGGGACTAATGCTATTATGCTTGTGGATATTTTTGCACTGTACGACTATAGGTCGCAAACGCCTCGGAGAGGGGAAGTTCCTCCTTCGCCAGAAGTTACAATATTAATCCTCATCGAATGAGAAATCATTGGGATTGGATCTAGCTATTTCCGACTCGCTAGAGAATTATAGTTGCATTGTTAAATAATCCGTATTTACCATCGATGAATGTGATTAAAAAGAGATGGGATAAAAAAAGGTAATCGACTAAGGAGACAGTATTTACTCTTTGATTGGATGAAGTACGACCGAGTCTAAAGGTTTAAGTGCGTTTCGACGAACTCACTCTCAATTTTACCACACAACATGTAGACGAGCACTATACCGTCGTTCTGATTCGGAAAGTGTGACCAAGAATTTGGCTATAAACTCTACATATTCTTTCTTTTAGACTCCACTAGATATCAACTCTTCCAAAGAGCATTTGTAGAGTTTCACATGGAGGATTCGGGTTGGGCTTTTGGCGACAGCAGATTCGGAGGAGCGGTGATCGGAGAGGGATGTGGTTTCCCATAATACAGACTCCTTCTGTATCTAGATTTCAACTTATTATTGCATTCGTGAGTAACCACAGCCGAAAGTACGAGCAGTGTTGAGTGCTCCAAGGGACGACGCCAATGCAGCGCCCTTGGCACCCTATGGGGTTCTGATGAGACCTGAGGAGACTCCCTTCAGATAGGGAGACCTGACAAGACCGCCTCTTCGAAGGGGTCACTATCTCGGCATCCGGAGGGGTTGGCCTGAACACCCGAGGGTAGATGGCACTCCAGGGGAGGACGCCCACGCAGCACCTTCAACACCACGGGGGTGCCTTGGATCGTCTTGTGCCTCGATTGCCCTATTGCCACATGTCGAACCCTTATTGGGTCTAGGGGACACCCAAGCGGCATCCTTGGATTGGGCCTCATTGGGCCGCGAGGGGGTGCCTCAATTAATTCTCCTACCTGGGGCATTGCCTGCATTCAAGATCACCACCATCCAATTGCAGAGATCACACAGGAGAAATGCATCCACATATGTACCTCCCAAAAACCAACTCCCATTTCATCTTGTGTGGTAGCAGCTGGGTTTCCAGTAACCAAATTGGTTTTAGGGCAAATGATAAAAACCTCCCATGAACTATACACCTGATTTCATATTGGTCCCTCGTCGTAATTTTTTTTTAGCAATTCAAACCCTGAACTATGCTCCGTCTGCATTTATTCCCCTTTTTTTCCAATAATACTCAAACAGTTTTTAAAATATTTAACTTATGCTTACTAGGGCAAGGGTATTTTCGTAATAAAAGTTTATGGAGGGTGCTAAATGCAGACAGAGCATAGTTCAGGGGACCAATATGAAACGAGGTGTATAGTTCAGACGAAGTTTTTGTAATTTGCCCTTGGTTTTATTATGTCATGGTAATTTGAAACACCAAAAACTGCATACAAATGAACCAAAATTATAGAAGCCAGAATCCGAATCTTTGTTAGCTCAACCCTAACAAATAACATAACAAACAAGCCTCCATCTACCTTCACTCAGCTTTACAAATCATACACAGATGTCATCACCGTGAGCTACTTCGACATTTAAAACCGGCCCCGTCGCTCTTTCCCTCTTTCTAACCTTTCACATGAGTTCCAAGTCCCCACTTTACCGGGGATCCCACAGGGTTTTTGTTGCATATATGCTCTTACCATGCTCCTGCCTCTGTTGCAACAATGGCATAAAACTCATGGTGGAAAGAAGCAGCTTACAGATTCATGGAAAGCAGACCAAGCCGTAGGAAAGCACTTGCGGACTTGCGGGAAAAGATTTCGAGTACCTGTTACGAAAGAGTTACGTATCACATCCTCGAGCATCAGAAGAGAAGGTTTTTATTACAGCTACTCTTTGTGAACTTTCTTCGAATGCAACACTACAAAATTCATGGTAAAGCATGAACCAGAGATTGTTCATAGCCCGACAACATAACAAATTTGATCACACACCAAAGGGAAACCTCTGATATAAGCTTTTCTAAACAAAGTACCCTTGCCACAAATGTCTGACTTTCACGGAAGGCTAACAATTTATTTTCCCCACATCAAAAAAAAGAAGCCATTATGGTTCTTATCCAAAGCCAAGTTCTAGAAAATGGAGCAGGCAAGCTTGTGCACATGGCGACACGGTTTTGTCTACTAACAACTTCCATCAACATTATTTTACGGTCTTGAGGGCGACGGAGGCGGCGATGGCAGCAGGTTTTTTCCCCTTTCTTTCACCTCTTCTTCTCCTCATCTTGCCATCTGTCATCGTTTCTGTTGCGGGGGCCCAAATTTTGGGTTTTGGTCTCGGGTTAGGGTTTTTAGCCACTGCCTCGCCCGAACCTCGACCGCTCGGGCCTTTTTGCTGTCGCCTTGCCCTGAGGCGCGCCCCAGGGCGCATCCAAGGCACGTTTTTTAAATCACTGGTTTAAACCAATAGTATATGGAGTGGGAAACAGGTTGTGAGCTTCTTCTCCTAGCGAAAGCTAAAAGAGGCGAAAAACACAGTTTGCCTTCTCCAAATTGAAGGTCATTGCTCAAATGTGGCCTGGCCAAGTTCATAAGCATAACACAAATTTGAAAAGGGAAATTTTTTTTGCATATGATGAGATGGAACTTCCATGGAGTTGTTTTCTTCCTATGGACTACACTTAGCAAGATTTCTTGCACTCCTACAAAATTGGAATATAATAACATGAATGTGACAAACTATATCGATCGCTCCTTCACGTTGCCTAATCAAGCGAGAATTTATGAGCATCAAATATATTGGCTGCAGGGCAGGACCGAATCAAAAGTTTCAGGATAAGATGGTGGGCATTGTGGATCTGAGAATAGTGTAAAACTCACTAAGTTGCATTTTCAATAGAATAGAAGCTAAAGGATGGTTGTTGGATAACCTCATGGATCGAATCCCTTTTACAACTCCCATTGTCACACAACATATGGTTACACAAGAGAAGAAGGCCCAAACCTACCTGTTTCAAGTATGAGGACCGAGGAGAAGGGACATCTGGCTAATGCAGGCCAATTTGAGGATGATGCTTAGCGAGATCCAAAGAGTTTTGACTTTTGAGGTAGAGGTTCCACCATAACATTGTTGGGTGATCCAATACGAGATGCTCAAATCATTCACCATGAGCAGAAACGAATTAAAGTAAAATTGATGGCGCTAGAAGATATTTAAAATTAGATTAGTATGATATGGGTCATTATCATTGGAGGCAGCTCCTTCAATCTAGTCACCAGAAGACTTTTCTAGAAGATGATCCAAAATGAGACATATCATCAAGTCATACATCGTTTCTTGGCTTAGGCGAGACAACTATGGTGCAGAGTCGGTTCCTGCTACAATTCACCACATACAAGTATACAACTTGCTAAACGAGTATATTTGGTGCCACTTGGTGTCCATGTTTAGACACCAATATTGTCTTGGCATGTAATGGCTATACGACAAGGGAGATTCACACATGAGGTAGAAAATACCTTTCACCTCAGAAGACATATCACTTTATGTTCAAACAACGAATTTCCGAACAATGACGCACATCTTCTCAAAAGAAATCAATTTAATGGTTTGAATTCCTCTTAACAGGGGATGAGGGAGAGGGGGGGGGGGAAGAGAGAGAGAGAGAGAGAGAGAGAGAGAGAGAGAGAGAGAGAGGGTGGTGTAGGTGGATGGCTGTAATTGGGGTGGGGATGAGGGATGGGCGTGTGGGTGTGTGTAGGGGGGTTGATGATTGAGGTAATTTGATTTAAGGAGAATGCATAGAGTGAAAGGAGAGATCAGGCTCTAAACAACACCCAATTCAGGGCTGACTTGCCTCGTATTCATAGTTTTTAGATTAGTAGAGACCTTTAATTAAATAATCATTTAATGAGATGTTTACTTGCAAAAAATTAAAGGTGCATGGGTGGACGTGGTTGAATTTTTGAACAAATTGATTAAAGTTAGTAGGTGAGTAATCAAGTTAATAAGGTGGTGCTATCGTGAACCAAAAATCATACAATGTGTTGACTTTAAGCAGTGGTGCCACATAGGCTGAGATTTTAAATTGAACAACAAGGCCAGATCTAAGTGGGGGTCCAAAAGATCTCACGAAGAGCTAATAAGAAGCCAAAAAATAAAAAAGCAACCAAAAAAGAAGTATTAGATAACGTTTGTGCATGAAAACTAACCTAACAGACTCCCTTTCCCTCTTCTAGAATGCAGACTTAAGAGTTTTAGATTTTTGGCATTGTCAAAACAAAAATGATCCACGGTTGAAAAAAACTATTCAGACAAGATCCATATTTTATGGCCGAAACTATTGATGTTTCAGATCAAAATGTTTGGGCCAAACCTGCAATATCTATTTCGACTCGAGCAGGATCTGAACACAAGTTAATTCGGTTTTTCTAAATGGTCCTAAATTCAGGATTATCTTATACTCACATTCAAGATTTATGAATCAATAAGATGATTACTTTATTGTTATCAGGTACTTATCATGTATAGTATACGCTAATGATATGCATAAATACCATAAAGCCCGTCAAAAAGAAATACTTGGGCCATTGATCACTTATACACATCATATACAACAAATTGGTCTTAAACCTTTCGAAACATATCACAATATTCCATATTGTTTTTTCATTTTTCCCACAAGCAATCATTTTAGATGAATTTTAGTTGATTTTTTTTATACCGTCATACTAAAAACTAATCTTATTATCTGTTTTGGATAGCTGCAGACAATACAAATTGAATATTCTGTTGCGTCGGTTCTTTTTGTTTTTTAGCCAACCTAAACCGCTAATGTGACCATAATTTTAAACCATGTAGGGGTGTAAAACGGGCCGGGCCACGCCTAAAATGCTTTGGGCCAGGCCGGGTCGGGCCTAGAGATGTCAAGCCCGGTGGGCCTGTCGGGCCGGGTTGGGCAAGGCCTCGAGCCAAGGGTCTGAGCCCGAGCCCGAGCCTGCGTATACATATATTTGGAATTTCGGGCCGGGATGGGCTGGGTTTGGGCTAAAAATATGGCTTTTAATAAAAAACCTTGTACATGGTAGGGTTTGAAACCTCAACCTCTAAGGTATTTAGAGAAACCATAACCACTGTACCAACTTTTTTTTAATGTTTAATATACTAGTTTGTATATATATAATAAGTACACATTGATTATATTCGGGCTCTCGGGCTAGGCTTTCGGGCTTCGTTTCGGGCCGGGCTTCGGGCTCAAGGTGGTGGCCTGAGCCCGGCCCATGATATGTTCGGGCCAGGCCGGGTCGGGCTCGAGCCGTTGACTTTCGGGCCGATGGGCTTTTTTTACACCCCTACTTGTCCGCCTTCTATCCACAACTTCTATTATTTATCATTCTCTCCCGTTCATGTCTCTTAGGCTTAAGTTCTTACTGTTGTGTTTTCCTCAATTGTGAAGCAAGAGAGGTATTAAGAAAAAAAGGGGACAGGTGGGACTTTTCATGGCGCTGTTGAACATCCATGAATTACAATCAAATTTTATATAATAAAAGAAATTTCTGGTTTCTCCTCCTCTCTTCTTCCTCTCCTCCCCTCTTTTCTTCTTTCTTGCGCTTAAATCTAGCTCAAAAGGTCACAAATTTCGAGTCATTTTTACACAAGTGCAGAACTTTTTGTTGCATCCAGAAATTTCTTTTCTTTTTGGCTTAGATATAAACTTAGTTTGGGTCTAGAACCTACTTTAACTTTCAGAACTTCATCAGGATTACATCATGAGGACATAAACCTGCATGTCCTAATTCTCATCAAATAAGCAACCAATTTTATAACCTAACTAATAGTGACTCCAAGTTATAAATTCAATTAACTCGTAAAGTTTTGCAGAAGTACTGAATATTCGTACGACAAAGAGCAATACGGCAATGACTATCGACTGTAGAAAATCTGAAAAGCACCCTTGCCTACTAAACATAAACAAAAAATACAGAGGAAACAAAAAATACAGAGGATTAGATTCAAAGTAGTGATATGTACTGATAGCCATAAGCAAACGAGCCAATGTGTTGTCAATCCTGCTGAGAGCAGGTGAAGCTCTATTAAGACTGGAATCGAGAGAACCAGAAAGGAATAGTTCCAGTCCATGAAAAATCAAAAGTTTCAAGAATAAAAGTTCATGTCCACAGTTGTATCAATTCATAAATAAGTAACTACAGGTAAATATTATATAATATAATGCTTATTTATTTATTTTATTAATGATACTTGCGGCATGCAAACCAAAGCAACAGGTAGGCAAAAAAAACCGACTACAGCAGGGATATTAAGCATACCTAGGATTGCAACTCTCCAATTTGGTGCCCCCACTTCTACCCAGCCCATGGGCCAGGAGGTGCATCCGGTGTATGAGCTTGCTGCAGTTTAACAACCAATTAAATTATATGAGAAAAAAATGTACAGCTAAAAGAAATCACATTGGATGCACAGCATTATGAAAAAAATACACTAGACAGCCTGAAGGAATGACATTTGCCGAAAGGTCTAACACCCCTATTAGAAGATAAAATAGGAGCTAAGAAAATATCTTAAATACTAACTTGAAACATTTGTTGACAACTCCAGTGAAGCCCTGGCTGATTGTCGATTGCATGATGGTGGTTCAATTGTACTCCAAAATGGTTACCAATAGACAAGTTTGTCGGACGAACATGATCCTATAAAAACAAAAAATTCCATGTTAACAAAAGAAAAAACAATTCTCTCAGGAATATGATGAAATTATGAACAACGCAAAAAAAAAAAAACTAAGATATGAATCAAACCGCTAGGTTGATGGCCTCTTGAGTCCAGTTATGAGAGTTAAACTGTGGTGTATTTGAGGCAATGTGAAGCACATCACTTTGACTGCCATCCATTGGTTTTCTCTGAGAAACCTAAGAATACAACAATTGAAAAATAACCTGGCCATAAGTAAAGTTAAAGTCAACAGGATCAACATAAATCAAAGCTCTTTCACTAGTCAAGTACCTTTCTTTTACTGGTTTTGACTATTTTTTCTACTAAAGACTCTTTCGTCTTTCTTAGTGGCTGGCCTTTCCGTCTCACTTGCACAAGATTGTGAATATCATCATCTTCATTTCTCAAAGTTCTTCTGCCATTCATAGTAAGGCCTGCAGCACTGCAGGACCTGGGTAGTATGTCACTGATTGTACAATCACTTGCAATAAGTTCCTCTGTCACTGCACTGATCATTTTCAATGCATATTCATAACTTCCGTCAGATATCGCCCCTACCTCAGCAAATTTGAGACAAAGCTTGTATATGTTATCATAACGCTTCACTGGTCCATCTGCTGCCAGATCATTAGAGGAACAAGTCAAAGCATGCCTGTGCTTAAAGTCCTTCCGCCAACGTTCCAGAATGTATTGGGCTGGAATTTCGTACACCTCAAGAAAGTTCAGTACCGATAGAGCATGTCTACACAAAATACCTTGAAATTGAAAAAAGCCACAACTACATTGCACATCCTGCTCATGTGAATTGTAAGTTGCTTCATAATTCTTGTTCTCCGTCTGATTACAGTCTTTCATACTTACCGGCTCTTTAACTATGATAATAGAGATCGGCCCATCTACCCTAACTAGTGATGGGATGCAATATAATATTGCCTTTACTTCGTCTTGGAATCTTTTAAACATGTCAACAGTGTAAATCTTGCGCAGTTGATCCTCCATGTATAATTTGGATATCAATAGTGGGGTCTTATGGAAAGAATCAATATCTGCTTGGGCTTCCTTTTCATATTTACTTTGTAAAGCTGACTCATACTTGCAAATAAATTGCTTCAGAGAAGTTTTTGGGTGAATATGTCCATCAAAAAAGGAATTCATACTCTCCTTATGTTGATTAGTTGACATTCCTGCCCAAAATGTGTCTTTCACAAATGCAGGAACCCAAAGGCGATGATTATCGTAGAGTGAATTAAGCAACTCATTATCTTCAAGCCCATATTTGTCGATCAAATATTTCCACTGTTGCTCAAATTCGTCGTCTCCTAGAGATTCATACACTGCTTTCTTGAGCATTCTCTTAATTCCATTGTATTCTGCAAATCCACCCAAGTTCTCCTGAATCCTTCTCATCACATGCCATAGGCAAAGCCGATGTCGGGCTCCTGGGAACACTTCGGCAACTGCATTTTGTATGGCCTTGGAATGGTCGGTGATTATGGCATTTGGAGGAGCTCCCGACATGCACGACAGCCAAACCTTAAATAACCACATATACGCCTCAGTGCTTCTACTTGAAAGCAAACCACAGCCTAATAGCACTAACTGGCCATGATTGTTTACTCCAACAAATGATGCCAAAGGGGTGTCAGAATCATTCGTTAAGTACGTCGTGTCGAACGTAATGACATCACCATAACATTGGTACGCTGCCTTAGACCTGCCGTCAGCCCAGAACACGTTCTTCAGACGACCGGCCTCATCCAAATCCATCAAATGAAAGAAGTTTGTATTTGTGGCCTGCATCCGAATGAAAAACTGTTGAAGTGCTTCAAAGTCGTCTGCTCCAAGGTTGAACAGAGGCCGCGTACTACCAACGGAGCCTTCATGCTCAACTTCACCGGATGGACAGAGCCCCTTCGCCCGCATAACAGGTAGCTTCTTCGACTTCTTGCTCAACCCTTTATGAGATCGAAAGAAGCGTGCCAGCGATGGGTTGACTGGATGATTGTGTTCGAGAGCAACTTCCACCAAATGAAACAACTCATCAACATATTTATGCACTTTAATCTTGGCCTGGCAGTCTGTCTTTGCCGACAATCTCAAGCTGTAGGAACTGCATTGTTCCGGGTTCTTGTACACCCCCTTGCCCTCCTTGCAACACGCGAGGATGAACTTGTTGCATTGCCCGTCTTCGACGCTATAAAACGATGTCCTTATCTTTGTGCCAAATCCTACGCGCCGACCATATTCGTTGTAGAAGTCGTGAACTTCTTCGAATGTCTTGAACACCATCCCGACACGAGGCGTCCCATCATCGTCCCCAGCTGCATTCTGATCACCATCCTGCTCTGACGACTCGCACGCACTTCTCTCGGCGTTTGGATCCTCCCCAGAAACTACCCCCAAAATATTCTCCAGAGGATCTCTCGTGTCGGATTCATCCCCCATCGAACTGGATTCGTTTCAATGCCGCGAGAATTCGGTAATTAGGTCAAATATCCGAGCTGGGTAATTCGATAAAGGGAGCATTTTGGACGATTATGTGAAATTAGAAGAAATCTTAGAAATTGCTCAGAAGAAACGGACCTTTCGGATGCTGCAATCAACGAAAAACGAACGGGAAATAGAGCAGAAACCCTAATAAATCGAAACCCTAAAACCAAAGGAAGATGGATGCTAGGGCTAGGGTTTCCGTCGAATCCTGAATCGAAACCTAAAACCGTATCTCGGAAGGATCGAATAGAGTACCTGCTGCAGGATCTGACTCCTAACCCTCCCCTCCTCTTGTTCGTCAGTTAGAGAGAGAGAGAGAGAGTTCCCTCCTCGCGAAGAAGTGAGGAACACGATTAGTGCTACATGAACAAACTGCAACGACAAAGACAAAGACAATCAAGACCCATGGAGTCCTGGACTGGTGGCGGGGCCAGGGCTCAGTGCACCGTCTTTCGCACCAAGCGGACCCCTCCACTAGTAGATGCGGCTTTCAAATGCTATTCAATGGGTCTGTCTATTCCCCCACCCATGGTAGTAGTGATGGCACCCGAATCTGTTTTTGGCCCCCAACCAGTTTGGCCTTTTGGTCATGGCACCTATAACAACCTGAAAATTCCCCTTCTTTGTTCTCAGCCCACTATCGTCATCATCCATAACCGACCGATCAGCCCATCGTGGTCATCCCAGTCACGCTCAGCCCGATCGCCCTCCACCTCCCTCCCCTCCTTTCTTCCTCCTCCTCCTCCTACATCTTTCCCGCACCGGAATCCTAAAACGTCGGCCTTCTCCCCCTTCTTCTTCATCTTCCTCCTCATCCTGCTCCTTCTCCTTCCTACATCTTTCTCGTGCATGAACCCTATAGCCTCGATCCGATCCTCCTCCCTCCTTCATCCTCTTCCTCCCTCCTCCTTCCTTCGTCAGGCAACAACTAAGATTCAGGCACGGGAAGACGGAGAAAGAAGAAGAAGAAGGGAGGAGGAGGCCAGAGGATGAAGAAGGAAGGGGAGGAGGGAGGACGGTCAACTTCTTAGGGTTCCAACATGGGGAAGATGGAGAAAGAAGAATGAGGAGGGAGGAGGAAGAGGAGGGTGGCAGGGTGTTATCGAAAAAGAAGGTGATGGAGGCGGCGGACGAGGCGAAGGGTGATTGGGGCGTCGATATCAATGGTGACCGACTGAAGGTTGGGATGAGGGTAAACAGGGAATAAATTTTTTTTAAAAGATTCAAGTGCCATCACTAATTCTATGGATGCGAATAGACGGACTGCTATTCACCTAGATTGGTCAAAGTTCTTTTTTCTTTTTTTCTTTTTAACAAACGGCATTGCTATTCTCCTTCAGTCGGTAGACCCGGTCACGCCACCACGTGGGCTTGACTTTCATCACAGCCCTCGATGGCAGGCGATTCGACAAAGTGAATCGTACTCCTCGTGCGACTGTGTTGCAAGGAGATTTGAACTCAAACCTCTTTGCCAACTTTACATTGTCAACTTAATGTGGCACCCGATCATAATGGTTTGTTTGCCTACTAGTTGGGGTTGAGTGTGATTAACCAATCGAGACTGGGTGCTATGGACGGTTGTCATCGGGCCACGTCAAGTTGGCAAAGCAAGTTGACAGCATAGCATTTTTACTTTAATAAAGCTAGCTTACCATCCATCACTCTTTCCTAGATTGCGCCTGATTACTGTGTTCGCTAGTAACCACAATCAAGATAAGAGCGGCGGTTGACACCATATTGCATTCATTAATCATAGAAGTCCCACTTCACTCTTTCAAAATGAAAAAAACATCAAAATAGAAACATGTTACTATCGATCACATTATCTTATTAGTCTACGAGTTTATTAGTTTCTCAAGGGACTAATGCCATTATTTTTGTGGATACTTTTGCACTCTATAATTATAAGTGGCAAATGTCACGAGGGGGGGGGGGGGGGGGGGGGTTCGTCCTTCGTCAGAGCCTGGACAACATCAAGATTGTGCCCCTCAATATTACCAAGAAAGGATCTTGAGAAATCACTGGGATTGGAACTGGCCATTTCCGACTTGCTAGAGATTTATTGGTGCATTGTAAAACAATTTTTATTTACTATCGATGAAGGTGATTATAAAGAGATGGGATCAAAGGGGATTGATTAAAGATACAATATTTACTCTTTGATTGGATTAAGTATGAATTTAAAGGTTTGAGTGCATATCGACATACTCACTCTCAATTATCACTCTAATTCGGAAAAAGGGTGGCTAAGAGTTTAGATATAAGCTATACATATTCTTTCTTATAGATTCCACTAGATATCAACTCTTCCAAAGGGCATTTGTAGAGCTTCACATGAATTCATGTTTGGATTTTCGAACGAGAGACAGTGGGTAGTAATCTTTTCATTTGTAGCTTTTAACTGATTTACTAAGACGAAGGATACGGAATTTTCAGTTAAACTCACATAATCAGTGATCCGAGAATACAAAAGCAGGAAGCATTTTTAGTCCACCATCACATAAAAAACAGATAAGGGCTAGGGATGGCAATAGTGCGTCTTTGGGCAAAATCGAAACCGCACCGCAATACCGAACCACCACACCGAAACAGCACCGCACCGCGACGGTATACCATTATGTAAAACCAAAACCACACCATGCGGTGTGGTGTGGTGCACCACGTTTTTATCATAATGTTCTAAACGGTGTGATTTTACGTGGTCTTGGTCAAAATCGAAACCGCACCGCTATGCCGAACCGCACCGTGACGATTTTATATTTTGGCAAACCAAAGTTGCACCATGCGGTGTGGTTTGCTGCGGTTTTCGAATTTATATCGCACATCTGCCATCCATAATCAGGGCAGCTATAATGGAGCTATATTTACACTCCAAGAAAATTATACCAAGCAATCTACTCAATCTTATTCTTATTGATCTCATTCTCCAAAAGCTTCAGTGCTAATGGAGATTGGGCTTGATAACTATTTTGGCATATAACATACCACCACGCTTTTGCGACCGACGTTCTTGTTATTCAACTCTATGGACCACGGCCCGATGGTAGCTCTTTCCATTTTTGGGTGCCTTTCATTCCCCTACCATTATATTAATCCAGTCTATAGGTCATTCCTTCGGGATTCAAACCTTGGACGTGGGGTTGACTCTGATACCAAATGATTCGAATCCAACCGTTTTTCCAAAAGCTCCATAATTGATGGAGATTGGGCTCGATAATTATTTAGGCAAATAACAAGGATGGTGGGAGATTTAGGGATTTGTGACGGAGGATTTGAAGGAGAGGATCGAGATCAAAGAGGGATGGGCTTTTGGCAACGAAGAATTCGAAGGAGAGGAGATCATAGAAGGATGGGCTTTTGGTGACGGAGGATTCGGAGGAGAGATCGAAGAAGGATGTGATTTTGGCAAAGAAGGAGTATTTGAAGAGGGATGGGGGCAAAACCGTATCGCAACCTTGGGATGCTGATGTGGTTTGTTGGGCGGTTACAATTGGTCTGTAATACTGACTCCTTTTGTATCTAGATTTCACCTTATTATTGCATTCAAGAGTAACCACAACCGAAAGTATGAGCAGTGGCTGACATTGTCACCATAATGCACTCATTGATCATAGAAGTGTCTCACTGTACTCTTTCAAAATGAAAGAGGCGACATAATCCCAAGGATATCAAAAGAAATATAGACATTACTATTAATCACATGTCGTGCTAGCCTATGATCACATTATTAACTCTACAAAGGACATAACTAACACTAATGCCATTATGCTTGTGGATACTTTTGCACTATGCGATTATAGGCGCATACGCCAAGGAGGGGAAAGTTCCTCCTTCGACAGAAAGCTCGACAACATCAATTTTATGGTTTTGTTACTGCGGTTATAGCTCAATGCAAAGCGCCTCACGCTGGTGAGAGGTCGCATGTTTGAACCCAGGCTCCAACGGTGGAGTGTGCAAAAGGCACAACGACGACACAAGCAATGCCGCTTCGGCAGAGGTACGTTCCGACCCGTGGCCGTAGGTGGTTGGTACCTGCACGTAAACCAGTAGTGTAACTTTCACAACAACAACAAAAAAAACATACATGCCCATTTGAAGTCGGAATAACTCGAGTCGACTTAGTATGAGATAAGGTGGTACCCAAATAATGTGGTCTATAGCTGTATTCTTTTCTTGGGAAGTGGAATCACCTGGAAATGGACATGGGGTGTACAAATCAGAAACTCATTGAAAAACTCATGGAGTGTATAAATCAATTCTTTTGCCAATCTTGTTAACAACAAAGGTGCATGCATCTCTTTAGCTTTGCAGTTAAAAAAAAAAAACAGACTCTATGGTTGCTCCATGGTTAGACAAGGTTAAATTGAGGAACTAGTATAGTGTGTCTCCTTCCCAACAACTGGCCCTCTCGTCTCGGGTTGCCTTGGTCTTGTTTTAGGCACCAATATTTGAGGCCTGATGCACCCAACTAATAGCTCAATTGGTGTTGCATTGTCACCCTGTGCCAAGAGGACATGGTTCGATTCGCACGACGGTACTCTTTAGTAGGTGTTGTGGGGGGTACTTTCAATTGCTTTCTGCAACTCGTGCAACTTCCTCGTTTTGTGTGACTTCTCGGGGTCCCTCCTTTTCTGCTCATTGGGGCGGACTTTCGTTTGGTGTGGTGACTCTTCTACGCTCAAGTATGGTGACTCTTCTACGCTCAGGTGTGCTGACTCCCATGGCGGTTACTTGTGGGGCCAGGTGGGTCTTTCCTATACTCTATGTAGTGACTACAGTAATCCACCGGTCAACCGACTGAGTGCAATGTACCCAAGAAAACAAAACTTCGAGACCTAATGTCACGTTGTTGATCCTATTTGGGGAGCTTTCTTAATTAGCATTGTGCTCCATAATTGACCACATCTTGCTAGTATATGACTCAGATGATGATACTTGGGTGTACAAGACACAAAGAAAAAATAAAGTAGGAAAAAAAAGGCAAGTTAGGTTTAGGCCCTTAACTATTTTGCAATATTAGCCTCAAGATATCATAACTTGCTATATTAGGTAAGGTCCCTACAAGAATATATTCGTCTTCAGAAAGAGTATACATTTATTTCAGAAAAAGAGTATACATTCATCTTCAAAAAGAGTTTATATTCGTCGGGAGGGACTTGAGCTATGTTTCGAAATTAACATGTCCTTCAACTAAAAGTCATCTCTCAAAAAGAACTTATGTAAAACTTTCCCCCCAAAAAAAAGATGACATAAGGGATACTACGTGTACCTACTAGTGCATCTCTAAAATGTGATACCTCCTCTTCTACCCAGCTCATAGTTTAGAAGGAGCCATCGGTGTATGAGATTGTTGTATGTTAAAGACAATTGCCACAATGTTATACAAGAAAATTACGAGACCAGTAGAAGAAATCATCTGCATAAAGATATGATGCTCATATGAGAAGCAACCAAGAGCAAAAGAAAATACAAACCTGGTGCATTTGTTGAAAGGTCTAATGCCTCCCAGATTGATCGCCGACTGCATGTTGGTGATTCAATTGCAATTCAAAAAGGTTGCCAATTGACAAGTTAGTCAGGCTAACTTGTTCCTGGTGAAAATTAAGATTCCACGATTAACCAAAAAATAATCAATAATCATGGTAAGTTATGCAACTATAGGGTGCATATAGTACAACACACAAATAAATAAATCAAGCCATTATGTTGACACTATCTTCTACTTGTGCCCAAATATGAGCAGCAAACGTTGGTGTA
The DNA here is from genome assembly GCA_947650365.1 of Chamaelirium japonicum. NCBI lineage: Eukaryota > Viridiplantae > Streptophyta > Magnoliopsida > Liliales > Melanthiaceae > Chamaelirium > Chamaelirium japonicum. The sequence goes on along the minus strand of OX393558.1, from coordinate 29,762,528 downwards.
TATGGGGCAATTCGAAGCATTTCGTTTTGATTGTCAATATCTAGTTTTTTGTGAGCAACATGTTCATATAATATTTTGAGAAAAAAAAAATATCGTCGATAAAGTTAGAATGAATAAAAAGCTACTCAGATCAAATACTATTAATTAATCAAGTACCTTATTCTGACTATTTTTTATTATTTCTTGCACTAAAGACCCCTTCTTCCTTTTCAGTGGCAGAACTTTCCGCCTTTCTTGCACAAGATTGTGAACCTCTTCATTTTAAAATCTCATCTTTCTTTTGCCTTTCTTGATATTGTCTGTAGCACCCCAGGTCTTGGGTTGCATGTTGCTAATTAAGCAATCACTCCCAATAAGCTCTTTTGTCATCTCACTTAGTGCGTTTAATGCATACTCGTAACTTTTGTCCACTATTGTCCCCATCTCGGCAAATTTTAGACAACACTTGTATAAATTATCATAACGTTCCATTACCCATTAGCGACTACATTATTAGATGAACAAGTCAGCATGGTTGTGCTTCAAATCCTTTCACCAATGGTCAAAAATGTATTGTGATGGAATTTCATACACCCCAAGAAAGTTAAGCACTGATAATGCATGCATGCATAAGATTTTACTTTAAGATTGAAAAAAATAGCAATTAAGTACATCTCACATCCTGTTCATTTGAATTGTAACTAACTTCATAATTCTTGTTGTCCGTTCGATTAGGGTATTTCATGCTTACTGGTTCTTTAACTTCAAAGATAGATAGCGTCCCATCTAACCTAACTAGTGAAAAGATGTAATATGATACTGCTTTTACTTCTTCTTGAAATTTCTTAAACATGCCAATCATGTAAAGGTTACAAAGTGATCGTTCATGTAACATTTTGTGATCAATTGTGGGCTCTTGTGAAGAGAATCAACATCAAGTTGGACTTTTTTTATATAATTACTTCGCAAAGTTTACTCATACTTACAAAGGAATTGTTTTACAGAAGTATTGACACAAATGCACCCATCGAAAAAGAAATTTATACCCTTCTCACATCGAATATTGGAGATCCCAGCCCAAAATGTGTCTCACAAAATCTACAACCCAAGAATGCATGTTTTCATAGAGAAACTTGAGACACTTATTTTCTTTAAGTCCATATTTTTCAATCATATTTCTTCAATATTTTTCATATTCATTATTAACTCTTAAACACCCATGCACTGCTTTATTCATACTTCCCTTGATCGCTCCGTATTTAGCTAATCCTTCCAAATTCTCTTAACCCTTTTCATTATATGCCACAAGCAAACCCGATGACGGGTACCTGGGAACACCGCTGCGACTGCTTCTTGTATAGTATTACAATGGTGGGTGATTATGGTCGGAACATCGGTAAGCTACCTTGCACCTACCTTCGATCCAAAAGACATTTCTCAAACACCTATCCTTGTCCAAATCTATCAAATAAAAGAAGTTTGTGTTGGATTTGGATCCGCTTATCGGAGTCGCAGTGGAAGCAAAAAAAAAGATCCGAAGATCATACGGTGTATGTTTCATTACAATTAATTCTACAAAACAATCTACATGCAAATCTATGATCTTAGCATATGTGCGGACACCCTAGAGGCATACTATGATCTACGGAAGACATGCATGCATCTAGTTAGATGTTTAGAATCATCATACCTTATGGATCTATGATCCGGAGAAGACGGAACGATGAAGAACCGCACTTGAATCGCAAGGGAAACTGTCGGATATCACCTTGTCCTTTACGAATTGAAGAATTCTCGAAATCCTGTCTCAGAGTGCAGGGATTACGAGCTGACGGAGAAATCCGTTGCGAAGACGATGGCGAGCCGTGAGATTTTCTCCTCCTCTTTCTCCTTTCTTCCTTCTCCTTCCTTCCTCATTCTTCTCCCTTCTTTTTCCTCTCTTTTCCTTGGCCGAAACCACAAAGGAGGAGGACTAGGGAGGGTCAGATTTTCTTGAGGAGAGGAGACCATTAGGCCGGCCCCTCTCTCTCCCTATTCCCTTATAGGGTCAGTCTCCCATGGCTTCAAGGAAGCTAGGGCCGGCCCTAGATAGGTTAGGATAGAGGTGGGTCGGTTTTTAGGGATTTCCAATGTCTATCGTGAAGCCTGGACGAAAACGCCCTTCACGAAAAGTGGAAAACTGAAAGAGAGACTGAGTGAGGTGCACTACTCGGAATCGAGTTCCGTTAGCGCCTATGTGCTTCTGAAATTATTCCGCTCATTCTAAGATCCATATTCAATATGTTATGAGCCATATTTTAGTATTTACCAAAATACTCCAACAGCCCGTAACACATGTGAATTAGGTTCTTAGGCTCCGGGCTTGCGCTCCATCGCGCTACTTCGCATCCAACGTATCCAACTAGGTCGGGGAACAATTCCTATACGCAACGACAGGGTGGAACCATCAGGGTTCGGGATCTCTAGCTCCAATCGGATCCCTGATTAACTGTTCCGGTGACACACCGAAAGTTCCGTTAATCAGCCATAATCCGATTAACCTGTGTAGCCACCCAGAGTGCGACACGAGTTGAACTCTAGTGATCCTAAACTAATGTTACTCCCTCATAACTCTGTTCTCTACTATACTCCGATAATCCTTAGTCCCTCCTATTACTGGTGCCATGATACTACTCGGGCGGTGGGGAGCACCGTCAGATCCCGATCGATCATCTGACTAGGGTTTGATGACTTGTCATCTATAACACCACACACCTTCCGGTGCTATGCCTAGCATCCGAAACATCGTCAGTCATACTGATAACCACCAGGCCTGGGTTAACTGTGTGGACAGATTGACTCATCAAAACGCACACATCCATTACTGGACGTCGGATAACCTGTAGGGATTACATATCACTCAAGCGCCAGCCGGGTAACCCAACGCACCGTGGTATTGGACTATGGAAGGTCCGCACACATTGACACATCAAAGCACCACACAACTGGTTGGCCCAGTGAACATGGTCCCTCAGGGTTAAGGACAGATTATCTATAGTAGTAAGATGGTTTATGCACCAGTGTCTGAATCACTGAACTGTGCACCGTCTTGGTTCCTGTTCAACACGATCATCATGCTTGGTCAGGTGAATGGGAATCCCACGTTACCGTGGTGGAGACTTCACCACATCCTCTACCTGCCAACAGCTTGTTCTCGGTGAAGCGACCGGCATCACCTAAGCTGTGAACTAGTTCTAGATCTACACAGAACTGGTCCACTGAGTCTCCCAAGCATGGATCCTCCATGCGCCTCAGTGGCCTACTGTGTTCCCTAGGGTCCTTTTATTATATAAGTATTATCATACACCAGAGTAGTATTCTAATTAAAGCAATAACCAAAGTCATCTTTATTAATGTTAATACAGAAAATCCATGCTAAGGACACACGAGCTACAATAATCTCCCACTTGGCCTAGCGGGGAACAACAGTCTTAACTCCCATGGCATCCACGTGCTTCTCAAAAGCCTTGGTCGGTAACGCCTTTGTGAAAGGGTCCACCATGTTATCTGCAGACGCCACTTGAGTCACTGCAACCTCCCCTCGCTTCTGCAAGTCCCGGATAATGTAGTATTTTCGCTCGATATGCTTGCTCTTCTGGTGATATCTTGGCTCCTTGGATTGTGCTACCGCTCCACTATTGTCACAGTAAAGGATAATAGGATCTTGAGCTCCCGGTATGCATCCTAAGTCCGTGAGGAACTTCTTGAGCCACACCGCCTCCTTAGCTGCTTCGCACGCTGCAACGTACTCAGCCTCTGTCGTCGAATCCACGATGCATCCCTGCTTCACGCTCCTCCAACTGACAGCTCCTCCTCCTAATGAAAACATAAACCCTGATGTTGATTTTCTGGATTCCGGATCTGACGCAAAGCAGAATCCGTATATCCAATCGGCGTCAGTTCCTATGAAGAGTAAACTAACTCATAATCTCTCGTCCTACGAAGATACTGTTGGAATTGGATCCGCTAATCAGAGTCGCAGCGGAAGCAAAAGAAAGATCCGAAGATCATATGGTGTATGTTTCATTACAATTAATTCTACAAAACAATCTACATACAAATCTATGATCTTAGCATATGTACGGACACCCTAGAGGCATACTACGATCTACGGAAGACATGCATACATCTAGTTAGGTGTTTAGAATCATCATACCTTTTGGATCTATGATCCGGAGATGACGGAACGATGAAGTACATCACTTGAATCGCAAGGGAAACTGTCAGATAGCACCTTGTCCTTTGCGAATTGAAGAATCCTCGAAATCCCGTCTCTGAGTGCAGGGATTACGAGCCGACGGAGGAATCCGTTGCGAAGACGATGACGAGCCGCGAGATCTCCTCCTCCTCCTCTCTCTCTTCTTCCTTCTCCTTCCTTCCTCTTTCTTCTCCCTTCTTCTTCCTCTCTTTTCCTTGGCCGAAACCACAAATGAGGAGGCTAGTAGGGGGTTCGGATTTTCTGGAGGAGAGGAACCATTAGGCCGGCCCCTCCCTCTCCCTATTCCGGGTCGGTCTCCCATGGCTCCAAGGAGGCTTGGGCCGGCCCCTAGGTGGATAGGGATAAGGGGGGGCGGTTTTTAGGGATTCCGGGTGTCTATCGTGAAGCCCGGACGAAAATACCCTTCACGAAAAACGAAAAACTGAAAGAGAGACTCAGTGAGGTGCGCTACTCGGAATCGAATACCGCCAGCGCCTGTGAGCTCCTGGAATTATTCCGCTCAGTCTAAGATCCATATTTAATATGTTCTGAGCCATATTTCAGTATTTACCAAAATACCCCTACGGCCCGTAACACATGTGAATTAGGTTCTCAGGCTCCGGGCTTACGCTCCATCGCGCTACTTCGCATCCAACGTATCCAGCTAAGTCGGGGAATAATTCCTATATGCAACGACAGGGTGGAACCTTCAGGGTTCGGGATCTCTAGCTCCAACCGGATCCCTAATTAACTGTTCCGGTGACACATCGAAAGTTCCGTTAATCAGCCCTAATCTGATTAACCCGCGTAGCCACCCAGAGTGCGACGCGAGTTGAACTCTAGTGATCCTAAACTTATGTTACTCCCTCGTAACCCTGTTCTCTACTATACTCCGATAATCCTCAGTCCCTCCTATTATTGGTGCCATGATACTACTCGGGAGGTGGGGAGCACCGTCAGATCCCGATCGATCATCTGACTAGGGTTTGATGACTTGTCATTTATAACACCACACCTTCCGGTGCTATGCCTAGCATCCGGAACATCGTCAGTCATATTGACAACCACCAGGCCTGGGTTAACTGTGTGGACAGATTGACTCATCAAAACGTACCCATCCAACACTGGATGTCGGATAACCTGTAGGGATTACATGTCACTCAAGCGCCAGCCGGGTAACCCAACGTACCGTGGTATTGGACTATGAAAGGTCTGCACATGTTGGCACATCAAAGCACCACACAACTGGTTGGCCCAGTGTACATGGTCCCTCAGGATTAAGGACAGATTATCTATAGTAGTAAGACGGTTTATGCACCAGTGTCTGAATCACTGAACTGTGCACCATTTTGGTTCATGTTCAACACGATCATCGTGCTTGGTCAGGTGAATAGGAATCCCACGTTCCCGTGGTGGAGACTTCACCACATCCTCTACCTGCCAACAGCTTATTCTCGGTGAAGCGACCAGCATCACCTAAGCTGTGAACTAATTCTAGGTCTACACAGAACTGGTCCACTGGGTCTCCCAAGCATGGATCCTCCATGCGCCTCAGTGGCCTATTGTGTTCCCTAGGGTCCTTTTATTATATGAGTATTATCATATTCCAGAGTAGTATTCTAATTAAAGCAATAACCAAAGTCATCTTTATTAATGTTAATACAGAAATTCCACGCTAAGGACACACGAGCTACAACAGATACTTTAGTATACTTTTCACAGCAGTCCAGTGTCCTGGACCCGGATTTGACTGATACCTGCCCATCATGCCTACTGCATAGCATATATCTGGTCTCGTACACTGCATAGCATACATCAGACTCCCTATAGCCGAAGCATAAGGTATCTTCTGCATCTCTTCCCTCTCCTCAGGAGTCTTAGAACCCTGATCCTTGGACAATTTCATTCCATGTCTGAATGGAACCAGTCCCTTTTTGGAGTTGTGCATACTGAATCTGACCAAGATAATATCTATGTAGGCTGACTGTGACAACGAGAGAGTCTTGTTCTGGCGATCTCGAGTTACCTTGATCCCCAGAACATAACTCGCTTCACCCAGGTCATTCATGTCAAATTGAGAGGATAACCACACCTTCACTGTAGACAACGTTCCAACATCGTTTCCAATGAGCAGGATATCGTCTACGTCAAGCACTAGAAAAACTACTGCAGTCTTATCGCTCCTTTTATAAACACATGGTTCATTCACGTTCTGCTCAAATCTATAAGACTGGATAGCCTGATCAAAACGCATATTCCAACTTCTGGATGCTTGCTTCAGTCCATAAATGGACCTTTGCAACTTGCACATCAGACTTTCCTGATCTTTTGCGACAAAGCCTGGAGGCTGAGACATGTAGATGTCTTCTTCCAAATCCCTGTTGAGGAATGCGGTCTTGACGTCCATTTGACAGATCTTCCAATCATAACGGGCTGCAATGGACAAGAGGATCCGGATAGACTTAAGCATAGCCACTGGCGAAAAGATTTCGTTATAGTCGATCCCTTCTTGTTGGGTATAACCCTTAGCGACTAGTCTAGCTTTGTAAGTCTCAACGGTACCATCCGGACGTCTTTTCCTTTTGTACACCCACTTACACCCTACAGGTTTAATGTTGTGAGGTGGTGTTACAAGTGTCCAGACCGAATTTTGGGACATCGATGTCAGTTCTGCCTCCATGGCTTCCTGCCATGCTGCATGGTTAGAGGATACCATCGCTTCGTCATAGTTCAGAGGATCATCCTCCTGAAACTCTGGATCCACCATAAAGGCTTCTCCAATGTATCTATCAGGAGCACTTGTGATCCTCCCATTGCGACGAGCCTGCGGTGGTTCCATAGGAGTCAATTCTACAGTATCGTTTATCTTAGTGGTATCGGCTCCCACTACGTTTTCTGTCTGCGTACTCCTATCAATACCAAGCAATTCTTCAAGAACTACTTTACTGGTGGGCTTATGGTCTATTAAATAATCCTACTCCAGGAATACGGCGTTCGTTAAGATGATAACCTTTCTATCCTCAGAATCATAAAATAAACCACCCTTTGTCACTTTTGGATACCCAACGAACAGACATACCTTAGTTTTTGACTCTATCTTATCTCGCTTGTCATTCCTCACATGTGCTGGACAACCCTAAATCATAAAGTGTCGTAGGTTTGGCTTTCGCTTCAACCACAGCTCCCAAGGAGTTAGGGGTACTGATTTTGATGGAACAAAGTTCAAACTATATGTTGTTATTTCTAGGGCATATCCCCAAAAACTAGGTGGCAATGTTGCATAACTCATCATAGTCCGAACCATATCTAACAAAGTTTGGTTTCTCCTCTCAGATACACCGTTTTGTTGTGGTATCCCTGGTGCAGTCAACTAGGATATGATCCCATGCTCACGCAGGTACCCAATAAATTCATCCGATAGGTATTCGCCTCCTCGATCCGATCGAAGAGACTTGATACTTTTACCCTTCTGCTTTTCAGCTTCAGCTCTGAACTCCTTGAACTTATCAAAGGATTCAGACTTTCGCCGCATTAGGTATATGTATCCAAACCTCGAGTAATCATCCCGTGAAGGTGATGAAATACTCGAAGCCTCCTATGGCACGGACACTTATGGGCCCACATACATCAGTGTGTACCAACTCTAATACCTCCTTAGATCTGTAACCTTTGACTCGGAAAGATCTTTTAGTCATCTTGCATTCCAGGCAAGACTCACACGTCGGTAGGCTTTCTGAAATATCTGGACTTAAGAGTCCTACCTTAACCAACCTGTGAATCATGTCTGAGGCTATGTGTCCAAGCCTTAGATACCAAAGGAGTGTTGGATTATCTGAGGGATTTTTCCTTTTAGATGAATTAACCACACAAGCTTCAGTTATGTTATCCTGCTTATGATTGGAGTTAATTACATAGAGACCATTTTATATCTTTTCCTTACAAACAAAGGAACCATTCGATTTAATTGATACACCAGAAGCATCAAATAAAACTGAAAAACCTTCATTATTCAATAAGAAAACAGAAATTAAGTTTCGTCTCAAGGACGGTACATAAAGTATGTCTCTAAGTAATAAACTTCTTCCGTCAAGAAACTGCAAGACGATATCTCCAACTGCTTCAGCCTCTGCCACGGCCTCGGTTCCCATGCTTAGGATCATCTCCCCTTTACCCAGGTTTCTTGTCTCCTTGAACCCCTGCAAATTATTGCAAGCATGGTTAGTGGAACCATAATCCATAATCCATGAAACTGGAGAACAACTGGACGCTAAAAGGGATTCCATTATGTGGATTTGAGATATACCTATCTCAGCCTTCTTGGGAGCCGCAAGGTAGTCGCCCTTCCAGTGCCCCTTCTTGCCGCATCGGAAACATTTTCCTTTGGGCTTCGTCGGACCATTCTGCTTAGGAACCTGCAACTACACTTGACCCATCTTCACGGGCTTCTTAGACTTTCTTTTCTGAAACTTGGCTTTGGCTTTCAGAGAAGAATTTCGCTCCACGTTCAGGGATTGGGCTCCTGCCTTCATCCCGTCCTCTGCCGCCTGGAGCACCGCTAGGAGCTCTACGTTAGACATCTCCAACCGGTTAAGGTTAAAGTTGGTAACGAAGCCCTCAAACGCTCGTGACAGAGACACGAGGAAAATGTCGATCTGGATCTCTGCATCCAAGATGACATCGAAGGAACTAAGCTCGTTCACATAACCAAACAATTTCAGCATATGATCCCGAACTAAAGTCCCCTCTGCCATCTTTGTGGACACTAATTTTTTGATGGTCAGGTAACGAGTTACCCGACTACGACCATCGAACATTTCCTTTAGGTAGAGCATCATGTCTGAAGCTAAGGCCATGTCTTCGACTTGCTTCTGAAGGACGGTCTGCAAGGATGCCACTATGTAGCACTTGCACATCTCATCAGCATCTTGCCAGTCTTTCCATTTCTTTAACTGGGCCTCAGTTGCACTTGGTCCCGGCATGGCCGGTTGAGGGGTACTTAGGGCAATTGTGTGTTTGCCAACCCTTAGGAGGAGCATCAGGTTACGCTTCCAGTCCTCGTAGTTTTGTCCCGTAAGTTTGTTATCATTAAGTATAGAGGTAAGGGGGTTGAGCTTGGTCATGATTTCTGTAAACAATGGTTTAAAGCAAAATTAGGGTTTACTACAATCTATTTCATGGAATTTAGAAATAGATAATGTTTACTCCAGCCGCTATGTCTTTACTACCTCAAGTGGAGACATCCAGGAATCTAAATTCCCTAGGCTCGAGCACTGAGACTATCGGCCTTGAATTGGAGACAGCATCTCGGTGAGAGCATGCAACCGCTTCTGCCAACGGGGTTTTTACGACCCAGTCTTCATCAGAATTACCCATGGTAAATTGAAAGACCTCCCAATCTCCTTTTGGCCAGCTTTATGTGACCCGCGTGCGCAGCAACAGCGGCTTCACACAAGCTTTCGGATGCTTCCCACAAATCTAGGTGGTATCGGCAGGGGGGTTCATAGGCTCCCGCGGTACAGGAAAAAACCGTCACCTACTGCCACCGACATCCTCCATGTCCCGAAGGAAACCACTAGGCGAACCAGCATGGAAGGAAACACAGCTCTCACCCGGTGGGAATATCGAACTATATACCTCCCACCCAGACCCTTAGCCGGTTGATTGTGGAGGTCAAGGGCTCCTCTTTGGAGTGAACCTCTTACACATCCCTTCTTTATAAGGTTTTATGCATATCTAGATAGGTCACGACCTCCTAGACTTAGGCCCTGGTCTACCGTGCTCCTACTAGGATTACAAACCTTCCCGCAAAGCATTAGTATCCTCGGAAAATATCATAGTCCCTACCTTGAATACTCAGCTTTCGCCTTTCTTGTAAGGATCACATTACATAAATTCCAAAGATCCCGATACTTCACTAGTTTGCCCATAATCCTAAGATCTGGAGCCTAGCCTAAGGTCAACGTGGAAAGGACTCCCACTACGATGATGCCTCATTCACAATTTGATGTCTGATGTCATAGTAGACCTCATCTCATTATAGGTTTCGATGCTGGCCAAATAGGGACATCCGACAACCTCCGCCGGACCTCAACCTAATGGTGGCATAACCAAATCGTGATGAGTTCATATTACCATCAAACGTCATCTAGAAATGGGTATCACACAATGAAATCCTAACCTTACTTGGTCACTAGGACCACGTGGGGAAAGGGCATCCCACTATGGTTATCATACTTCTTATGGAGACATTAGTTAATTATCTCTAAACAAATCTAACACTGCGTCTATCTCGGTGCACAGTATTTGGCTACCTGAACTACCACGAGGGCGGTTACCATATTTTCTTTTAGCTAGCCACCGGATTTGCACGTGTTAGAACCATATAGAGACACCGATGAATCCATAAGTTTAGTACTAACCCTAAGCCTGATCTAGAGACAAACTCACAAGCAAGATAGATAATCACATTATCATCAGGGTTATCTAAATACTAAATAAAGAGAAACAACAGAAATAACATCCAAACTGAATCAAGTCCAGGGTCCGATCCCTGAACCTGAATAGCACAGCCAATATATCCTACTCTTCCGTTCTGCATGATCTCTGACGACGATCCCCATCATCACCAACGTGCACGCTTTCGCTAGGTCTTTGCACGCTATGGTACCGCTTGCCCGAACCGTGGATGAAGCATCATCTCCTTCTTCTTGTGACCGAAAAACTAACACGCTCCGAGCAAGTGCTCGTTCGTGTACAATTTTGCTAGAAAGAAAAAAAGACAATCCTAGAAACATGGCCAGGGAACCGAGGATGGTCAACCCCCACACTCGCCCATCTAGAGCCTTAAAATCCACAAGTACAATAATAATCAATGCAAAAATTAAATCCGGGGTTCAACCCCCGGATATATGCAATCACAGATTACTATTCAGCGCGGCACCTGTAAATAGATGATACATAACACAATCCATATGCATGATCTACGCCGAACCCCGACGAAAACATATACCATCATATATTCACATGATGTTTTCACGAATTCATGTATGAAACATACACCAAAGCGTGCTCTGATACCAATTATTGGATTTGGATCCTCTTATCGGAGTCGCAGCTAAAGCAAAAGAAAGATTCGAAGATTATACGGTATATATTTCATTACAATTAATTCTACAAAACAATCTACATGCAAATCTATGATCTTAGCATATGTGCGGACACCCTAGAGACATACTACGATCTACGGAAGATATGCATGCATCTAGTTAGATGTTTAGAATCATCATATCTTATGGATTTATAATCCGGAGATGACGGAATGATGAAGAACTGCACTTGAGTCGCAAGGGAAACTGTCGGATAGCACCTTGTCCTTTGCGAATTGAAGAATCCTCGAAATCCTGTCTCTGAGTGCAGGGATTACGAGCCGATGGAGGAATCCATTGCGAAGACGATGGCGAGGCGCGAGATTTTCTCCTCCTCTTTATCCTTTCTTCCTTCTCGTTCCTTCCTCTTTCTTCTCCCTTCTTCTTCCTCTCTTTTCCTTTGTCGAAACCACAAAGGAGGAGGACTAGGGAGGGTCGGATTTTCTAGAGGAGATGAGACCATTAGGCCGGCCCCTCCCTCTTCCTATTCCCTTATAGGGCCGGTCTCCCATGCCTTCAAGGAAGCTAGGGCCGGCCCTAGATAGGTTAGGATAGAGGTGGGTCAGTTTTTAGGGATTTTCAATGTCTATCGTGAAGCCTGGACGAAAACGCCCTTCACGAAAAGTGGAAAACTGAAAGAGAGACTGAGTGAGGTGCGCTACTCGGAATCGAGTTCCATCAGCGCCTATGAGCTCCTGAAATTATTCCACTCATTCTAAGATTCATATTCAATATGTTCTGAGCCATATTTCAATATTTACCAAAATACCCCTATGACCCGTAACACATGTGAATTAGGTTCTTAGGCTCCGGGCTTGCGCTCCATCGCGCTACTTCGCATCCAACGTATCCAAATAGATCGGGGAACAATTTCTATACGCAATGACAGGGTAGAACCTTCAGGGTTCGGGATCTCTAGCTCCAATCGGATCCCTGATTAACTGTTTCGGTGACACACCGAAAGTTCCGTTAATCAGCCCTAATCCGATTAACCCGCGTAGCCACCCAGAGTGCGACGCAAGTTGAACTCTAGTGATCCTAAACTAATGTTACTCTCTCGTAACCCTGTTCTCTACTATACTCCGATAATTCTTAGTCCCTCATATTACTGGTGTCATGATACGACTCGGGCGGTGGGGAGCACCGTCAGATCCCGATCGATCATCTGACTAGGGTTTGATGACTTGTCATCTATAATACCATACACCTTTTCGGTGCTATGCCTAGCATCCGGAACATCATCAGTCATACTGACAACCACCAGGCATGGGTTAACTGTGTGGACAGATTGACTCATCAAAACGCACCCGTCAATTACTGGACGTTAGATAACCTGTAGGGATTACATATCACTCAAGCGCCAGCCGGGTAACCCAACGCACCGTGGTATTGGACTATGGAAGGTCCGCACACGTTGGCACATCAAAGCACTACACAACTGGTTGGCCCAGTGAACATAGTCCCTCAGGGTTAAGGACAGATTATCTATAGTAGTAAGACAGTTTATGCACCAGTGTCTGAATCACTGAACTGTGAACCATCTTGGTTCCTGTTAATAATCATCGTGCTTGGTCAGGTGAATGGGAATCCCACGTTCCCGTGGTGGAGACTTCACCACATCCTCTACCTGCCAACAGCTTGTTCTCGGTGAAGCGACCGGCATCACCTAAGCTGTGAACTAGTTCTAGATCTATACATAACTGGTCCACTGGGTCTCCCACGCATGCGATCCTCCATGCGCCTCAGTGGCCTACTGTGTTCCCTAGGGTCCTTTTATTATATGAGTATTATCATACACCAGAGTAGTATTCTAATTGAAGCAATAACCAAAGTCATCTTTATTAATGTTAATACAGAAAATCCACGCTAAGGACACACGAACTACAACAGTTTGTATTTTTGGTCTGCACGCATATGAAGAACTCATGAAGAGCTTCAACATCTTCTCCAAGGAACGAAGCCCGCGCTTCTCCAATAGGGTCTTCTTCAAGCTTAACGGACAACTTTTTATAGAAACGAAAGAACCCCACCGTCGACGGGCTAACTTCATGATTGTGCTCGAGATTAACTTCCACCAAATGGAACAACCCATCGACATACTTCTATACTTTGATCCTAGCTTGACAATCCATTCTAGCTGACAATGGCAAACTATGAGAATGACATCGGTATGAGGTCTTGCACGTGCCAAGCATATCGGTTATAGAAGTCAAGAACTTCTTCGGAGGTTTTGAGCACCATTCCCACTTGAGGGGTCCCCTCGTCGACTGATCGAATTTTGATCCCCATCCTACTTGCACGCTCTTTTCTCAACATTCGGATAATCAACAAAGACTACTTTTGCACCCTTTTCTAAGGCCCCTAGCATGAGAATTCATCTGCCATCTCTTCTGGAAAGGAACAAAATCCTAACACCCGACTCAGTAACTTATAGCCACATGAATTCGGAAGCATGCATTGTCACCACAATTGATTAGGTGCGTTTGGATACTGCAAGCAGATTAAAAGAAAAAAGGTGAAAAAACAAAAACAAAACAAAATTCACCCTTTTTTTTGTTGAGTAAGAAAAGAGAGAGAGAATCAACACTTTTAGTTCGATTGAAAGATTTCAAGATAGGGAATTGGTTTCCTAGATCTATAGCAATGGAATGGAAGACAGGTGTGCATTGCGGGTAGGAATTATGATTGGATCATAATAGAGCGAAACCCTCAAAACCCTAACCGAAATGGGGTTACAAGGACATGAGAAAAGATCGGAGAGAGTACCTAGTACAGAATTCTAGTCCTTCCCTTCTCTTTGATTGAGGGAGCGAGCGAGGGAGGTCTTTCCTCTACTGAGGGGAAAGAGTTTACACCCGGGAGTGGAGAGAATCCCTTCACTCCAACACCCCCCCCCCTCTTACACTAATATGAGGGTAATTTAGGAATAAAATTATTAAAATTCATGTTCACTTTCCTAACTACCAAACATACCCAACATCACTTATGGGAGGGAATCCCCTCCCTTTCTGTCACATTCCAGCTACCAAACACGACTAATTAAACAGGAGAGGGGGGGAAGGATGGAAAAAGCTAGCACAATGCTACAAAGCTTGCAATGTGTGAGGATCCGGATGCAGTGATCCAAAACCACGGTGTACTGGGTTACCCGGCTGGCGTTGCATCAGCGTGTCACTCCTGCAGGCTATCCACACCCCTAACGGGAGGTGCGTTTCTTGGTCTGATCTACGTCGTATTAAACCCTGGCAAGGTGGTCATCAGTTGGACTGGTGACGGATCCGATTGCTCGTCAGAGTAATCGGAGGTACGATGTATGTGGTCAACCTTGAAGGAAGCGAGTCATATGATCACTCGAGTCTGACGGTATTCTCCACCGCTCGAGTTGCATCATGGCACCAGATGGAGGGACATCGAGTTTACCATACTAAGCGGAGAGCAGGGGTATGAAGGAGAATATAGTAAGTCCGGGAAATTGGAGTGCAGCCTGCATCGCACTCTGGGTGGCCACGCAGGTTAACTCGGACTTAGAGGATCGATGGTACACTCGGGTAGTGTGTCGATCGAGTCTAAGTTGGAAGCCATGAACCCTGGTCCCTGAAGGTTCCACCTTATCAACATTATGTACGATTCTTATACCATCTCCTCGAAACACAGAACGTAGTTAGAGGAAGCGAGAAGTCCAAGCCTACGCTCCGTGAGTGCTTCGCACTAGTGCACGGTAGATGCGTAGCTACGTGTGTGCACCAAGGGGAAACCCTGGGTTAGTGCAGAGACGCATGTAGCAATTCCTTGCCATAAGTGGACTTTGCCACATGAGTGCGATGCACTTGGACATGTTGCGAGTTGACTAGTTGACTTCACTAGGGGCACCCTACCGGAACCTCAGAGAATAGTGAAATCACTGGTGCACTTCACTTATGTGTGCCTTGCAAAGTCTCATACACGAGGAACGACCAACTAGTGTTGAGAGACTGGTCAAGACCATGCGTCACTATGTACTAAGGGGGCCGACCCTAAGTGTTAAGAGACTGGTCAAGACCGGCCCCATTGGTTTCAGGAGGTTGTTGCCTCCGATGAAAGGGTCGATCATGAGGCACATAAAATGGGCTAGTTTTGACCATTTTCAAAACCAAGGAAAAGATAGAGATAAAGAAGAGATATATAGGGAGAAGGTTTGAATTAGTCAACCCTATCCGTACTAGCCTTATCCATATGGATAGGCCGGCCCTATATAAGGAAATAGGATAGAGGGGGGCCAGCCATGCAAGCCCTAGGGGCCGGCCATGGCATGGGAAACCCTAGCCGCCCCCTCTTATCTCCTCTCTTCTCCTCTCTTGTCTTTCTCTCCCTCGCTTGCGCCATTGGATGGCAACTCGTCTTCCTCTCGTGGTGTTTCGTAGAAGGAGAAGGCTCATCGGATGGAGGGACTCAGAGATCCATCGACGAGGTGCCGTGCATCGTGTGAGATCGGGTAAACTAGAAGGCATCTCCCGTAACCTTTTGTTATCCAGAATCCGTACAGAAAATCAGTATTATTTCTATGATTCCGGAAGTTACAGAAGTCAAAACGAGGTAAAACTTATTGCAAAAGTTGCATCTCGAAGTTGGCTACCTACAATCCAAATTTCAGCCCAATCCGAGTTCGGAGCAGAAAGTTATGGCCATCGCACCGAAGCTATGTCAAGCAGATCCGAGCCTGTCTCCATCGACAAAGAAGAAACTTGTCGCGGTGAAAGAATCCGCACGCAGGTATGATATCTAACATGTAGATATAGCAAAGATAGAACATGCATATATGCTAGATTGTTCTTTCGCATTAGATCATCGTTAAGGGTTCACGTAGTTGCCATGCTAGATTCATACACGCACATGTAGATCGTTTCGATGAAAATTTTGATATGTAATGCACACCGCTCACGGTCTTCGGACCTTCTCTTTGCTTCCGCTGTGGGCCTCTACCATGGATTTATTTCCAACACCTTCTACCCTATTGAACCGATCGTAGACCGATTTTTACTGGTTTGACCCTAAAACCTCCGACCAAGGTCGGATTCGAGCGAGACTGGATCCAATGAGTCCCTCATCTCTAGACCAAACTATTTGGACCCCCTAGTTTTAGTAATTCATAGATGTAGCAACTTATACACTTAAATCATGGTGGTCAGTTTCTTCTTTGACGGTACACCGAACCGAAATACATAAAGAGCGTGGACCGCCGAACTATTCTCCAGGTGAACATGATTAATTCTATTCTGGTTAGAGTAGATTGTAGTTGTATCTGTAAAATAATTAATAAAACCATATATGGCATAGTATGTTCAATGCATGCAGGTGGAAAACCGGTACTGCATGTGGAAGGTGGGCATACTATCCCTTACCTCTGAATAAGCATGCAACATTTTGATAGCTCTAACACTGATTAGCTCAACCTAGATTCATACTAGGATGCATGTAAACAAGTAGATATTTGTACTGATTAATTATTGATATTTTGTTGAATAATTGTGTTTGGTGACCATGGGTCTTATGGTGCAGTCTAGTTGCTATTGAGCAACGAAGGCTGGTGGTCTCAGTGGAGAGACTGGTGGTCTTGGTGGAGAGACCGGTGGTTGTATTTCCTCAGTCGAGGTTCTCTTCCCAGAGGGAAGACTCACTACTCACGGGCATGGGTAGGGGACCCGAGTGCATAGGATGGGAGGTGAACCACTGCCTGTGCATAATCCAAATCAAGTAGGTAGGGTCACATGGTTGGGCAGGCGGTAAAGCCTCTAGTGGCCTAGTAGTCCACCCTTGGGTAATGACCCTGAAAAGCAATATGGCAGGAGTGCCCCCGTGGTGAAAGACCAAGCCCCCTTATAGCAATATGGGTATTTTTGGCTCTCCAGGTATGTTTAGACCCAAGTTTCTGTTGGTAGATTCAGTTAAAAAACTGTCGGTTCACTTTAGGAGTAGGTAGAACTAACATGCGGTAATTATACTTTTAATTTGGATGATTACTTGTCTTTTATGTACTAGTTGCATTTGTAGTATAGTAGAACTGCCATGTGTAGCTAGTTGATTTCCTTTACTTACAGTGTGTGTATATATCGGTTGCCGCCCTCGTAGACTTTTAGAAGGGCGGGGTACGACTATGGTTTACCCTAGCTAGTTTAGGATTAATTGTTCACTTAGTTTACCTAGTAAACTCACCCCGTTGTTGCACACTCTTTTCAGGTACCGTAGATTCTTCTCAGATATTTCCTAGAGGAACTTAAGTAGCTATTGAGAGAGGACACTAGAGGTGTTAGCTAGTTTTTTTTATTATTTCCAGTTGATTATGTAATAACTGTGAAACTATGTTTTAGATGCTCTGAATAATGCCAGAATCAGTAATGTTTCCCTGGTAAGCTTCTCCTCAAAGCTTTTTGCCTGGTAGGCCTTTCCTCAAGGCCAAGCTATTGGTAGGCTTCTCCTCAAAGCCATCCCCCATCAACTAGTAAGTAGTTAATGATAAATTAGTAATAAATAACTAAATAATAAAATCAACCTCGCGACCTTATAACCCTGACTTACTCTTAAAACCCCATCACCCCCGGGTTTAACTGGTTTACCCTTGTAGTCGGATCCGGGGTCTGACAGTTGGTATCAGAGCTTAGGGATATGATCCTAAGTTAGGTTGTTAGTCATTGTGCTGATTTACTGTAAGAGTTCTTAGTAGCTAGTAGGATATATCCTTAAGTTTTAGTTTTGAGGGTTTTATTACTTTTCTACCCTACTGAAGGGGACGCCTTTCAGTAAAACAGTTAAGAGGGACGTTTCTTAACCTGGTAAAGCAAGTAATTGAATCCCCAACCCTATAAGTGTGTTAGATTATTCTATTCTCTGCACAATTTTTCTATTTAAGGTGTGTAGCTTGCCGCCTCTTTCCTTATGTGTTTGGGGCGGATGTTACACCCACACCCCCCCTCCCCCCCCCCAACACCCGAACCCAAATATTCTGCCCCATTTATCTGCCCCATCGTCTGCCCCCCCCCCCCCCCCCCCCCCAAGTAATATATGTCCATTGCACCCATACTCGACCCGTACATTGCACTCAGTCCGAACCGGCAGGCAAAGAAACATATGTGATTGGCCCCCCGACATATGCTCCAGATTATACCTGATCATTGTTGTCCCTTTGCCTACCAGTTGGGATGAGTGCGATGCACCGGCCGGGTTTGGGTGCAACAGATGACTATGACTTTGGTGGCAGACGATGGGGAAGAGAAATACAGCAAAAGATATGGGTTCCCAGTCTTTCATATAATCATGATATCACTTAGTTGTCATCACGGATCAATAACAAACACTTGAGCATCTCTCGAGGTGCATCATAGCCACACGATGGCAGCCACCGTGACAAGTGCATCGCATTCAGCCCGAACTGCACCCGTCGGCTTCTCTGATTTAAATGATTATTGTAAAGAGAGGTGTTGGCTCCAGCATTTTTGATTGATTCGTGATGCCAGCTAAGATGGTATCACGGTTATAACAACGTTTTTGTACCATCGAGGAAAGAGAGAGAGAGAGATACGGGAAGAGAGAGAGAGAGAGAGACGAAGAGAGCAGTGTTTTGAAAACCAAACCGGACGGGTGGTTCAACCGGTTTGGACCGGAACCGGAACATGTTTCGGTTTAGTCTTTGAAAAAACCGGTTTGTATGACCGGACTGGGCGGTTGAACCGGTTTGGACCGGAACATGTTTCAGTTCAGTCTTTGAATAAACCAGTTTGTATGTTAACCCAGGAATCAAACCTTGCCATTGAAGAATTTAGTATATATCTATTTTAAAAAATATATTTTCATGTGGTTCAAATGGTTGAACCACCGGTTTGAACAAATTTGGACCGAACCAGATGCTTTTTCGGTTTGCCTTTCGGTTAGATTTTGAAAAAACACAGAGAGAGATCATGGGGGAGAAAGTGACCGAGAAAGAGAGAAAGAGAGAGATGGGAGAGAGAGAGTGTGGAACGGAGACACGAAGAGAGAGAGAGAGAGAGATGCGGACGGACGAAGAGAGAGAGAGAGAAATTGGGAAGAGAGAGACAGACAGAAAGAGAGAGCGAGAGAGATCGGAGAGAGAGATGGACGGACAGAGAGAAAGAGAGAGATAGGAGAAAGAGATAGACGGAGAGAGAGAAAACCAGGAAGAGAGAGGCGGAGAGAGAATAAGATCGTGGAGAGAGAGAAAATCGAAAAGAGAGATAGATAGAAAGAGAGAGCGAGAGAGATCGGATAGAGAGAGAGAAAGACGGACGGAGAGAGAGAGAGAAAGACGGATGGAGAGAGTGAAAGAGACGGACAGAAAGAGAGAGAGACGGACGGAGGAGAGAGAGAAAATCGGGAAGAGAGAGAAACACGGGGAGAAAGAGAGATCCGGGAAGATAATGAGAAAGAGAGATCGGGGGAAGAAGAGAGGGAACGACTGTGATCGCGAGAAAGTTTTGTTTAGTCAGCATTTGGTTCCTTTTTGTCTAGTCAGCATAAAACCATCGTCCTTTGTTATATAGATGGCTATTTGATCATTGACAGTGGAGTCAGTTTCAATAACAAATGTATTTTTTTTTCAATTTTGACAATGAAGTCGATAATCCACATATGTGTTTTAGAAAACATATGTGAAACATAGTTTTCAGGCTGGGTTATTAACAGTAAAGTCGGTAATTCACATATGTGTTTTAAAAAGCATATTTCACATATGGTTTTCAGTTTACACCATTGAATAAGATTTTCAATTCTTTCGAATTTTTTTTTTTACCAATTTTGATAATGAAGTCGGTAATTCACATGTGTGTTTTAGAAAACATATGTGAAATATGGTTTTCAGTATCGGATGCAGTTTCAGACTCATTGATGGGATGAGATTAAAGGTTAATGAAAAACATATTTGAAATACCGACTTTAAGGGTTAGGGGAAAAAAAAAACCAGCAGCCAACGTGGCGGGCGCTTTACTATGTGCTCCCACCACGTGGTTGTCTTTTGACTACTTTTGAAATTATTTTTGGGGATGGCTATTAAAATAATATTTTTTTTAAATGCTAGTTTGAAAAAAACCCCTTATAAATACAACTTAAAAAAGAGGGAACCTTTATCTAATATAAATATTAACCAGGGAGGTGTATGAAAATAATCCCTTTTCTTAACGTGCACCGAGCTCGGCGGGGGAAGACACCGTTACTCCTTCGTGTTCGTCACGGAAGCGGGGGATCGCAGACGGTGAGGACCGGTTGCAGATCTCGGGGCGTCGGCGAGCATCGGCCACGGCGAAACAGATAAATCATTCTCACCGGAGTTTCCACCTGAATCACCACGTAAGAATCCCCTCCCGTTGAATCCCTTCTCCCCGCGCTCTCTCGACTCGTGTCCATAACGTGAGAACTGTGCTCTGCTCTGATCTCGGGACGAAGCTGCGATGGCTTCCACCTTGGAGAAGAAGCTCTCAGAGCTTACCGTCGACGACGATTGGGCTTCTTCTGCGCGAAATTGTCAAACCAATCTCGGAATCCTCTCTCCTGGTCAGGTATTGCAAAACAAATATGGTTTCTGATTCGAAAAAAGAATCACATAACTGCTTGTGGATATGCCTGATGTTGAAATCACCGTTGCGATGTTCACCAGATCGAACTTGCGAGAATGCTGATATGCGAGGGACAAAGCCATCTTTTTGCTCACTGGCCAGAGCCAGGCGTCGATGATTCGAAGAAAAAGGGTTTCCTCGATCAGGTTTATCATCTGTTTTTTTTTTAAAATAGAATGATTGACCAATTCAATACTCATTTTCACCAAATCTCAGATAGCTAGATTTAATCGACGATCTTTTAAGAATGATTCTTAACAAAATTCCTTCAACTGAAATCTTAGAGATAAACACCCAGAGGATCTCCACGGTAGACTATGAAATACAAGGGAGATTGATGATTCGATACTGAATTGATCTTCACATTAGGCTTTCTGAATTATGGGTTCAACTCCTCTCCATTGGTTGTCGTCTCCCCTATTGGTCACTGGCGATTTGGGGAGTGACATGTGGAGATCCGAAATGGCAACGGCCACGATCTATGGCCATGGGATGAATCCAAGGGGGGAAGCCACCACCCCGGCTGCCGCCCACCACATGCTGTAGCTGCCTACCACCGTCCCCGCCGGCTGCCGCCGCCTTCAACCACTTGCCGCCGCATCAGGAAGGGCGGCGGTGGGTGGTGGCCGGCGGGGCCACGGCTGACGACCGGTGGTCGGCAGGGGTGGTTGGTGCGACGATGGTGGTGGCTGGCGGTCGGTGTCGTGGCCGGTGATAGGTGGTTGGCGGGGGCCGGTGGTGGCCACATCCCCTGGGTTAATCCCATGTCCATAGATCGTGGCCGTTGGTTTGCAGATCACTGTCTGTCACTCCCCTAATCGTCAGAGACCGATAGGGGAGACAGATCACCAATGGAGAGGAGTCGAACGCGTGAATTATAGAGGCTTGTAGAAGAAGAGAGTTTGATCTAAGTCTGTGTTATTTGTTCCGTTTTTATGTAGCGTTAATTTTTCTTGAACTAGATCCACCACCATGGATTTCAAAATGACAAATAAACAATATATAATGATTAGAAAGTTTTTTCATTATATGAGTTGTGGTGGGGATTCAAAGGATTCTACACAGTGATCGTAACTTAAACATTAGAAGGGAACTGTCTCAAAGTGATCAAATAACTCTTTGTGTTCTTAAGTGTTATAAGTTAAACTACTTTTCTGTTGTAATAATGTGATCTTGAACTCCTTATACATTGCCTTTGAGTTTTCATGCTTATTTTATTGAAATATGTACTTTGTCCTAGGTTGCTCGCCTTAATGAAAGCTATCCTGGTGGTTTGGCGAAATATATCCAAAATGCAAGGAATCTGCTAGCAGATTCAAAAGCAGGAAAAAACCCATTTGACGGCTTCACTCCTTCTGTAAGTTAATATGTTTTTTTTATCATTCAAAACAAGTTTCTTCGACATGTTGACCATGTGCTTATCTATGTACTTGCTAACATTACTATTAGTTTTGAAGGTAATATCATTCATGTGTTTTTTCTTTATTTTTGTAACTTGTAAGTTAAGTCAGGCTGTCAAGATGGACAACTACACACCATCCTAAGTTAAATGTAATAAGTCACTCGGTCTTGAATAATTTTAATCATGAGATGTACGTCTTTAGGTCATAACCAGGTAGTGGAAGTAAAGGATTCTACATATGCATGTTATGCATCTTCCTCGTAAGCAAAACATAAACGAACATCATATTAGTAAGCAAGGTTTGAAATTTTGATTTCAACCAATATTTTCATACTGCAGAATATGGAAATCATTGTTTTAAAACTCGAAAAAACTCTGCCGAGTCGGATTGAGTTGACTCGACTCGGATAGATTTCGAGTCGAGTTATTTGGTTGAGTTGGAACGAGTTTGGAGAAAACTCGGTCGAGTCTGGCTGAGTTTACTCGACTTGGCTGACTTTCGAGTCGAGTCCGAGTTTTTGAACAATGATGGAAATATTGCGTGGAAATATTTTGACAGTGTGGAAATATTGCAGTTTTATAGAAATGATAGAAATATCAATAAGATGATTGAATCTTTTAACGAAACTCTTGACAATCATAAATCACATATAGATACATATTGTGTAATGCTTAAATCATATTTCTACACTATCAAGGGGTTAGGATGTCTATGGAGTTTGTTTTTATATGCATATTGTACAGATACATAACGGTCTAAGATCTACACATATCCAAAGTTCGAGTGATTTCATCAATATTAAGACTTGATTATTTATTTATTTTTATAAGAACCTCCAAAATTTTTAAAAGTGAATTTGATAAATTCAGTTATTTATCCCTAAATCCATTGTCAGGATATAAAATCTTGAATCTTGATAGATTTGATGTTCTTATACCATTATATTAATTAGACAATTAGAAACGAATTAATTGAAAGGAATCTAAGGTTTGCATATTCAAAACTTTCAAAAAGTACACTTCAATATGATCGAACAAACATATGAATGTGTTTTTCGTTGAATTGATCTCTTCAGGTTGGTGCTGGATGGTAGATCACGTACCCAAAACAAATTTTCAGAAAAAATCACAGTGGTGAAGTCGAACGTTTTGCTCAGAGGGTTTAAAGTTTAAGGTTTAGGTTTTAAGAGTTTAGGAATTGAGGTTTAAAATTTCAAAAATTTCGATAAGTTCCCCACATTTCGTTTCGAGCGTCACAAAAATGGAAATATTTCTAGCGTCAAAATATTTCCCTAAATAGGAACTTGTTGCTTTGGAATATTTGCCAAGAACGTACTACAAATATATATTTGCCAAGAACGTTCCAAAGCAACAAGTTCCTAGCGTCAAAATATTTTTTTGACACGTCACAAAAATAGAATATTTAAGCAAATTGTTTTGTTTTCTACCAGGTCTTGTCTAGTGTTCTTAACCTCACATTTGGTTAAAAAATTGCCGCATGGATTAAAGATTGATGTATTCCAATGTTCTATGAAATTTAAAAGATTGAGAATGGTAGGATTTGTAGAATTTTGTGAATGGGTTGTCCTTATCTGTATCAAGAACAATTTTCAATTGAATATTAAGAAAACAAGGATAAGTGGTGTATTTAGGGCTTTAGAACTCCTAGAGATTATGTAAAATTGGCTTCATAAACTTCAAGATATTAGGGTAGCTCGGGAAGGATTCGAGGGTATTGAAACAAAATTTGTATAGGTTTCTAAGTCTCACCTGGTCTCCTTCCCCCCCAAAAAAAGGTCTCACCTGGTCTCGATTTGTTGTAAACAGTAAATAAAATGAATTATAACTGTATAAGGGAGCCGAAAAAGAAAGGAAGAGAAAATTAGTTCGAGAAAGAACATAAGCAGTTTTATGCAGAGTATTTTAGTAACATTATACGTACTGAAGCTTCTTATACTAGCAAGCAATGTCGAATTCTAATATCCTATTATAATGTAAGTACTGGTGAGGTTGCTAATAGGAGTAATAGCCAACGCAAAGATACATATTGTTTGAATTCTATAAGATCTAAATAAAGAACTCTATTATTTGTTGACTGCCTATCAACTTATTTTTTCTTATTACATGTTGAATCAATACTAAAGCAGGAAATGTAGGGGTTATGCCCATCCCATTGATAAACATATGCTCTGACAATCAACACAGATAACATATACAGAGGTTCACTAAAACAACTAACAATTATAGAATAAATCCACAAATTGATCTAGGACTCAAAGAGATAATGTTCTAATATCAAACGAATCTAAGATTCATACTAATACTTGAGAACTGGGGTTTTGGGAAAACTAGGGTTTATGAGCGTGGAGTGAACTATGATATGTTATGTAAACAGAGTACCAGACCTAAAATTGATCTGAATTTGGAGGGGTGCAAGGGGCTATGTAGGCGTGTAAGTGTAAGAAGGTTTTCTTGATCAGAGTAGTGTTTGGGGGGTCAAAATAGGAACTTGTTGCTTTGGAATATTTTTGCAACAAAAATTCTGGAGAGATCACTATGGTCAGTAATTAGCATAAAGTTTGTTTTTAGATTTTTATATATTTGTAGTACGTTCTTGGCAATATATGAGGAAAGCTAAAAACATATAAGTTTGAATATGTCTAGATAATAAAGCAGGGTTTTAGGGGGGGGGGGACAAATCTTTTGGGATAAAGATGGGTTGAGATTTAAAGGGGGAGATTAAGAAGGGTCTGGATTAAAGGACCAATTGTAATTCCTTAGAATTTTCTTACCTTTTTCCTCAAGGGCAAGGTTATAGCCTTATATCCCTACCCCCTATTATAAAAATGCATATCTTTTCTAACATACTCCAATTTGTTACATAATTTAGGGGTGGACATGGGCCCTGTGACCCGCCCGACCCGACCGTATATAGGACTTGGGCTAAGTGTAGAGATCTATCGGGCCCGATCGGGCTGTATTTTCAGGCTTGATAAATTTGCAGGTCGGACTTAGACTTGCACCTATTTGATCCAGTCCGGCCCGACCCTATTGATATTTTATTTTACTTTCTCATTTAGTCGTGGGATAAAGAGCTAATGAATCATTTTACACACAAAGTCAAGGTTGAACCCACATTCATGGGGGACCCACTTAAGATTTTCCTCTATGTAGGGGTGCACATAGGTTGGGCGAGCCGGACTTGGGATGAAGAATCTAGTCCGAGTCGGGCCTTGGACCCGACCAAGCCCGGTTCATGTCCACCCTTGTGTTACATATTGGTGCATCTTTAAAATAAGGGTGGGTAAATCAGGTAAATATTTGTTCTTGAGGGATAATGTGAGAAAGTTTGGAGTAATTACGATTCGGCCTTGATATACCGACTCCTTATTTTTTCTAGCACAGAGAGAGAAGGAGGGGGAAGGGGGGGGGGGGGGGGGGGGGTGGCCGGAGAATGCCTTCACTCTCTTTGTCACTCTTTTTTCCTCGCGCGCGCATGGGTACGTTTTGGAGATAGCATCATCTCTCTATCTGGGCTAGTATGCCAAAGGCGAGGTGGGCCAGCTGGAGGGGATTTTCTCTCGCGCGAAGGGGCAGTTCGCTGGAGGCGGGTTTGCTAGAGCCTGGAGGTGGGGGTACTGGCGACATGCACAAGTTTAGGGGGGTGGGGGGTACAGAGGGGTCTGGATATAAAGTGGGACTAATATGATACTGAGAGGCTCTCATTAAAGGGGAGGGGATGGTCGCTGGAGTCCGGAGGTGGTTGCTATGTGTGTGTTGGGGGTGGGGGGGAGGGGGGAACGATTGTCGACGTCGAGGGTGGCCGTGGCCATTGGAGTGTCGACATGCATGAATATTACTAGGTACAAATAAGATAAAGGGTTAGTAAAGACGTGTCACCTTCCACCATCTTCAAGGCGTCACATTGAGGGAACTATGATGTCGCATCATGGTAGGGCCCAAAGTGTCACACCGAGGTTGATAATTGTAATATCAATTAGAAAAGACTCGAACAAATTTCATCGATTGATCAACTATGGTGGGTTGAGACCCTAGTTATAGAGTGCAGAAAGGTATCCAATCACCAAAAGTGGCCCCTTCCTTAAATTATAGAAAGTCGTGATGAATACAACCTCCCATAACCACAGGGGAACCGACCAGCTGCACATCACTAGAATTATAATTCATAACTTCCCTTGCTTATGTATGTATGGATCCTCAACTGGAAACTCAATCCTAATTAATTGACTTGAGTCTTCCCTAAAACAATAATATTTTAAACTAGTATTCTTGATGCAGTACACTCGTGTAAATGATGATTTCTGGAGACAATTAAGGTGATTAATTTAATAATATTAAATTAAAGTTCATGGATGATTTTCAATGCAATAAGCTAGGAAGCACCGATACGGATACGGGGATACGGATACGACAATACGTGGATTTTTGAAAAACTAGAATATACGGTACAACAGGGATACATATGTAATTTATTATATATATAATTAAATATAATATTTTTTTGTGCTAGAGTATAAATAGTGAATAGTTTGAAAATTAAATATGACCATGTTCATCATTCATTACATGATTAACATCCAATACAACCAAAAAATACAAAGCTAGTTTCACATTCATCAATTGTAAAAAAATAACGCTAACAACATTATGCAAGTGTCACATTCATCGTCCATTACAAAATGCTAGCAAAAAACATTACATTCATCATCAATTACAAAATACAAAGTTAGTGTTACATGCATCATCCAAAAAACAAAACATATAAATGATATCATTAAGCAAATTGTTATGTATGGAATTTAGACCATATCCGAAGTTTTGGTCGGGTTCAGGTCGGGTTTTCGGATTTTGGATTCCATAGCCATCCATATGTATCTCGGTGTATCGGTCCCGTATCCCCGGCTTATCGGTCCCGTATCCCTGGCGTATCGGATCTTTTTTTTTTAAATCCCGATACTTCCTAGCCGTATCGGGTCGTATCGGAGTATTGGGAAGTATCCGATACGGGTACGACACCTGTTTCGAAGTATCGGTGTATCACAGGTAATAAGAAATCAATAGAGAACCCTTATGATAGGAAAAGTCGAGTGTAAGCAGTGAGACTGGAAATGCTTGACCGTTTAGGAGTTGAGGAACCCTCCGGAGCCAGGGCAGTTTGACTAACAAGGATGGGTCTAATACGCGAAAGAGGGTTTCAATTGGTTAATTAGGCTTAAATAAGATTATTGAAGAGACACAGGCTCATGCAATGTTTAAGTTCCAAGCAAACTAAGCAATTATCATATATTGTCAAGAAATTTAAGATCTATGATTCTATGGTAATAGTTCATCAATGGAAGCTTAGGTTTCTAGTTATCAGATAAGAAAGAAATCAAATATTATTATTTCATTTTGTCTAGGAGTTCTGATGGAGGCAATAAATGCGAGACGAGAGTCATGAGACAAGTGCCAATGGGTCACCGTGGGTGGCTGCATTAATCTAGCCCATCAAATGGAGCTAGCGAATGTGAGGGGGCCTATCAAATATCTCACCACGTGATGCTCAAGTGCGATTGAGATCTGGGGATCATGATGATCACAAAGTTCCCTTGGAATGCCACGAGAGTGGATTTGAAAGATGACTTTAAAGCGAGGAGGCTAGTGATCTGGTTCGAGAATTTGTGTAGAGGGATTATTTAGAGCGTGATGGGGCAATCGACTCGGATCGTGAGGGCTGTGGAATCCTACAAAGGGGATGGAGTTATAATTTATGTCCCAAATTTTTCGGTAAGAACGCATCTAAAATATTTTCTAGATTGAGAAGCCAACATCAATAATTACTTTGAGAAGAAACTGATTGAGGAGCTGTACATGGTTGTTTATTTGCCAATCTAAAGTTTAAATGATGTGTTGAATTGGTGGAAATGCGTGGAAAAACAAATCTTGACAATAAAAGCTGAAAATTGTGACATGGAACAACGTAAAAATATGCTTGAACTATGTGGCACCAAAGGGTTCATTGAAAACCATCGAAAGAGTTCAACCTTGATATCTAGCATGAACCTAGGTTCCTTCCTGATCTTCCATCATTGGTTTGTCTTATAAACACATGCAACGTCAGATTTGCTCTTGATAAGAGATCTTCGATCTTCCTTCCAACCCAAATAGTTATCCTCGCTGTACAAATGAGTATCTTAGGAAGGACATGACCTGAGGGCATGATTGAACTTTTCATGCACAGTCACGATGTCGACCTATTATTTGTTAGAGACATAACTTTACAAATATGTAAAGTTCTTTTAGTGAATCCTTGGCAGAAGGATTTTCATCCTGTGATTGGTCATCCTTGTATAACAGAATGTCTTCCATAACTGGACATCATTACTCCAAGAGTCCTAAGTATGTTTTGAATATGATCAATTGTTTCTTCAACATGTTTACCCTATTAATGGGTTTGAACAAGACACTCTCCAGGCTTATGATGCCCATGGTCTCCATAAGGGTTCGTAAAAGTGTAAAACACATTGTTCGACTACTTGACTTCCTCTTTGAGACCTTCCTTTTTATTCAAGGGATTTATATTAAGATCACCTTACATCATTTCTGATGAGTTTGAAAATTTGATTACATGTCCACATAATAAAATCTCCATAATGAAGCTCCTAAATGAGGATTTATATTCAATGGATTTAATGTTTTGGATTCTAGCATGTGGGACCTACTTTTCAGCAAACTTGAGTAAGGTTAGTTGTTGGTCCAATGATCACCATGATTTGCTCTTTCTGCACTTTCCATCTTTGCATCTTACATCCCATTATCACCAGTAGTTCTATCTACACCATTGGTTATTGCCCCAATGCACATGCATGCAACCCTCTCACCCCACCATACACTTGTGAAAAAAGATTGACATGTAAAGCAATTTACAATCAAATCACTCTCTTTGTGGCTAGACATCACTATATACTTCTTATAAAGAAAGGAAGTTCGTATTGTACCTTAATATTACTTGACCTACTTTAAAATTGATGTTTGTAAGTTGTCTAGATTTTTTGTGCATTAATGGCATGCGTGCATCTCTCATTTGAAAAACCTATAGGAAATTAATAGTGGAGTAATGCTACTTGTACAATCTAAAAAACAATCTCAGATCCAAGCAGTGGTGGCGGGGCCCAAGGGTCAGTGCATCACCCATGGGCCCCACCACCACTGCGTGGGTCTGAGATTGTTTTTTAGATTGCACGTGTAGCATTACTCTTAATAGTGTTGTTGAGGTGAGCTACATGGTTTTACTAAGGTTGAGGTAGAACTGAAGTATCATTGTTAGGTTAGTAAGTTCTTTATGTGGGCAGATCCCATTTTGTTTCCTTGTTGGAACAGAAAGATATTTATTGAATCGTTCGCCTAACCTTTCTAATGGATTGACTACACGATGTATTGTGAACACATCTCATCGGCAAATGCCGCTTGGTAAGTTGGAGAGACTTTATTAGGAAGTTCCTTTCACAATAATTTGACAATCCTATTAATCTTCTAATTTTGGTTTGTGTGTGTGGGGAACAATGTCCAACTTAATGCATTTTCCTACGCTTGATATTAGTATTTCCTAATGTTCATCTGGTAAAAGTCTATATTCTTCTCTTACATCATAGTATAAGACCATTAAATTTTGTTGCTAGCAAGTATAAGAATATTTAACTTGTAAGTTTTGTAGTTTGAAGCATATGGTACTCATTATTAATTTTGGTTGAAGTATTCTAATCTTCAATCTTTCTAGCAGCAGTATTTATAACTGTGGACAACTATTTAGTTTTTACCCTTAATATTTCCCAACATTACCCCACACTTTACGTACTGCTGCGTATTATAGTCGGAGTAATAAGATACATCATACATGGCATACAAAAAAAAATCCTTTCAGGTTCCATCCGGAGAGGTAGTGACCTTCGGTGATGATAACTTCATAATGTTGGAAGAGGCAGGCATTAGGGAAGTACAGAATGCTGCATTTGTCCTTGTCGCAGGTGGGCTCGGTGAACGTCTTGGGTACAAGGGAATTAAGGTAAGGGCAGATCTGTACATGTTGGTCACTGAGTGAGTACATATGTCGGTGTTCTCAGTTCATTTTCTCTTTCTCTTGCATTTCTCTTGATTTGCTGTTCCCTGCAACTATATGGATGCAGGCCTATATTTGTAGACATATTATTTGGTTGACAATATTTTATGTAACCTTATGATCCATTAAGCATAACCCTCATAGAAGAAATATGACATTTCTGATTAGATTTTTCTAGCGAACCCAGCTTACTTTTCAAGGAAAAGTTATGAACATATACTCCCATAGTCCCATGATTGCATTATCTTCTACTATGCCTGATTTTATGTTGCAGTTGGCTCTTCCTTTAGAAACCACAACTGGCAGATGCTTCTTGCAACATTATATAGAGACTATTCTGGCTCTACAAGAGGCTAGCTGTCGTCTGTTACAAGGTTAGCTAGTAAAATGATCCTCATGAAAAATATATTGAGCATGTCATGCAAATTAATTTGTGTCATCAATTACAACGACTGAATATTTTGCATTCATTCAGATTAATTTTGCGTATCATAAATTCCTTTGTTTCTTAGTTTGGTGTTTGGTGGATAGTTTTTTTTCTTCAATTTGCCTTCTTATTCGTTAATGTTACTTTGACATATATGTCTAAATCAGAATAACCTGTGGTCAAATTTCTTAAGCGTCTTCTGAGCCAGCCATAAATACTTGTGCAATACATGAATCAAGTTCAAACAGAGGAGGAATGTTTGAACTTTGAACTTATTCGTATATTTTTCTGTCCTCTTTCTTCCTTTTGCCCATATGTGGTGGACTGGAAGTTATGAATGCTTGCTAATTTTTTGTATCGTAAGCATGGGATTCAGTTTCATCTTTAGTCATTTTTGTTGGTAGAAAATAATGCAATATGTAGTACCTCACTGAAGTAATATTATCCCGTACATAAAATGCTAGTGCAAATAACTATGTAACATTATTAAATCAGCTACTTTCAACACTGTTAGCCCTAAAAGTGGGTGTTTTTTGCAATTTTTGTGGTGGTTTTATCTCAATATTTCTGAGATGCATTTTTTTATGTATGCAAGCATGATCAAGTAGTCTAAATTATTCAGACTACATACTAGTTCACCAATAGGCTAAATCATGATTGAATTCCGTGGAGTTCCAATCTATCTATCTATGATATATAGCAAACCCCCGGGCCCTTGTTACTGTAGTGCTACACTAATAGTCTAAATACGGGGGAAGTTGACAGAGATTGTTCGACGGCGGTGTTAGGTTGAGACCTGGGTTACTATAGAACCTTTTTTTTAATCTCTCTCTCTCTCTCTCTCTCTCTCATCCCAAGCATCGTATAGGGTTCCCACTAGTAGTCTAATATATTAAGCCAAAATCTTCAGTAGTCTAATACATGACCGATTTAATCAGTCAGCTATTCCTTCCTGCAGCACCCTTCGTCTATGCCAACTTGTTCAAAACTTTTGTCACTACTTTACTATCCATGTTATCTTAGCTCTTTATTTCTTCTGCACTGAGTTGTCATACAAATCCAGTGCAGGAAGGGAAAGAAAAGTGGTACATTTGACAAGTGGGTGAGACTCAGGCAATGAAGCACGAGCACTTCTTAGAGGGCCCCGTGTCCGTGTTGGACACGTGTCGGACACGGACACGGCTCGGACACGTGTCGAACATGGCTCCGAAGTGTCTTGTTTTTTTTTTTGTCCAGGACACGGCTGGGACACGGCAGGGACACTGCACAACCGTTGTTTGCATGTGATCGGGGATGAGTTGGATGATTTATTTGGGGCTTGGTGTAATGGACGGTTGTAATTAAGATTTGGCTTTAACTTATATCCTCTAAGGTTATAACATCATAGGATATAATTAATTGGGTTTTTCTTACAAATATTAAGATAATCTTTTAGCAATAATTCTAGAACTTTGTGGATTTTGTAGACTTTATTGGACGATTGTCATTACCCTTATGACCTCTAGTGAAGATCCCATAGTGCCAAACCTGACCCCATAGTAAATAAACTTCATTTTGCCCCCTTCAATTCAGTTTTGATTAGATTGAATTATTGAAATTTCCAAAAGAGGAAATTTAATAGTTGTCAAATTGGGGTATTGTGCCACCATTGAAATTTCTTAAACATAACCATAAAGTAATTTTCCATCTAGTTGGAGCATGCTTTATGAATTATTCTTTGAAGTTAAGCATCTCTATGTAGTATTCATGTATTATATATTATTCATATAACATTATATATATTAATTGCCGTGTCCTAGCCGTGTCGTGTCCTTCATTTTTGAGGAAATGTCGTGTCACCGTGTCCGTGTCGTGTCGTCTACCCGTGTCTGTGCTTCATAGGATTCAGGCCAATCTCACAATTTTATGAGTAAGATCAAATCTGAAATTACCCTAGAAAACAGGTCAAAGTTGATCAAAAAAGTAAACTAGAGCAAGCTAAGGGGATGGTAACCGAAAAGGGTTTCACAACTTTAATAGTTTTCATGAATGAATTTATAAAACATATTCAGGTTGGAGCTAAAATTTTGTAGTAGATTACCGAGTTTGGAAAGTATTATTCATGGCTTTCATGTAATTCTAAGATTACAGATGATCAAGGCGATGAGTGTAACAAGTCTGAAATAAAATTGATGCATAATTTAAGAGTAGATATGCAAAGGTTTGAGAAAAGCAAGTAATTTATAGAAAAGAAAAGAAAATTGCTAGAAGGGTCTCACTTCTTGTGGGAATTTAAGGCATCATGCCTAGTGGTGGTGGTGGTTTTTTTATGTTATTTATTTATTATTAAATTTTTTAGGGGGGTGGGGGTGGGGGTTGGTGCTAGTTGGTGGGGACTATTTGGAGGAGAAAATGACGGGCTCCCAAGAACTCATGTGTACTTTCATATCCCATGAACTTTCAAACTGTGAACTCATTAGTCCATGAACTTGAAAGTGATGCACTAAAAAGTTCCCAAGGAATTTGAGCTTCGGATTTGAAGTCCCTCACACCTAGAATCTTGAGTTATTCGTTTGGGATTTTAAGTACCTCACACAAAAAACACCTATGGTGGTGGCGGCTGTGGTGGCGATGTGTCGATGCCTACCGGCAACGAAAGTGCGGGGATGGGGGGGGGGGGAGAGGTTGAGGGTGGCCATATCTCACTGGCCTCTGGCCACTTAAACTTCAAATCCACCTTCGGCTTCCACATCGAATTTGAAAATGGGTGAGTTTATACATGAGGAAAATGTTGTAGTTTTACACTTAAGAACATACCTAGTAATATCTTCCTACTAGTATAACATGGGATTGGGGTGT
The DNA here is from genome assembly GCA_947650365.1 of Chamaelirium japonicum. Classification (NCBI taxonomy): domain Eukaryota; kingdom Viridiplantae; phylum Streptophyta; class Magnoliopsida; order Liliales; family Melanthiaceae; genus Chamaelirium; species Chamaelirium japonicum. The sequence continues at coordinate 29,728,788 of OX393558.1, read as the reverse complement.
GGCTCTCAAAGTTTCACCAACTAACGTGGGATTTGAAGTGCTACTTCATTAGTTCTAATCGATCGATAAGGTACTCTAAGTTCTTAGAAGTTTCCCAATGTCCCTGACGACTAACCCCCCTTATGTTTCTTATACATTGCACCAAGAAATCAAGCCTCTCACCAAGGTAACAGTAAAGGTTTGTAACAGATAAGAGAAAAACTCAAGGTGAGATTGATTAATCTTGTTGGTGGTATAGACCATTTTATATAGTACAAGTATTCACAACGTTGATTACTATTCAGAGTTTCAGATGGACTACTATAACAGTTCAAGTGAAATCAACATTCATTACTACATACCTTATTCTTGGAAAAAGGGCGTCGGTCCCCATTCACTTCGAGTCCAAGTGAAGAGTTCATAGGGGGGGTCGACCGGTCGACCCTCCTAATGACTTAGATAAGTCGGGCTGTCATTTTCACTTTCAATTGGACTCACAAAGTTCTATTCAAACTCAAACCTCATTTTTTGCATAAAATTATACTCCAAATGGTTCACATTTCCGATTGGATTTGAAGTTCTAATGAGATGGACTCTAATCACTATAAAAGCAAGTTGGTTGGCCCTTGTTTGAATTTTGGATGATTAGCTTCCCTCCTTTCATCTCTTATGGCCTGCTGCCCTTTCATTTAGCTTCATGTCTCTTCCTTCTCTCCTCTTCTTTTGTTTCTTTTCATATATCATTTTTTGAGATACATCACTCTAAACTTCCAGCCTTCTTATATCTTCGTTGCACTTTTGCGTAAGATCTTGATAAGTTCTCCTCCACTTCATATTCACAATTGTTTCAACTTAGTGCTTCCTCTGATGTACTCATTCCTAGTCACATGTGATTTTACCATGCATCGACATCATTTTAGTATGTGACTCTGTATGATGCTGAATTGGTTGACCTTTATGATATTTTGAATTTTTTTTTTTTTTGAGGACTTCCTCTCCGAGAAGGAGAGGATGGGGTTCAGCCATACCCCAGATATTTTGAATTTTTGATTAAATAATATTGTACACGATATACCGTCTCATTAAAATTCTCTTGGTTTATACTGATTATATAACTCACCAAAAGTATCCATCCCTGTCATCCATTTTATGCCTTCGGCTATGTCTCCTTTGTTTGTATTGAAAATCTAATATAGCCATCACGCTAGGCTTCATCTAATCTATGGATAGAATTGGGTACATCTTTTAATCTAAGCCTTAGCATTATATTATTTGATTCAATAGATTTTTTTTTCTTTCACAATTGTTAATGCCCCTATGGAAAAAGAGGTAACCCGCTTTGTCTACGACATGGATGGTGTCCACGTTTTCTTTTAGGAGGTCATGTGACTTGAACATGGACAATTTAAAGTAGGTTGTCTTATTGGTACTAAGTACTAATAGTGTCTCTATTGTTGGTGAGATAGGTGAAAAGAGGTCCGGGAGAATACTCGAAGATTAGATGGCCAATAGAGGGTTGTTTTGAAAATAACATAAAATCAATTCAAAGTTCTTGTGGGCCCCCTCTTGCTTGTATTGTCCAGTGCATCCTTATGGTCGAACCTTTCTTAGATTTCTATCTGGGAGGCTTACATCATATTTCTTGGGCCTCTACTAATTCCAATGCTATTTCGTGGCCCCACAAGTATGAGTTTAAATCTCGACTGATATCGGTATGTACTGGTATCGCCCAAACTAAACCAAGTTAACCCCCCGGGACCGAAACCGGGTCTGTATCGGCCGGTACCAACCCGTATCGGTCGAGTCAGGGTTGTGTTGACTGGTAAGAACTGGTACCGATCGGTACGGGACCTAGCCGACAACATGAGTGGTGGGGATAGGGGGGTGGTTGCGAGGTGTTTTTTTTTCCTTTTTTTTCTCCCTCCACATGGTCTACACATGCTTGCCCACCTGTGGTATGTGGAGGTGGAATTTGTTTAATGTATTTGGGCCTTGGGGGGTGGGTTGGATGTTATATAAACCCCCCCAAACCCATATCAAATCCCAAAGGGCCTAAACCTAAACCCAAATACCCCAAGACCCTAACCCTAAACCCTAATGAGCCTAAATCTAAACCCTAAACCCAATTACCAGAGCTAATGACCTAAACCCAAGTAGCCCAACTCTAAACCCAATCCAATTACCCTAAAACCCTAAACCCTAAACCCTAAACCCTAAACCCTAAACCCAAAAATTTTAATTTTAATTTTTAATTTTTTTCCTTAATTTTTAAGATTTTTCTTTGTTCTCTCTAGTCTAAAATCTAAATCCAATTAAACCTAACTACCTAAGTGTCTAAAAACTAAATCCCCTAACCCGAAAATCCCTAAAACTAGCCATAAATTAGTCTAAGAATTATTTCTATTTTTTTTTATATTTTTATTTTAATTTTTTGACAATGAAAAAAATAAGGACTAGTACCGGTTCAACCGGAATTGGCCGATACCGGTACATACCGGCCGATATGAACCGATACCGGTACCGGTACCAGTACCTGAGTTTTAATCCTTGCCCACAAGTGTCCATTTGATTTTTCTCTTGTTAGAAAGATGAGGCTCTTTTAGCAAGAAAATTTTGGTGCTGTTTTGGTTGAGTGAGGGACTTGATGTGTTTAATGAAAGCTTGCCTCCAATGTTTTAAAACACGTTAGGCGGATCCAAGGCGGGTAGGGGGGGTCCAAGGCGGAAGGCGGAAGGCGGGCGCCTAGGCGGGCGCCCAGAGGAAAGGTGGCAGTGGCACTATTTTTTTTATTTCTTCACTTTTTTTGAGGGGTAATAAGATAAAAATATAATAAAAAAAGGGCAAAGGGGGAGTAGAAGTGAAAATGGAGCACTATTGTGTGTCAACTAACTCAGCAGTTGGCAACAATTAATGATTCAAGTTGCTCTCACATGAGATGCGTGAGAAATGAGAATCAAAATAAAAAATCAGCAACAATGCACAAAATTATATTAAGTGGAGCACAGGTACCCCTTGAAGACCTTACAGCAGCATTTGCATACGCAGCATACCTCAGCATGACAGCAACTTCATCTTCTAAGCCCATATCACTAAAGTCAGCTAGTTGCGCTCAACAACAGTCATAAAAAATCAGCAACAATGGGGGTGCAGCTACAATCAGCATTATCAAATAGCAGCAAATGTGTAGCTATCAATCAGTATTAACAACAAATGTGCAACCCAACTCTACAAAAGGTGGTTCACAGTCGGCAACAATTGATGATTCAAGTTGCTCTCAGATGAGATGCTTGAGAAATGAGAATCAAAATAAAAAATCAGCAACAATGCACAAAATTGTATTAAGTGGAGCACAGGTACCCCTTGAATCATTTACAATTCAACCACTCATCTGAAGTAAACATTAACCTCAGCTTGTTCTTTTGATCCAATATACTTTGTAAACTAAGATATGACGTGGCAAAACGTGTAACTCCTGGTCTCACCAAGTCCTTCTTGCCAGTACAACGCCTCATCATGCTCAAAGTGATGTGATGGCTATATATGAAAACTGTGAGTGCTCTTGCTTTGATAATGATCGACTTCACCTTTTACATACCACCAATAGCTTCAAGCATAAGGTCAATGCAATGAGCAGCACACGGACTCCAAAATATCTTAGGCCTCTTTATCTTCAAAAGCTTTGTAGCTGCAATATTAGAAGAAAAACTGTCAGTAACAACTTGTATTACGTTTTTTTCCCCCACCTCTTCAATGCAGCTTTCCACTAACTCAAATATGTAGTGCGCGTCATGTATTCGATCCGAAGCATCAACTGATCGCAAAAAGGTAGTGCCCAAATGAGTGTTCACACAAAGATTCATAATGCTTCTCCCTCTTCTGTCCGTCCACCCATCGGTCATAATAGTGCATCCATATTTTTCCCATGCCTCCCTATGGATTTTCAAACTTTCTTTTGTTAACTCCACCTCTTTTTTCAGTAAGGGCTCACTAAGCTCATAAGGGGTCGGGCCAACAAATCCTGGGCCATACTGACCAACAGCTTCCAACATGACATTGAATGCTTTCAATGATGCATTGTTCATTGCAATTCCTGCTTGATACATCCAACGAGCTACATACTGGCAAACTTTCGCCCTCTCTTCCTTCTGGAATGCATATTTCATCGTAGTCTGCTTTAACTTTTTTCTTGCACTTATAGCGACCTCAGGATCAATTGCGATGAACCTATCCATTGGCCCTTTTGTACGAGGCTTCTTACGAGAGCTTGAATCTCCAAGTTCTACAATGTCCTCTTCTTCGTCATCTTTTCCAAACACTTTAACACTGCTTCTCAGCTCTTCCATTTCTTTCTTTTTATCCACTTTTTGTTGTTTTTTAATGTTTATATAGTCCAAAATCTCCTGCCTCATCTCTGATGGCACCTTCGTGCATGGAGCGACGTCTCCTCGAATACCGGCGATGTGCTTTTTAAATCTATTTATCCCGCCCCTTGTCATCTGCCCACAGAATTTACATTGTGCTGTGTTTTTGTCCTTTTCATCGGGACAAAAACCATATTTCCAACCCGGATCATCTTTGGGATTTACTGAGCTGGAGGAGCCCGACATTAGTAGTAGTACTTGTTGATAATTGATAACTTGAAGTTACTTGATACACCAAGTCTCCAATCAATACCTTGCTACAAAATACAAACATAATAATTAACAAACCTCCCGAGCACTTGCAAAGTTGCAAAATAAAAAAAATCCTACAATAGAGAGAATTATGCACTATACAAGAGAGAGAATTCTGCACTATTCTAAAAATATCTTAGATAGAGAGAAAGAGAGAGAGAGAGAGAATTCTGCACTATACTAAAAAAATCTTAGATAGAGAGAAAGAGAGAGAGAGAGAGAGAGATAATTCTGCACATACAGACATACTGTACAGTCTGTACATGCAAAAAAAAAAAAAATCCAATCTCGGCATAATCGCACTGCAAAAAAGTGAAAAACTAAAAAAATCTGAGAGAGAGAGCGAGAGAGAGAGAATTCTGCAGTCTGCACATACAGACATACTGTACATCAAAAAAAAAAAAAAATTCCAATCTCTGCATTATCAGTTATCACAGTGCAAAAAAGTGAAAAACTAAAAAAATCTGAGAGAGAGAGAGAGAGAGAGACTAAGAGAGAGAGTTGGGGGGGGGGGGGGACCTGCGCATGGTGGACTGAGGGAGGCGTTCGGGGCTCCTCCTTCGGCTTGCGGCGTGCGGACCTCCAGCGGTGGGGCTCCTCTGTCGGCCTGCGGAGTGGGGGTCTCCGGCGTGGGGCTTCTCCTTCGGCTTGCTGCCTGCGGGATCTCTAGGTGCTGCCGCGCTGGGGCTCCTGCGAACGAGGGACGGAGGGAGACGAACGGACGACGCAGTCCCGCGGAATAAAAAAAAAAACCTAAAATCGCTGGTGGGTCATGGACTCACGCGATTGTTAAATAAAACTTCGGGTCAGGTTTGGATCCGCACAGCCAACCGCCCGAACCGCCTACTCGGCCGCCTATCAACCCGCCTAAGCGGTTACCCGACCCGCTTAAGTGCCGCCCAGCAGCAAACGCCTGGTTTAACCATTTAATGCCAATGCGGGGCGGCCTGTGCATAAAACCGCCTAGGCGGTCGCCTGGACGGTGTTTTAAAACAATGCTTGCCTCCATCTATGGGACAGTTGTTAATGGACATATGAAATTTATGTGGAGGACCATATGAAAAAAGGGAAAGGTAAGAACAAATAGAAGTCAATACAACAAGTTCCCTTTTTCCTTCATCTCTTCCTTTCTTTTTACCCTTCTTTCCCTGCTCAGCCAGAACTCAACCTAGTAACGATTAATTCTAAGAATCATCAACATGGTTGTGTTGTTTATTGCTACATATCATCCATTATGCCTTGGTATTCTAATGTTTTCTTTTCATGAACTATTCTATATATGTGTCTCTCTAACTCTTATTATGGATCTTTCTTTTGGATAATTTCCCTTAGTGTTGAAGAGTGGAAATTTTGACAGAGCCCTAGGTTTAAAAAGGGACGAGAACTGGAAATTCCAAGGTTCAGGAAAAGGGTTATGGTCAAAATTACGTGTTTCTGTACAGAATTTCTACAGGAAGAATCTTTTAAATGGAATGTTTTTTTGATTTAATTCCATGTATATTTTAAGCCAGGGATCAATCCTAAATTAAAAGGAAAGGTAGCGAAAGGTGTCCTACCGTGAAGTCTGTGGTATTCGTGATGATTAGAGACCATTTACCATGTGTTTGTGCAGGAACAAACTTGATTGTTGTGGAGATTAGTACAACTATGACATAAACAAAGAAGACTCAACAACAGTTCAAATATTCCACATCAACATAAGTGATATTTCACGGCATGAAAGGAGGCACTACACAAGTAATAAAGAAGGGAATATAATAAAAGAAAAAGGAAAAAATGAGAAGAACGACTGAAGAGAAATGGCGAAACACCATATCAAAGCGCAAAGTTCATTCATCCATCTTTATGTCAGGTTGGACTAATCCCTACATATCTTTGCCACAATTAATAATATAAAGAAAGCTAATATTAATCTAATTCTTTAATCTAACAAAATAAACCTAGTCGCTAAGCCAACAATATAATTTATAGAAAGGAAAAGGACATCTATGTTGCAATCCCACATTGGAATTTTTGGCCGTGATCACTTTTTGGTGTCTCTAACCTATCCAAATGATGCGCCTCATCAAGGCACCGGAAAACATCTATTGTAAACCCAAATTTTTTTTCCCAGATCTCTAAGTTATGGCCCCAAAAGTTGTAGATTATAAGGGATCCACGGGTCTTTATTCTAAGTTGAATCCTTGGTACTCATATTAATTAATCAAACCCTTTAATGACTCATAATAGGACTATGAATCTAATGAAATAAAAATATGTGAATGAGAATCAGTAAAAGGAAAACAATGACTGGATTTACCTTTATCTTCCATACCTTACATCAAGTTTTTTTATCAGTTTTTCCTTGCTTTACCATTTTTGCTAATTTAATATTGTTGAGTGTAGGTCAATGCCATGCTCAGATTCCTTTGGTGATAATGACATCAGATGACACTCATGCACCCACTTTAGAGCTTTTGGAATCAAATTCTTTCTTTGGAATGCAGCCTACACAAGTTAAACTTCTTAAGCAGGTATTAACTGTATGATTATGATGCTCCAATCTGATTCTTCCTTAGTGGTGCCATCTCTTGGATGGATCATTGACAACTTTTGGCACACACTATAGGAAAAAGTAGCTTGCTTAGATGATAACAATGCAAGGCTTGCGTTGGACCTTAATGACAAGTACAAAATTCAGGTACACTATGTCTAGTATCTCAAATGCCTTTTAACTTTAAATGGTAATTTCTAGGTGACTGCATAACATAGAGGATATGATTACGTTCCTCACTTGTTTATACACTTCAATTGGGCAGACAAAACCTCATGGCCATGGCGATGTGCATGCCCTTCTTTATTCTAGCGGCCTTCTCAATCAATGGTGAGTTTCTAGTTATCTGTATTATATACATTTGTCTCCAAATTTCATTTTTTTTACTCTTTATTTCTGCCAATCTTCTACTGGTAGAGTAACGCTATAGATTAGATTCAAGTATGACTTTATGGGCATCAGATTCAAGTACGACTTTATGGGTGTTTCAAATGTCTTATATTATGACATATACCGTCTTCAGGCACAATTCAGGTGTGAAATGGGTTCTATTTTTCCAGGATACAAATGGCTTACTTTTTAAGGTTGGATTCTTGATATTTCTTTGTATACATTAAGGTTTTTATTTCCTCGACCTCAATTAGTCTTACTGTTAATGCTATTTCCTTTCTATTGCAGGCAATACCTGCTTCATTGGGCGTAAGCTCAACCAAAGGGTACCAGGTTAATTCTCTTGCTGTTCCTCGCAAAGCAAAAGAAGCTATTGGAGGAATAACCAAGCTTACTCATGCTGATGGTAATCCATTGATGGTGTTCTCCTTTTATATAGTTGTAGACATTCTGTTAATGGTGGAAGAAATCTTTTGTTTTCTCGATGATACTGTTCATATCCATTATTATCAATGTAGACATTTCCTTTCTTTGAGTTCCTTTTACTTGGGTGGGTAGGAATATTTACCAATTTATAAAATTATTAAATTGTTTAGTTTGTTTTTGTTAGCCAATTACACAGATGAATTTTAGAAACAGTCATTTTGTATTATGTATTTGGGGATTCTTAGATGCTCGATGTAATTTGAAAATTGAACGGAGCATTGGTGAATCTCAGATTTTATTTCGTGTCCATAAGGCACTATATTTATGTATATTGGTGAGCTTGTTCTTGTTTTTCTAGTAAGCATTATTAGGAGGAAAATGGCTGAGATGTTTAATCTTGATGTGTTCACAATTAAAGTTCATGTCCCACAATGAATTAGTAACAAAATTTACATTCTTTGGTCTCAAAATTTTATTTTATTGATCTTCTAAGCTGCACACAACTGTATCATCTTTTTGTATGTTAACCCTTACAATAACTGATGGTACCCAATATAAGCATAACATCCTTCCAAATTGTAGATAAATTTTGTTAGGCATAATCCGTTCACTGTGATTCAGATTGTCTATATCTTCTTTTCTTTTAACATGCTAATACTTGCATCGGGTATATTATCAGTCATGTCAGGTAAGGTTAAAAGAGTGACAATGTGTGGCATATGGGTCAGTAGGAGTCGTATTGAGGGAATAAAAAGTCTTGGTATAATAAATAAGAACTGAACAGAAATCGTAAGCAGATACAAACAGATAACAAATTCAATTTATTTGAGGTGAATTATGTCTAATGAATGCTATGCAAGTATTAGCATAAACTAAGAAAATAGATGTGGGAGACAAACATGCACAGATCAAACATTACTTGGTGCATATTTAGATGTGTATTTAATACAACTAGAAGACCCATTAAAATTTCACTTTTATAATGCTTCAAAGTTTTGATGAAATGCCATCATACTTTTCTATAATGTTCTCGTTTTCCAAGAATATTCAAATAAAAGGATGGATTGTTATAACTAATAAAGATGTGTATGTTGATTGGTCATTCTAGGCAAGGTTTTAAATGTCGTTTTCGGTGTCCATGTCAGTCGGCCCAAAAAAGGAAAAATTTATTTTTCGGTAATTTGTCGGTGGAAAAATTGTAAAATGGAAAGACAAATTTCGGTGGAAATATTTTATTTTTCGGTCAAATTTCGGTGTTTTTCGATGGAAATTTATCGTTTTTCGGTCAGATTTTGATTTTTTTCGTTTGATATGAAAAAGAAGGAATATTTCAGCAATACTTCAAGATAAAAGATGACATTAAAATATTGTCTATTATGAAAAAAAATCGAAATTGAGGAAAGATATAATTTCTTACTGATAAAGATGAGTTTTGTTTTGTTAAAAAAGATACAATTTTTCAATGAAATTGTCTAGAAAAAAGACATAATGTCGGATTTTGGTCAAATGTCGGTCATTTCGGTTGACATTTCGTTATGTTGGAAGGAAATTTGGTACTATTAAAAATTCGGTCAATTTCTATGTCAGACCCTTGAAAAAAAGATATTTCGGTGAGTTCGTAGGAAATTTGTTGACATTTGATTCCATGATTCTACGGCCTGAAGATATACTGACAAGTTTTATGGATTTATATTATAACCACAAAGAAATATATATTGGAAATATAATATCAGAAGAATGCTATGGAATTTTGGTATCATAGTCTGAGATAGAGACAATGTTATATAATTTTTGATCAAGAAAAAAGCATACCTTTCTCTCATTTAATTTTTTGTTCAAGCATATAGCTTAAGTAAAAGGACCATTGTAAAGTTGTCAATGCCTTGCAGGGATATCATAAAGTGGACATCATTTTTTATCATAGAGATAGGACACTAATATATAATTTTTTCTGAAAAAAAAGCATACTTTTATCTCATTTGAGTTATTTTATTGTTTTTTTAAGTATATAGCCTAAGCAAAAGGATCACTGTAAAGGTGTCGATGTTGATTGACCCTTGTGGGGTCTAAAGATAATCTTAAAGTTGAACTTCATGGACATCATTATAATTACATGTTCAGTTTGATACTGACATTAACGTTGACAAGTTGACAATGATATCTCTTTGAAAGCTGTTAATGACACATCATTTTTAAATCTTATAATTATAAGTGCCAGACGAAATATGTAAGAAAAGATATGAAATAGCTAATTATAGGCCGTTGTAGGCAGCAATATTACAATGTATTACCCAAATTAATAAAAACGAGAAAATTAGCCAATGATCTCCATTATATTGCCATTGCCTCATCACTTAATAGGCATGTCAACATCATTATACATGTCTTATTCCATTAAGATGGGGTAGACTACAGAATGTTTGAGAAGAATTTTTCGACCAATTGTCAACCTGATATCAACCCTCTAAGATTGGTCCTGAAAACCCGACGAAGGCAATTTGGAAAGAGGGACATGACACAAAAATTAAATGTGGGTAGGGAGACCAGCCTTGTTGCTTATGCAACTTAAGCTCATGCAACTTGTGAGCAACCGTCTATGTTCCCATTTCTTAGGAAATTGTCCAGAAGAAAAAGAAAGTGGGTGAAGATTTGATATAGGGAATTGCATTCATATCTATGGCAGAAATTATAATCCTGAGAGCTGAAATGAAACAACATTCCCACTTGTTATTATGCATGTGAGAAAACAATAGTTCACACGAAAACTTTCAGTATTCCAATAGAGAGTTCATAGTATTCATAAATATTAGTGGTGTTGCCACAATTGATTGTTAGCAGAAGATGGTTTACATAATTGATGACTGTTGGTTTAACTACCCAAGGATTTAGATTCTGTGAGGCATATGGTATAGTGCAAATTAAATGTAGATCCTTACGACTGACGATCAATACTTGCTAGTGGTGAGATCTCAAGTGACCTTATCCTATTTGTGCATGTAAGGATTCAGAAGGCCTGAAATTTCTTATAGATAACCAACTTTTGTTCGTATAACATGCCTGTACTGCATGGCTATTACTATAATATTTCTGACTATGCTCTTTTCTTGTTTGCACAACACCATCTGATTGACGGGGTTTTTTGACAGACTCCTACCTGGTTAGTTAGAACACGGATGTTCAAAAGTGATCATTAGGTGGGAGTCTTAAGAAACTAAGCCATCCAGAAAGAGATGTTTAGTTCAGGTAGATTCCTGTATAGTTAAAACATGGATGTTCAAAAGAGATCATTAGGTGGCATTCTTAAGAAGAAATTAATCCACCTAGAAAAGATGGAAAAGTTTGGGTAGATACCCCTTGCTTTCCCAAAGTTAAAAATAATTTCCTAAAAACACAAGCAATCCAAAAATCGACCAAGTTTCCCAAAACACGACAGTGCTACCCAAAAATAGACCAAGAGAGGACATCATACATCATGGGGAAGAAGGTGTCGTGTATCAAGAGCAACGACAATAATGGTAGCCCGATACCTGAAGATCTTTGCTCTCTCCGAGGCTGCACCTTCACAGAGTTGGAAGAAAATATAACCAACACATAGCTGCTTAATGGACTTAGTTTTCCAAGTGAAGATGTGATGCCTACTATGATATACCTTTCTCTTCTTTTCAAGTGAAGATATGATACCTACTATATATGATATACCTTTCAATTCAATTAATTTGGAAACACATAAAGACTTGATGGAATTATTTAGACTTGCAAGCGACAAATTATCAATTCCAATCAACCAACAACTTGCAAATAATGGTGAAGAGCGATTATAACATAAAGACTTGCAAGAACAATATGTTTTTCAATAATAATAAGTAAAATCAGTCCCAAAGCAAAATTTAAATGCAATGTTCTCAATAAAGAATGAAGTAAATATCAAACATACTAAAGCACCACCGGATGTTTCCAACGAGTTATGGGACCAAAAGTATGATGTTTCGGGTCCGATTGAGAGGAGGGAAAGTGAATTCATGCGTGTAGGAATTTTAGGACAACAGTGAGAAAGAAGAGGGAATGATCTCTAAAAGAGGTATGGATCACTAGAAATTGAAGATCTATGGATACTTACCTGGGATGCGATAGATGACGAGTATATGCCTTCAAATCTGCACTGATGTCGTCGGAATCCTTGCCGAATAGACTGAAAATCTAGATAAATTGGCGGAGCGGGGAGTAGTGGTTGAGAAGATCGAGATACTAAACTAGGAAGAATCAATCTGCGAAGAAGAGAAGTCTTTCGCGCCGATATCTTGTGAAACCATAGAAGAAGTCGTGATGGCGAGGGAGAAACTTGGGAAGAAGAAGAACAATGTGAAGAGGCTAGATGACAGTGGAGGGGAATAGGTTTCCAAGAGACACACTCTGCAAACACTAGGGTTTCAATTCTTCGTCAATAGCTAACTTTTCTAGGGTTTCATGGGAGTCATATTTATAACATAATAGAAGAGACGAGAAGAAAAGAGGAGATGGGCGACGACTAGGGTTTTGGGATGCATCCTCTCGCATTCGATGCGATCTTGGCCCTCCAACGTGACTTAAATCATGTTTGATCTCATCCCTCGGATGGATCATCCGATGATGCTTTATTCTTTTAATTAATGAACCACGTAGGGAAAGTTGGGCTAACCTAACTAGTAACATGGTGCAACAACCTTCGCACCTAGGCTTAGCTTAGAATAAAAACCTTAATAACTTTCCAACCATGAGATGAAATAAAATAAAAATTTGTTCAGAACTGAAAGAATAACATAATGACTAAAAGATTTTGAGTCGGCTGCATCAAAATCCGTGCATAGCTGAAACAGTGATCAACTATCCTTTTTCTTCATGTAGTCTTGAGCTCGTCTACATCAATTAACTAGATCCAATTGTTGTAACTCATATTAAATGATGAAGGGGTTGCTATGCTTTGATACCAATTAATACCGAAAGTAGATCGAAAAGAGATGCCAATCACAGAAGAGGAGAAGAGAAACATAGAGTTTTTTTGGCATACAGGCTTAAACTAGATGAAATTCAGTAATTAATGGCTTCTGAAAACCAACAAAAAATTCATAAAAGTTTGATCTTTCATTTTTACAACCCTCTTCTATTTCTAACCTCCACCCATAACTTTTAGACCCCTTAGTAGGGAAAATACTGAATTATAGGAACATAATTAAGTAAAACAGGTTTCCTAAATATTTCATGTGATGTGTTATATAGCACATTTCTTTGCATTGTCCATTTTTACTGAACACTTTAGAAAATTGGCTTCAGGGAGGACAATGGTTATTAATGTGGAGTACAATCAACTTGACCCTTTACTTCGAGCAACTGGCCATGCTGATGGAGATGTGAATTGCGAAACTGGCTTTTCTCCCTTCCCTGGAAACATAAATCAGGTATATATTTATTTTAATTGGTTTATATCATGATAGAATTAATTTAGTTATTTAGACATGCACACTACTAGGTTCTTGATGGAAATATACGGGAAACATAGCCCATGATTGGAACTTCCATGTTTTTGCAACTGATAAAAAGGATTCCAATAATTCTTCTGAAGAAAACTAGTCCTCAAAAGAAAACTAATAGCATTCGACACAAAGGAAAATAGTCCAATGAAACTTACATAGTTTGAAAGTGTGAGAAGATGTGATGCCACTACATAAGCTATTATTTCCTAGAACATATTTCCTTTACTCATTGTGCACTCATGTTGGACACATATTTTACTGAATATTATGTGTTTGCAGCACACTTACATTGTTACCATTAAGAAATACTATGTATGTAACGGGGTTATCCAATGTTGACTGCCTCCGAAGTTCTTTGTTATTGAATGTCCTTTAAGGTCAATTTCAATAGTTTAATTTTGATAGAGAAGAATCCTGATACCTTGCTACTTTTCTTTCCAAAGATTTTATGCTAAGTGAGTTTTAAGAATTTGGTCCCACATTGTGAAAATCAAAGATAGGCATTGACCATCATCCACCTTGAAGCTCAATCAAACGTGAACTTGCTTGTAATAAGATCAGTGATTGGGTATAGTAAGTAACTAATTCCACAAGAAACAAAACATATATAGTTTGAGAAAATGTCTGAGAGAGGATAGACTGAAGAGGTTACCACGGAATCTCCATTGACAAAGCTGATAATAAATTTACACAAACTAGATATGATATAGTACAGAAAAGATTTGTGTCCAGTCTCTTGATGAATCCCTTGAATGAAGTTTTCATACTAAAGGAGACTCAGGACAGAATACTTCCTTCTCTCTGCGTGTATTTATGTACCTGTACATGTTTGCTCGTGTTTGTGTGTCTTGCAAATTTTCTTTAGCTCATACTAGCTGACTTAGAACCAATCGACTGATCTGACTAAAGTTGCTATGTAACTGTCCCACATATTGAATCATTGCTCGTAGTTTAATTAACTTGGCCACCTGGGAAAGCTACTGTGGACATAAACGTCTTTAACATCTCTTTAAAACAGTTCACTGAATTATACATAAGACATGTTAATAGTGTGGTGCCTCTCATTACAGATGTATAAAGATATGATGCATATGATTTGACTATTTTTAAGACAAAATGCAGATTTACCTTCTTATAAAACATTGTCCTTTTGAATGGGTCACCCTCTCAACATCTTGATCATTTTAGTATTGAACATGTGCTTTGAAAACGCTTCATGTCTAGAAAACTTTGATGACTTCCCTGAATCACCAACTTCCTTCTTCAGGCATTGAAATGCCCATCTTTTTTTGCTGCATTCTGTTTCGAAACGATTAATTGAACTGCAATAATGAAAGAAGAGTGGATTATAGGTTCTTCTTGAGTGCTTCTCTATTTTAGCTAATCATAGGATTAGAGTACATAAGCATCGCGATTTATACAATTGGTTAGAGTTGGAATTTTGATCATTATCTAGTTTACTGATGCCATTATAGTTTCATAGATAGCCTATGCATCAAATAAAACTTGAATTTGCCTTTAATTGTTTAGCATCTATGCTTAAATATTTTTTTACTAGTAGTTGTGCATATTAAAAGTGACCTTCAAAATTGATTTGTTGGTGCCTTCTTAAATTATAGCATATTATAATTCTTATTTATGATGCAAGTTTGCTTTTTAACCATATGAAAGTTACCTATAATAGTCTTGTTGTAAATTAGAAAGGCGAGAAGAAGAAAGAAGAAAGCAGAGGAGAAAGTAGAACGTAGGAATCTTAAGATAGTTTAGGCACTCTGATGGGAACCAGATCCGACTGCACCGCCTCCACCAGGGATCGGCTCAAGAGACTCCTTATCCTTTTTTTAAATTCCCTATTTAATTATTTTCGTCCTATTTAATTACGCAAATTGTAGACTTGGGCAGCAAGTCATCTTTTAGTGTTTATCTAGTCCCATATTGTCGTCCGTGGATGATCATGGATGTAAGCCGGCTCGTTATATAAGGTCTTGGCCTCTTTTTTTTTGAGATATGATGAAACATCTGATGAAGAGAAATTGCTTGCGGGTATCTTGATCTTGGATTGGATTGAATAGAGGTGGACTCTCGAATTCAGTGGACTCTTGATCTTCCTCCTCTTCTTCTCTTCTCCCCCATGTTATCTCCTATCCAAACCCTAATTCTTCTTTGGGAGCATCAACGACGATTGCCCCCTTTTCTCTGTTTTCCCGTGTAGAAGAAACCGAAGAAAGAATCACAAGAAGAAAGAAAGGAAGGAGAAGCTTGACTTTTCTTTCTCCCTCTCTTTCCTCCGCGAAGCAGCCACTTGGTTCCCCTGTTTTTCTCTTTGTGTGAAGGAAGTTGTGAAGAAGAGGAAGTTCTTCCTCTTTTCCGTGAGTGAAGAGAAGCCTTGGAGCGCTGCCTTTATTTCTACGAGAAACATCCATACGGTGTGTAAATCCCACCTGGGGACCGGGACCTGCATCTATTAATTGGTGCACCCACACATCAAGTTTTATCATCAGGGGCACCCCCTATTAAAAAAAATCAGCATATCCAACTACTTCTTTAAAAGCACCCTGCTAATTACTGTAGACACCCCCAGTCGTAGTAGTTTTAATGAGGGCACCCCAATCCCACAGAAAACTCGATCTGCTGTTTTTGGCTGATTGAAGCTCTTTTTTGAGAAGATCTTATTCATGGTTCACTGATTTGCTCGAGGAATTCTTCAAGTGACATCCTCTCATTACTTGTTTTTATTTGAGATGTGGATGGTTATTTATTTGATTTTTGAGGGACCCCATACCTCATCGGTTTGCTATCAGAGCTTTAGTCATCATGTTCTACCATGATGATTGATTATATGCTATAATCCTCAACCAGTTAATACCAAAGCATTTGAATATTTGATCGATATATTGCATCAATGACACCTTTCGGCTATATCCTATCTCTGATATTTGATTGGGAAGAACAGAGCACCTATGAAATTGCGAAAAAGGCATTTTCTTTAAATCTGTCGATGCAACCATTCACACAGTGATCCTCCACGATCCTTCTGGTTGGACTCGGCGAGAAAGATGCAACTATGTTATCAAAGTGATTGCTAAGATCAAAGATGCATAGAAGCAAATGCAGATCCAAGCATAATCCAGACCTCGACGACAGAAGCTGGATCAATAACAAGCAAGGGAGCAAGCGTAATGGTAGAAGTCGATAGATCAGGTAAAAGAATTAATCAACCATATTGGGATTCCGAATAGGGGTGGCAATGTGTCGGGTTTGGGTCAGACCCTACCCCTATCCATACCCATACCCATTCGAGTATGATAAGGTACATACCCGACCCCGTACCTATTCAGGTGGAAGAGAGTCCATATCCGACCCATACGCATTCGGGCTTCGGGTATGAATTGGGTATTAGTTTGTCTCTTTTTTCCATCATATATGCAATTGCTTGAGGAAACCAATTCAAGGTATCACAATGTAATGTTAAGAAGCTCTTTTGGTTTCTTATTACATTGGTTTTAGACTTTAGAAGAGTATAAGTTTGGGTAGGGATATTAGTTCAGTTAGAATTTGGGTATATGACAATGAGTTTGGAGTCGAACTTTATTATCTACTATACACAAGTTAGAGGGGCAATCGGGTTTCAGGTTTCGGGTATGGGTATTGAGGTACTCATACTTGAAAGTTAATCGGGTAGAGTTCTTATACCCAACGGCCATACCCTACTGAAACCTTGTTTTGGGTACAAAATCTGTACCCATACAGTCATACCCCATGTTTCAGATTGGGGTTGGGTCGGATTTTTGGATTTTGTTTCTTTTTTTTTTCCATCATATATGCAATTGCTTGAGGAAAAAATTTCAAGGTATTACAATGCAATGTTAAGAAGCTCTTTTGGTTTCTTATGACATTGGTTTTAAACTTTAGTAGAGTATAAGTTTGGGTTGGATATCAGTTCAGTTAGAATTTGGATATATGACAATGAGTTTGGAGTTGAACTTTATTATCTAGTATACACAAGTTAGAGGGGCAAACAGGTTTGAGGTTTCGGTTATGGTATTGAGGTACCATTACCCATACCCGAAAGTTAATCGGGTAGAGTTCTTATACTCATACCCTACCAAAACCTTGTTTCAGGTACAAAATTTGTACCCATATGGTCATACCCCATGTTTTGGGTTGGGGTCGGGTCGGATTTTTGGGTTTTCGGAGTCCATTATCACTCTTAATTTCGGATGTTTCTCTACCTCTGTTAGTGACATCAATGGAGATCCCTGAGGCGAGTTCACAACTTGACTAGTTTTTGGCAAAGCCTCCGATCTCAGTGGAGCCTCTGCCTTTGCTTTCAGTGGAATACTCGGTCGACTCACTTTTGGGTGTCGACTTCAGCTCACTACCTCGATAGTTGACTTCACTGGGCTAGATCTTCCACTATCGGCATAGGTACTCTGCCTATCGCACTTGGGCATGACCTCCTCAATGGCAGGTCATCAGCCTGCCCAGGTGATCATCTTCACCAACTCGTTCTACTACTATCACAGCTACTTGTCCCAGCTTGAGGCCAACAACTTGTTCAAAAGGCCTGCATCATCAACTTCTGATACTGACAACTGCTATGGAGACCAACCAGATTCCGAAGACCCCAGAGCTTGATTCGACTTCATAGAATTCATGGGCGAGTTTTTTCTAAGTTTGGGTGAATGATGGGGACCAAACCCGACTACACCACCTCATAAGAGGGGCGTGACAGAGATGAGAATGCTGAGGTGGATGTGAGGAAAAACTTGGAGGGATACAGTAAGGAATGAGTGAAAGTGTTGGAGTTGCACCAATTGAGAATAAGATAATGGAGAAATATTATGATGGTTTGGCCATATGCAACGTAGAGTAGAGACGGACAACCTCTATAAAAAGACGGTCCCAAATTAGTGTGGAAGGTCCAAGGAGAAGGAGAAGTTCTAAAATAACATTGATGGAAGTTGTTAGAAAAGATTGAGAAAAACTTTCATTGACACTAGATATAAGGATTCATAAAGCCGACCCCAAGTAGATGGGACATGGCTTGATGGTTATGGTTATGGCTATGGTTATGGCATTATGCATAGAATTTTGGGGATTGAGCCATATACTGAAGATGTTAAAGCTCGATCCTTTGTTTCTCGACCTTCTAAGCCCATATCACACCTATAGGTTGCTTAATACCCAGTCCAGAACTCTTTGGACTAACCATATTTGTCGTAGAGGGTAATATTGTCCAGTTGAGATATTGTGCTTTGTGAACTTCGTGCCTTAGGCATCGTGAAACAAAAAGGCGTAGTGGTGGGGAGAGTGAGAAAGAGCAAGGTTATGAGGCGTAGAATGTTTTTCTTGCATGTCCAATCTGTAGCTCCCTTAGTCGTTTTCTTTGGTGCAAATAAAAAACAAGGCTTGCATCCAGTGATGCTGTGCTCATAGGGGGGAGTATAAGCAGAAGGGCCTGCATGACATTCAGTTTCAAATCTGGCAATTAGAAATTATAATATGGTCTAAATTATTGAAATCATGGATTTAGATATATGGAGCCTTTAAAGTCCTACCTTTTAGCTAACAAAATTATTTTGTTGCTTTGAGATCGTACTCTTAATGTTACAAACATTTGTGATTTTACAAGATATTTAAATGCAGCCCTAACTTCTTAATATGGTTGTACTTTGGGTTCTAATCATATTTTTCATGATTTTCTAAATGTTCTATTGCAGCCCCAGGTTCTCAATTATGACTGTACTTTGGGTTTTATTCTTATTTTTCATTCTTTTTACCATAAGATTGCAACCTTTTTTTTAAAATATTTGCATACATTCAAATGCATCCTTAGTGTTGACTATGAAGGTACTTAGGATTTTGACTTTTAACTATGTTCCTCAAGTTATAAGATCCCACTAATCGCTTTTTTATACTTAATTGTTCTCAGTTCTTATGGATTTCTTCAACCACTTGATCATGAAACCTGTAGAGCTTAATAAATGAAGCTTGAATGATATTTTATTTCATTCATGTGCAGTTGATCTTGGAACTTAACTCGTACATTGAAGAGCTCAAAAAAACAGGAGGTGCCATTGCAGAGTTTGTTAATCCTAAGTAATGCCTTTTTCAACATTGTGCTCTTTGATATATTTGTTTTTTTTGAAAACAATGGTATAAACCTATATGGGTTGCATTTTGGAGTATATTTGTTGATGGGATGCAGATGCTTAAATAAATCCAAGTGCAGAATTTAAGGCATTAAAAATCAGATCTCAGCATGTATAAACAAAATTCAGCAAAGCCTATGATCATAGTTCATCATCCATTCATTATCCCAATCAGATTTAACTCAACGAAATAATAAAATTGACAAGATGAACATTAATTTCAGATTATAATAACTGAATTCCAGCAATGATAGCAATAACAATCTCAAAGTAATAAGCCAATGTTTCAAGAACAACCAAAGATCTACCGATAAACCCTAATGGATGAGATTCTCGGAAAACAAATATTAGGAACCCTAATATGAAATCAACAATAAGGCCGGTTGTGGGAAAGAAAATATCACATGAAAATTATCAGAGGATAATCCAAACCGTGCGTTGGTCAATGCCGGCGGCTGACGGGAACTCCGTTGATGCAGATGAAAGGCGCGGAAGGGGAGGCGTGGTCCAGAAGAAGGGGTGAAGAAGCCGAGACGATGGATCTTTGGAGACGAAGAAACTCCGCGTCGATCTTCCGCGAAGCCGTAGACGAATGGTGAGGCGACGGGGTAGAAGCTTGCGGAAGGAAGAAAAGACTGGAAGCAAAGAGGAATTCTTCGGAAGGGATACACCGAACAAGCGCAACGCTTCTCCGTTCTAGGGTTTCAATTCATATTCTTCTCCCCTTTTCTCAATTAGGGTTTTAGAACTTATAGGGGAAACAAACAAGGGAAACAAGAAAGGAAAGAAAGAGAGAGAGGGGCCGGTCGGGTAGAGAGAGAGAGAGAGGGACGCGCGGGTGAGAGAGGGGGATCGGTGTGTGTCCGCGGGAGAGAGAGAGAGGGCCGGTCGGGTAGGCTTAGGTGAGGGTTTTTGGGTTTTTGATCCTCCGTCGAATCTCATCCATTGAGATCTATCCTAACCTAATATCCTACGGCTAAAAAGCAAACACAGAAACGAATCAGTTCGGCATCTGTGGCTCGAACCGGATGCGAACATGGCTCGCACCTACCCAAACCAGAAATAAAAACAGAAATAACTAAAGATCCATTGGTCGGATCGAAATAAAGTAAAAACCAAAGTTGTAGGGCTTCGATTGAGCTTTCCACTGATGCAGACGGATCGACGATCGGCTTCTTGGATCTCCAGCGCGGATGAAAATACGCCATCAGCTGTAGCAAATCTGCACGTAGTAGGCTCGTCTGCATCAAGTCCCCTGGACTCAAAAGAACTCGACTCCTGTCGAGCAAGGTCCTGGATCCGGCGGGGGCGCTCCTGGTAGTAACGGCAACCGCTGAATCCGCTCGAACTGCTCTCCCGGGTCTGGTGGCCAAGTAATCCGCCTCAAGTACGCAGCAACTCCATCTCGTATCCCCTGCCCCTCGACGCCAAGCGAAGACCTGAAAGCCAAAACCAACATCCTCCGCGGCACGATAAGATCGTCAAAATACTCAGATAATTTCATGTGATAGTAGGAGTTTGGGTCGACATGAAATTCAAATGACATATAAAAAGAAAGGCCGCGGGAGCATAATGTGCTGCGGGTCATCGGCTTGCGCGATAGGCAATGGTGTATTTGAAAGGCCATGGGTTGCAGGTGCATTATGTGTTGCTCAAATTGGCCTGCGCAAGGTGCAAAACAAGTGGATTCTAGAAGACGACGAAGATATATGATGCAATCATTGTCGGGATGCAGTGAATAAAATAAGAAATTAAAGAACTCATCATGCCACTTGTTATGATTTGGAAAAGTTAAAGATGATGGGTTGGCTGAAAGTTGAAAGCATGATTCATAAGTATTATGCATCGAAAAATGATCAAACATGCCAAAATCGTCTTTAAGGTTAAACTCAACACTTGGATGACATGGATGCACATATGATTGGTCTATGATTGTATGGGTGTCAGGCAAATGATGAATGCGAGTGTCATGAATGCCTACAGACTCTAAATGTGATGTGCATGCGAGGGAATGCAAAATGTTGTCTAATCCCTTATCAAATTTTAGTAAATCAGATGAACACCCAACTAAACTTTCAGCGAATGGTGGTACGGACGGACTCTGACTCAGAATGGCTTGAGGTGCGTGGGATCGGTGCCTCCTAAAACATGTGGGCCATAGGGTGACATTGATGCCGTCCTTATGGAAGGTATAGGTGTCGGCTCTTCCGTGATGTTGGACATCTCGGTCAAACTGCCATGGACGCCCTAAGATAACATCAGCCACTTCTAAAGGAAGGACATCACACCAAATCTCGTCGTGATATTGCAGCCCAATTGACAACTTTGCCAAACAACAATGCGTCACCAACTTGCTCGTGGTGTTATCCAGCCAAGATGTTTTGTACGGATGAGCCAAAGGTTTGACTTTCCATTGCTTGCTCCTGACGATCGCTTCGTTGATCAGATTGGTGGTGCAACCTCCATCGATCAAGAGACAAAGGTCCATGCCATTGACATTACAGACTATTTGGAACAGCTCGAACCTCTGATTCTTGCAGTGTGGCTTTGGGGGTCCTCCACAGAGCTTGTGGGGTAACAACGCTTTAGGTGCTTGGGGTGATGGCGACTGGTGAATAACCAACAGTGGTGCAGTCACATCATCTCCCTCCAAGACTAAGTCATTGAAGTGTTCCCCTTCAGACTCATGACTATCCTCGTCATTATCCGCAAGATTTGTCTGTGGATGGAATTGACGGCGAGGATAATCGGCTGACTTGTGACCCGGCTGGTTGCATTTGAAACACTTAATTTGGCTCGGGTTGGGTCCTAAAACTCCTTTACCCTTCTCAGTGGGTGTAGGAACTGTGCCAGCTATAGGTGAAGGTCCAGGGAGTGGTCTACTAACAGATCCGGATGGTGCCCTAGTGTTGTCATATCGCCGGGACGCAGATCGGGAGTGGTGAGACTCGACTTTCTTAGCCTGACGGTGTGCATCACTGACCTGATACAAGTCGTGAAGGGACACCTCTTGAATTGAGGGCTTAAGACCATTGACATACCTAGCGACGCTCTGCTCTTCGTCTTCGTGCAGATCATTGCGAGCTTGGAGCTTGTAGAATTCATTGGTGTAGTCATCTACTGATTTGTGCTCTTGTCGCAGGTTTTGAAATTTCTGGAACACATTCTGCTTGAAATCAGAAGGGAGGAACTTCTGTTGCATTTTCCCTCGCATGTGTGTCCACATGGAAATTCTCTCTTTTCCCTTCCTACCCCTAGTGGTCTGCAACTGTTTCCACCAGATCAGTGCATGACCTTTCAGTTTAAGGCTGACAAACTTGACTTGTTTGTCGCGGGGGATTTCCTTCCACTCAAAGTATTGGTCGATTCGCTCGGCCCACTCTAGAAACTCTTCGGGGTCCATCCTACCCTCAAACTCAGGAATTTCTATCTTGATGCCCTGATCCCAGCCCCAATGGGATTTCGATCTCCTATGAGTTCTCCTACTTCGCCTATCAGATCCATCAGAGGAACTGACGCTGTCACCTCCGGACTCTAGATCTAATTCACTATGCCCTGGCGACGCTCTAGTCCTGGGTTCGCGATGGGGTCGGGGTTGATTTTGGGAATTAGTGAAGGCTAAGGTCAAGGTTTCTATTTGGGTATGAAGCCTATCCATGTGCTCTTGTTGCCTCATGAAGGCATCTTGCCAAGTGCGAGGTGGAGAAGATCCAGCCATTATGGATTGTCTAGTAGATGCTATCGATTCACTCAAGAGAGAAAGGGATGGTCCTAAAATGTATGCGATCACGCGATGTGTGTTACTAATTAATGCAAGGCACTAACTAAAATGAAAGAAGGAAAATAAAAAAAATTTCAGCAAACATGCGATGATGCGAATGATGCGAGAGGACCGGCCGTTGCGTAAGGACGCGACTACTAGTGCGCTCTGATACCAACTTGATGGGATGCAGATGCTTAAATAAATCCAAGTGCAGAATTTAAGGCATTAAAAATCAGATCTCAGCATGTATAAACAAATTTCAGCAAAGCCTATGATCATAGTTCATCATCCATTCATTATCCCAATCAGATTTAACTCAACGAAATAATAAAATTGACAAGATGAACATTAATTTCAGATTATAATAACTGAATTCCAGCAATGATATCAATAACAATCTCAAAGTAATAAGCCAATGTTTCAAGAACAACCAAAGATCTACCGATAAACCCTAATGGATGAGATTCTCGGAAAACAAATATTAGGAACCCTAATATGAAATCAGCAATAAGGCCGGTTGTGGGAAAGAAAATATCACATGAAAATTATCAGAGGATAATCCAAACCGTGCGTTGGTCAATGCCGGCGGCTGACGGGAACTCCGTTGATGCAGATGAAAGGCACGGAAGGGGAGGCGTGGTCCAGAAGAAGGGGTGAAGAAGCCGAGACGATGGATCTTTGGAGACGAAGAAACTCTGCGTCGATCTTCCGCGAAGCCGTAGACGAATGGTGAGGCGACGAGGTAGAAGCTTGCGGAAGGAAGAAAAGACTGGAAGCAAAGAGGAATTCTTCGGAAGGGATACACCGAACAAGCGCAACGCTTCTCCGTTCTAGGGTTTCAATTCATATTCTTCTCCCCTTTTCTCAATTAGGGTTTTAGAACTTATAGGGAAACAAACAAGGGAAACAAGAAAGGAAAGAAAGAGAGAGAGGGGCCGGTCGGGTAGAGAGAGAGAGAGGGACGCGCGGGTGAGAGAGGGGGATCGGTGTGTGTCCGCGGGAGAGAGAGAGAGGGCCGGTCGGGTAGGCTTAGGTGAGGGTTTTTGGTTTTTTGATTCTCCATCGAATCTCATCCATTGAGATCTATCCTAACCTAATATCCTACGGCTAAAAAGCAAACACAGAAACGAGTCAGTTCGGCATCTGTGGCTCGAATCGGATGCGAACATGGCTCGCACCTACCCAAACCAGAAATAAAAACAGAAATAACTAAAGATCCGTTGGTCGGATCGAAATAAAGTAAAAACCAAAGTTGTAGGGCTTCGATTGAGCTTTCCACTGATGCAGACGGATCGACGATCGGCTTCCTGGATCTCCAGCGCGGATGAAAATACGCCATCAGCTGTAGCAAATCTGCACGTAGTAGGCTCATCTGCATCATTTGTCTATAGTAACCCCACATACAAACTTAACTTTCTATTGAAATGGAATCCAACTCAAACTACTGTAGATAGGGTTTCTAAATTCTAGCTACTATAGAAAAAAATTCCCAAAAAAACTAATTTGAACCCAAATAGACTTCTAACTACTTTTACATGAGTTATCTCCTTATCCCACTTTTGCGTTTTACGCTTCAACTCTTCCAAAGCATCCAACTATATTGCTTTATCCTAGAAGGCATGAGGCTGATGTGGTCTTGGATTTCCAATATCATATATTGTTTGCTAACACTAGCAATCCCACATCTTCTTCTGGTTGTTTACCCATCTAAGAAATCGCTATCCTCTAGGTTGATTTGTCTGCTTTTGCTTGATACTTATTCTCTAGTTTCCAGTGCTTTCTTGTAGTCATCCATCCCTATGAGTGATAAATATATTTAGGCGCTGCAACATTCTTAGCGGAGGATATTATGCTTGGGGAGCTTTGTGATCTTGATATTTAGGCTGGTTCTTGCCTACTTTAAGGTGACATCTTTATTGTAGATAATTTAGTCTACAAGTTAAGACATAATTAGATGGTTTGACCTAGTGAGACCTAGCTTGCTTAGTGATGTATTGCTTTAATATATTATCGATTGAGAGGAAAAATTGCTTAGTTTTTCATGGTGAGTGTGTTTACCTTCTGAGAGTTGTGGTTATGTTTGTCAGTGGCCGTTGTGACTCTTGATGTCAAATTTCTTCTTTTTCTCCACTCAGTACATAAGGAGGCCTTTATGGTGCCTCATAATTGCCTTTCCTTAGCTGCTTGGGAATGTCTGATGTCCTTTTTGCACCCATGGTTACAACCAACCAACTAGCTAGTATTGGTTTTTGATCGTTTTTTTTTAGGTTTTTTGGTTGAAGTTACATTCCTTTATAGTCCAAAACAACAACAAAATACATAAGACAGATAGTCAGCCCAGATCACGTACAAGCCAAGAAAACCACACCCCAACCCGATCTTGCTGCTATATAGCCTGAAAGTCAGCAGATAAATCTACACAAACAAAGACCATCAACTTGACAACCACGATATGCCATCCAATCCGCCGCCTAATTTGCCTCGTGACAAATATGTTGGGTGTGAATCATCTTGGAGAGAATCAAAAGGGCCCCGACATTCATTGATAATCAGATCATCTCCAGTTGGGGATAATAGCGAACACAGTACAACAATTGAGTCTCCTTCAATCCACAAATAGTTGTTAGGAAGTACCTCCAATATTGCACTCAATCCATGCAAAAGCGCCACCTTCTCAGCAACAAAGACAAGATGATCGAGACGAGCTACACCTGGCAAGGACTTCTCTGGCACTGTTCCTAAAAACAAAACCAGCACTAGCTTGAGAAGAATGTGAGTGCATTGATCCATCAAAAGTAAGAGGGAACACTTGGCAGAGGTGGCTCCCATTTGATGCTAACAATCTTGGTTTGAACCGTCCTTGTCGACCTTCGACATATCTGTTGATATTCGTGATGCATGGTAAGAATTCGACCACCAATGGTACGACTATCTTCAAAACATTGCTGAAAAACTTCTTTATTTATGCTTTTCCATAGACTCATAGTATTGTAAAAAGTAAGCCATGAAATGAATGTACAACAGACATAGACTGGTGTGAGGAAGTAGATATCATATCCAAGAAAGAAGTAAAGGATGAGGGAGAGGTAAGACAAATATGTGTTTGAACAAAGACCTACATCCATATAGATGGAGAATGCGAACACATGAGCAAAGCATGATTAATATCCTCAAATATCAGTGGGCATCTCAGACAGTCAAGTGGAAGGTTGATCCCTATATGATTAAAGTATGATTTGGTTGGAATTTTTTCATGGAAAAGTTTCCACCCAAAACAGAGTGCACGCTTAGAGGCATCAACATCCCAAAGAGCCCTCCAAGGTTTGTCAACATACGTAATAGCTGGTAGCCCGTTGCTCTTTGTGAGATTACATCATGTGAATCTCTTTAAGGCGTACCTTTGATCTTTTTGTGAGAACCCACGAAATTAAGTGTCCCAAAATATTATGAAGTATCAGAGTAGACATGACGATATGAAACCAGTATAGTGGCAAAAGATCATGTATTAGGTCAACATCGCATGAGCCAACCCTGTCATAAGTTGAGACGTAGACTAACTATTACAACCAAATCATGATTGAAAATGATTGGCAATCGAGAGTAGCCCAAACGACATGCCATGGATTGAAAGTTGCATGACTCCAAACGATAGAAACTACATGAAGTCATAGTAGATGCGCAACGTCCAAACGATTCCGCCAGATCCACGAGCAATGTTTTGGCCTTCGGCAGTCCCATAGATTATCAATGACACCGTACTTAGCCACACCAAAGGAACGCCAAAGATTAAAACTATTGTTTACCAAATCAAAGACCCGTTTAGCCTTGACAGCTAACCAAATCTTATTTAATTTACCTAAATTAAGCCAACCTTCAAGAAAAGAACCTACTATATCCCACCTCACCAATGGGATCCCTCGACCATTAGAAGTCCTAACCCATAAAAAGTGTTGCATCTCTTGTTCCAACACTAAAAATGCTTCCGGGTAACTAGCGATGTGATAACTCATAGACAGGCATCGCCATTAATATGGATTGAAGTAGTGTTACTCGTCCTGGAAAAGATAATGAACTAGCCTTCTAGCACCCCAAGTTTGGTACGAGCAAGATCACGTGCTAAGATTCTCTTTCCTGAAATGGAAATCCCCAGATAAGTAAAGGTCCCTTGACATTCGTCATTGTCAATGGATGTAGAAAGAAGCCGACGAGTATGGTGTGGCACCTTCTGTCCGGGGCATGCTCTGTTTTTAACTTGCATACCTCATGAGGGGTGTTGGGGAGAGTGACACATTTTAACCAACCCATAGGAAACACATTTTCATGGTAGAGATATGCATGTTTTATGGAATGGAGCACTTTATAGCACACTTACATTCCTATCGCTTTATGCTTATGGACTAACACTTCTATGCAGGGAATGAAAGTTACTAATATTTTTGCTTAAATGTGCATGTTAAAGAAAAAACTTTTGTTCTTCAATGCTCATAGGTATTGAATTTTTGTTTTAATCACTTTTGTAATCACCGAACATGTAAGAAGGATGTGTGTATTTGGAGGAAGGGTTTACATTTTGCCATTTTACATGAGTGCTGAGGGTCATAAGGTTTTGAGTACAAAATTAAAGCCAAAGGGGGGGATTGTTACCACATTACGATACATCATTGTTTGGCATTTAGTTTGTGTGCACAAGTCACTTTCTATGAGGCTGTAATATCTTGTGAGTCTAGGTTGTGACCATGCTCCTAAGTTGTTGAAGATGTTCAAGTGCGGTGTAGTCCTGATGAAGACCCAAAAGACCAGAATCAGCCATCTCCAAAGGTATACAACATGTTTGGTTCGGTGAGATGGGTAGGATATAGAAAAACAGGGTTTTCCGAATACGTTTGGAACTATGTGTGATTTTATGAATTCAATTGTTTCATGTTTTTCAGAGTTTGATTTGTTTGTAAAATGATTTTATATCGAAAAAATCACTTTGATTGAGTTTTAATATCTTACGGATTTTTTGGACTTGACTTGTCTGGTTCTTTGGTTTTGACTCCCTAGTGGCCTAAACACTTAAAAATATTCAAAGTGTTTCGAGTCTGCAGGGACGGTCTGATCATCTATTCGGACGGATCCCCTTAGGCATCTAAATAGTTGTTCGGACGGCTAATATCAAGTTTGAAGTGTTATTATATGTTCAAACAAGATTGCAAAATTGCCGCATGCCTTCCGAACAGTCGGTCGAACGCCTAAGGCTGGGTGCCAGACTCTTTGAGTCTGCCATCCAAACAACTGTTCGGGTGGGCGCCCAAGTTGTCCAAATGGCTGTTTGGACAACGTCGGGACTGCTGGTCCATCAAGCAATTTTTCTCCTTTTAGTTGATATATCTCAACAGTTGGTGGTCAAATCCAACGACCATCAATAGAAGACGTACTCTATATATAAATGGGCTTGTTGGCCCATTTGGGTAAGGATTCATTAGCTCTTTTTGCAGTCAAGTGCTTTGGAGAGGAAAACCCCCAAATTGGGTAAGTCTTCCTTCCCTTTAGGTATGTGATTTTGATTTGTATTCATCTAGGGTTTTTGGCTTTGATTCATGAGAGATTAGGGTAACACCATTCCCTCCTACTTATTGGTGTTGAAATCTCTTCATCCCCTATGGTTTTAATTGAACCTATCGATTGGGAGAGGAGTTAGGCGATGGGCCATTTTCCAAAGGTTGGTGAGATTCCTTCGAAGCGAGCTAGTAAGCGTCCGTATGCTCGAGGTTCCTACTCGACAGTGCATCCTATGAGTATGATCGATTGATGTGAGTTTGAGCCTTCAATCGTGAGGATTCCATTGATAGAAGCGACGTTGGTGAGATCAGTCATTATCGATACCTCCAGTACAAGGTTTGCAGCGGGGAGCATCCAGAGGATAGGTGGCGGCCTATGTGGGAAGGGTGGCAGCCGTCTAGAGCGAGCGACTATGGAAGCACCAAGTCGGTAGGCGGGATAAATGCTTGTGAACTTGTGTAACGCCAAGTTCTATAGTTGATGGCTTTGACCTGTGCGAAAGTACCGTGGTTTTTCCCTGAGGGGTTTCCATGTAAAAATTTCTTGTGTGTTGTTTTCTTTTATTTCTTGATGTGTAGATGAATCCTTGTATGTTTCTACCCTACAGCCGACCAAATTGAGCACCAGGTGTTTGCACAATTGTCTGTTCTTCCGCATCGTAGTATGTTTATCAATGTTGTGCATTGGTCGGTTGTTTATCAGAAATAGGCCTCCGAAGTTGATAACTTTCAATGTGCCTCTCTAATGGAATGCCAAGAGTGTGTTTAGTTGTACGCATAAAGTCAAAAAAAAAAAAATTCAAACTCATGATGGCTAAGCAGCCTAAGCTTATGAGGACTGGTTCAATGCATCGTAATGCCTTCCGTATCGAAATTGATGGTAAGATAGCAAAGTTGATATCTTAAGTTGCTAATATTTGTCTGAAACGACTGAGCTACAGGTTTGAACCCCAAAAAGTAATACAAGTTGTTATGATAGTTCAATTGGTACCATGTAGTTTGATGTTCGGAACATCTACTTATGTTATAAGTTTTAGGCATTATGTAAAGTTAGTTTGTTATCCTTCATTTATTTCAGGTACAAGGATTCTACTAAAACATCGTTTAAATCCTCAACTCGGTTGGAATGTATGATGCAAGATTATCCAAAAACACTACCCCCTTCAGCAAGGGTTGGATTTACAGTAAGTAAGCACAACTTGATCAATGCTACTAGTTCATTAAACTGATGAGTAATAGATCTTTTTATCATTCTTGCAAAGTATGTATGGGTTACACTGGTTCTATAATGTGCGACAGATGACTGCTTTAGAGATGTTTGAACAAAATATATCACAACATAGCTTAAAATTATCCTCTATTGAACTGAAAAGGCTGTTAATAAATAGTTGAATTGTATTTTCACCTCTCATTTAGGTCAATGATCTAATTAGGTGGTTTTTCATAAATAATCATCGTAGAAAATGAGATTTAGATTTCTGGAATATATTGTGAGTTTTGGA
Organism: Chamaelirium japonicum; assembly: GCA_947650365.1. Classification (NCBI taxonomy): domain Eukaryota; kingdom Viridiplantae; phylum Streptophyta; class Magnoliopsida; order Liliales; family Melanthiaceae; genus Chamaelirium; species Chamaelirium japonicum. The sequence continues at coordinate 29,698,317 of OX393558.1, read as the reverse complement.
AGGCTAGGTCTTGCTCATCTTTTGCACAGTAGCATTCTTTTACTGATTTGAGTCATGCTGGCTTGGTTACAAAGCATGCAAATCTGGCATATAATGTAGTTTATATATACATAAGCCAGAAGTCCCATAACAATTATATTCATGATTCTTGATGCTGTCTCATAGTATTCTTTAACAGTATTTAAATGATAAAGTCAAAGCATGCATATCCACATGATAACAGGGATTTATCCTTGGTTGAAAATCCCAGGAATTATATTTGTCAAATGTTTGATTAATGGTGCAAGTGCAACTAAAGATTTAGAATTATATGGAATAAATAATGAAATGTGGTCTCTAGAACCATATGGAATAAATAATGAAATGTGGTCTCAGATGTTAGAACCATATGGAATAACCGAATAAATGATACAAGTTCAACTAAAGAGGTTAGAAACATGTGGAATAAATAATGAACCAAATGATGTTTGTGTTTATTGTTTAAAATCATTGATCAACTAGTTAAATCCTGTACTAAGTTCAGTACCCAGGTTGCGTCAATTTGGTAGTAACTTACGCACTATGTTATATATAAACAATCACTAACTATATCCATTATTGATTAATGATCACTTTGCTAATTCATGAGCAAAATATTTCCATTGGGATACTGCTTTATTAAACGATCCATCTAACTGGTGATTCTTGAATATATCATGACATTGGGTCTCATTTCCTGATCTTTTCCTTTATACTGGTACAAACTAGCTTGATGCTAATAAATTCAAGATTCTTAGTAGCTTATTTTCAAAAAGTAAATTGCTTCTACCAAAACCTTTATATCTCAATTACTTGTCATATAGTAGATACCTCCTGTAATTTTTCCTTATTTATAGATTACTTGTTCTTTTGAACCATGGATATATCTGAGTTTGTTTCTTGTCGTAAGGTAATGGATACATGGCTTGCTTATGCACCAGTGAAGAACAATCCTGAAGATGCTTCTAAGGTACACCTTTTGTTACTTCTTGCAAAATGGTAGTCATTTTTTCCCATGCGTTGTGGGCATGTATGTTTGGACACTTGTTTACTAACTAGAAGATTCACTGTATAAAGTTTTTCCTTTGCAAAAATACATTTCATAATTGAGTGAAATGATGTGTATGATGAGCTACTGTTTCTCTATTGATGTTCTATGGTGAAATTTTTTTGATGAGATGTTTCTCATCATCAATCTATAGAGTATAATGAGCTGGTTTGAACTTAGACTTGAAGATCATAACGTTCTAATCTCCCTATTTTCAGACCACAGCGAGTTGTGAAATCAAGCACATTCATTTAACTTATGTATTCATCTCCTCATCCGGTGCTTGTGTTGTTATATATTTCATGATGCACTCCACTTGGAAGTTATGTCTAGAGGACACCTTTCCATTTAAAATATACCCTCATTAATTGATACTATATAACAGACAACATCCAGATTGCAAGTTTTCGTGCGAAATTCCTATTAGCATTGGTTTTCTTAACTGATTACGAGTTTGTGGTTTAGTGGATGCGTTTAGAGTATTTAGACTAACTCATGGTTTTGGTTGAATAAGGTTTGATATGGCCTTTCCAAACAATGTGGTTCAGTCCATGTAATTAAAGGTGTTTTTGAAGAATGAATAAAGTATTCTTTGTGTTCTCTCTTTTGGGAGGTTATATGTTGTGGATTGCAATCCTGTTGATTGGCTGTGATTCCACAAGTCGTTGATAAAAGTGAGGTGTCGATTCTTACATCTTCAACAAGAAAAGAGGTCCTAACTCAATTTCTCATAAAGAGAGGTCTAGAAGAGGTGGAGTCCTAGACTTGTCTTCCATTATGAAAAGGTTCCAAAACTGTGGGCTTGCCTACACAATGTTTTAGGCATATTTTCCAGAATGGTATATGAGTGTGAAACTTCGAGGAAATAATAGCAGGAAATGCTACAAGAAAAATACACGTTGGTAGGCATATTTTCCAGAATGGTATGAGTGTGAAACTTAGAGGAAATATTAGCCGTAAATGTTATAAAAAAAATACACATTGACACAATGCAAGCACACACCCTTGTGTATATAGTTACATAAAGTATACTCATATTTTTTGTTACAAAACGTAGATTTTGATTGAGAATGAAAACTTGGTTTTGTGTTGTTTTGTGTTTAGTCCCGTATTGCCCGGAGGGAGAGCTATAATTGCGTAATTAATAGAACTCCCTCCTTAGGGCCTTGTAGCCTCACTAGAGCCAAGACTTGGCCCACCACACGCGCGGGCCGGTCGAGCCGAGCTATGCACGGGCCAGGCAGAGGTCGAGAGTCACATGGTCGCGAATAGGCTTTGGGTCCCTTTTTAACTATTTAAAATTTTTAATATTTCTTCTGTTACATGTTACTCGGGGTATTACAATGGTCGTTGAATCTGGTCGGATACCTTGACGCATGCAAACGTTACCTGACAGAGCTGTAAATGCTCTTTAGTGTGGGAACCATTACTGCATGTGGGGCTATAGATGCTGGGCCTGGGTAGCGAATGGGGGAATGTTATGGTTGAGGACCTCTATATAAGAGAGGGTCCTGGGAAGCCAAAGAGAGCTCTCCTCTCCTCTCCTCTCTCTCTCTTTGTCTCTCTCTCTCTCTCTCTCTCTCTCTCTCTCTCTTTCTCAATTTCTTGTCTTTTGTTATGTTGTTGTCTGGAGTATTACCTGAGAGTCCCAAGGCCTTCTTCCTCGTGCTGGAAGGAAAGACATGTTGTCGTATCCTGGGAAGCATACGCCTAGGACGCCGAGAGCACCTTTCGAGGATCACCAGAGCGGTGGCGTTCTTGATTTTAGGACATCGTGTCCAAACACAAGCCTCAACTTTCTCTTCAATCAATAAGTCCTTCAAATCTCCTTCTCACTATTCCCCAAGCCGCATATCTCTGTAGACAACCTCTAGGTTCTCCATCAATCCGATAGACTACCATTACCGTCCCCATCAATCTGAAGCAAGAACGTTGCCGCTTAACTTAGTTTTATTCTGTCCGACTTAGTTCTATTTTGTGTGACTGAGATCTAATTAGTATTATCTAGTTCTATTGTCTTAGAATTAGTTATTAGTTCTATTCCGTGAGGCTAGTTTTATCGTCTTAGAATTAGTTATCCACCTGTTGTCTATTAAGATTTTTTGTGAATATTCATTTACTTATCGGTGTCTAAGAAATGCTTGTCTAAGTAAGGTTGATACTTAAGCGAGCCAAGTGCTCCACTATCGATCTGGAGCTGATCTGGCCGTCAAGCATTGGAACATTCTAGTGGGATTCTATCTATATGCCTATCGAGATGGAGAGGAAACCTAGTAAATCCAGTAAGAAACCTGAACCCTTCAATGGGAAGAATTTTAAGCGGTGGTAGATGAAACTTTTGTTCTATCTGATCGTCTTTAAAATTGTTGATCTTATCACCTCTGAGAAGCGTACCCTAACCAAGAGTGATGATGGTTCCTCTGATCAAACCGATATAGAAACCTGGGAGAGGCAGGACTACATTTGCGGGAACTATATCCTTAACTGTCTTATCCTAGATCTATACAATATCTACTTCATCTACAAGTTCGTCAAGGATATGTGTAACTCCTTAGAGAAGAAGTACGCCACAGAGGACATCGGGTCAAAGAAGTTCCAAGTCGGGAGGCTGCTGGAATTCAAGATGGAGGATTGGAAGTCTGTAGTCTCCCAACTAGAGGAGATACATATTATCATCCATGAGGTCTTCGCAGAAGGATCCTCTATCTGTGAAAATTTTCAAGTGGCAACCATCATCGAGAAGTTGTCTCCCTTATGAAAGGAGTACATAAATAACTTGAAACACAAGTAGAAGGAGGTGATCCTAAAAAACCTCGTAATCCGAATCTGGATAGAGGAGGACAACCGAGTGTCTAAATAGAAGGAACAAGTCTACATGATGAAGGGCAAGGCCAACCTTGTGGATACGGGCGGGGATACGGGCCCGATACGCCGGGGATACGGCCCGATACGCCGGGGATACGCTTCGATACGTCGGGGATACGGCACGATGCACCGGGGATACGGCTCGATACGTCGGGGATACGGCCCGATACATCGGGGATACGTATTGGGTCTAAATATATAATATTATACATATATATTATATAGGATAAATTACACATAGACCCCCTGTATTATGAGCGATGATCACTTACACCCCCTATAGTTTGAAAACCCAAAACATAACCAGGAGGGGGTGCAAATGGTGTGTTTTTCAAAATAAAGGGGGGGATTTGTTGGGTTTTAAACATTAGGGGGTGTAAGTGATAATGGGTCAAACCTATCTGGTGAATCGCACTAATTGGATGCCACGTCAACTGGTGTAACGGACGGATGTGATTTTTTTTCGGTTATAACTTAACCTCAGATCGCTCAGACTGAGATCCCGTGGCCGACCTTGTTGGAGAGCGAGAGAGGGGGAGCGACCAGGCGGCGACCACACCAACCAGGTGACGACGACGAGGCGGCGACCACACCGACCAGGCGACGACGACGAGGCGGCGACCACACCGACCAGGCGACGACAACCAGTGCTCAGGTTTTTTTTTTCTTCTCCTCCTTTTCTTCTTCTTTGCTGGACGGATTGAGTTTCACTCGGATTGTTAGGGTTTCGGCCGCCGAACCTTGCCAATTTTGGCCGAAATCCACATTTCCGGTCTTCTGTTGGACGGATTGAAGGGCAAAGTTGCTTTTCTGGGTTTTAAATCCAAAGCCTCGAGTGAGTTTTGCTCGGATTGTTAGGGTTTCGGCTGCCGAAACCTTGCCGGTTTTAGCCGAAACCCTAACAATTAGGCTAAAACCCACCTTGTCGGTCTTCTGCTGGACGGATTGAAAGCACAGTTACTTTTTTTGTTTTTTTTTTCAAATCACATGATTGAAGAAATGATCAAAGGGTTTTTTTTAAAATCCAAAACCTCGTGTGAGATTCGCTCGGATTGTTAGGGTTTTAGCCACCGAAACCTTAACGGTTTCAACCAAAACACTAACAATCTGACTGAAATCCACATTGTTGTTCTTCTGCTGGACGGATTGAAGGTACAATTGTTTTCAAACTATTTACTATTTATATTCTAGTACAAAAATGATTGTATTTAATTATTAATATTATATATATATATATATATATATATATATATATATATATATATATATATATATTTATTAAATTACAAACGTATCCCCGCCGTACCGCGTATCCTAGTTTTTTAAAAATCCACGTATTCCCGTATCCGTATCCCCGTATCCGTATCGGTGCTTCCTAGCCGAAGGGAAACTACTTTGTATGTGGCAAGCCAGACCACCTGGCTAAGGATTATCGTTTCAACGCAACTAATCGGTCGAAGAACAAGTCCGAGGCGAACGTGGCTCAAAGCAGTTACTTCTCGGCGGTGGTGATGGAGGTCAACCTAGCCAGTTACCTTACAGACTGGTGGGTTTACACAGGAGCTACCGACATATCTGTGGGTCAAAGAGTTTCTTCTCCCTCTACACGCCTGTGGCAGAAGGAGAAACATTGTACATGGGCAACTCCTTAATCAACAATCACTGGGAAAGGAGCCGTAGTGAATCTTCTAATGCTGAAGGAGGTGTTGCATGTCCTAGACATCTGGAAGAATCTGGTTTCCGGAGCTATGCTAAGCAAGAAGGGCTACAAACTTGTCTACGAGTTGGATAAATTTGCCTTTACTAAGGGTGGGTCCTTTGTGGGAAAGGGTTACCTCGATGAGGGCTTATTCAAGTTCAATTTAACCTCTTTTATTTATAATAATAAAGCTTCATCGTCTGCTTACTTATTTGAGTCATTTGATCAGTGGCATGCTAGACTAAGACACGTTAACTTTAAATCCCTTCAAAGGTTAGTTAACTTAGACAGCGTACCTAAATGTGTTCCATCCTCATATGGAAAGTGTGGCATATACATAGAGGCAAAATATGTCAAGAAATCTTTTAAGAGTGTAAAGCATAGCCTAGAAGTAGAATTAATCCAGTCTAATGTGCGCGACCTAAGGGTTACACTACAAGAGGATGGTACAATTATTTTTATCACCTTTATTGACGATTGTTCCCGGTATTGTTCAATCTTTCTTCGTAAGGGCAAGGATGAGAGTTTGTCCAAGTTCATTTCCTATGTCTGAAATGGAAAACCAAGTAGAGAAGAGGGTCAAGTCCTTAGGTCAAACAGAGGAGGTGAATATGAGTCCGGAGATTTCACTAAGTTCTGTGAAGACAATGGTGTAATTCATCAAACAACTGCTCCTTATTGTCCTCGGTCTAATGGAGTAGCTAAGAGGAAGAATATGACTTTAAAAGACATGGTCAATGCCATGATGATCAGTGTAGAGGTACCTACGAACTCGTGGGGGGGATGCAGTGCTCTCTGCAGCATATGTCCTCAATTGGATCCCATTTAAGGAGTCTGATCAGACACCATATGAGATCCTGAAAGGTAGGAAGCCTTCCTACAAACACCTCAAAGTGTGGGGGTGTCCAGCGAAGGTATCCTTACATAACCCCAAGAGGACAAAGCTGGGTCCTAAAATTGTTGATTCTGTGTTTATTCGAATGCCCAGAACTGTAGTGCGTATTGGTTTTTAGTAATCTATTCTGAAAACCCATACATATATTATCAACGCCATCATCGATACTAGGGATGCAAGTTCATGTTGAATGTCTGTTTCCTTATAAAGAGAGGTCTGAGAGACCTAAGGAGTCTAACCTGCTCGAGAGGCCTGTTCCTAGGCGTAGGGACGACTCTTCAAACGATGAAGATAACGAGCCTAAAAGGAGCAAGCAAACTAGGAATGGTACTACATTTGGGCCAAAATTCATCATTTATCTAGTGGAAGAGGATCTTACTAGTTTTGTTGAAGCCATGACCTCAACTGACTCCATATTTTGGAAAGAAGCTGTAAACAGTGACCTTGAGCCCATAACATCTAACGACACCTGGGAGCTAGTGGAACTACGTCCTTGTTGCAAAACCGTTGGGTACAAATGGATGTTAAAAAAAAAGCTTAGGGCTGATGGGTCCATTAAAAGATATAAAATTAGGCTAGTAGCTAAGGGCTATAGGCAGAGAGTAGTTGACTTTTTGACACCTACTGTATTGTAACCCGGATTACTTCAATTAGGGTGCTTTTAGCTATACCCGTTATCCATAACCTCGTGATTCATCATATTGATGTAAAGACTGCATTCTTGAACGGTAAATTAGAGGAAGAGATCTATATGGATCAGCTTGAAGGCTTCGTAGTGCAAGACGTAGAGCATAAGATTTGTAGACTAAAGAAATCTCTTTATGGTCTCAAACAGGCTCCAAAGCGGTGGCATGAAGAGTTTGACCATGTATGACTTTGAGTGGGTTCTCGATTAATGCATCTACACTAAGGTCAATGCCCAGACTTGTATGGTCATATGTCTGTATGTAGATGACATGTTAATCTTCGGAACGAATTTAGAAGTAGTGGTCAAGACCAAGGACTTTTTGAGTAGGCACTTTGATGCAGGCGCCGATAAGGTGCACTACAACCTTAAACCCCTTTAGGGTTCCCTTTGGTCAATAACTAAGATTTAATGATCAATATAGTGTCGTATGACTCAAAAGGACAGCAAACATAAATTATCCCACACAGTACTAAAAGTCTATGTAGTCAACATAAAGCAGGTTTAAGATTTAACAATAAAGACGCAATATTATCACTAAGACGAATTTCAGCATACGATAATAATAATCACAGCAATAGATATTGAATTTCAGAGGTACGTTTGCTTCAGATTTTATATAAAAAAAGGCTAAATATGCTTGCAAGGGTGACCGACAGACTAAAGATAGCAAATCTAATGAGTAGGCATATGTTAAGGCTTCAACTAGCGATAAAACGGGGCGGTTACGGCTGCGATGCGGAGCGGAGGCAATGGAAACAAAGGGAAAACGATGCGGATGCGATGGAAAAATAAGGTAAAGGATAGATACTGCCTGGGGTTTCCCGCCCATGAGTCGATGCGTGGATGCGCCGATGATCCCGCACACGGAGCAAGGCCGGACGTTGGGAGAAGCCGGATCCTTCGGAAAAACAAACTAAAGCCTTCGCGAGGCAAAGTCGCGGATGCGGCGAGGGTCGGGGACACGAGTCTCTCCCGGAAGCTCTCACGAAGAGGCACAAATTTCAGCAACTATCAAAATCTGAACTCTCCTTTCTTCATCTTTTTGTAGCATTAGGGTTTTTCTTTTGGGTGTCCAAGATCAAAGGAAATTAAGGGTGGATGGTGGGGATGCAATGGGCTAAGAAAGGCAAGGAAAAGAGAGAGAAACAATGGGGAAAAGAGAGAGAAGAGAGGGGACGGAATAGGGGTCGGGCGGTCTTGGGTTCCGCGCGGACAAGGGGGCGGGCGGATGGTTCACGGGAAAAAGGAGAGAGAGAGGAGAGACACTCATGTGAAGCCCTATTGGGCTTAAGATAAGCCCATTTAACTCCTAATTGAAGCCCATATGCTGCCACGCCATCTAATTTGAGTTATTTTGCTATCTAACCGTCGGTTTCGAGACATAATCTCGTCCGTTGGTACCCCGCAAACACACGCACCCAGATTTTTATTAATAACATGCATAAACTCACCCGAGAAGACCCGGATTCAATCCGAAAAGCCCTCGGATGAGATCATGGACATCCCCCATGAATTGGGCAAGAACATAAATAGTACTAAGTGCAGAAATTAGGCCAAAAACATAGAAAATGGCTAAAAACTGAAATAAACGGCTAACAAGTCCCATATGGTTAATGTCCTCCAAGCATAAAATAAAAACGACTGGAAATAAAGGTCTCTGGCGATGAACCGAAGATGCGGCGATGATCTGATGATGCTGATCATGCTGCATCAACTCCCCCGGACTAGAAAGAACTCGACTCCGTCGAGTGGACGTCCAGCTGCTGTACGAGGTAGGGTCGCTGTGCTCGCAACTGTCGCTCATCCACCCAGGTACAGTCTGAAAGTGGCCTGCCTACCCACCGAACAAGGAACCGTCGGAAAACACCGCGGCGGGTAGCAAGCTCTCTGATGTCAATTATCTCCTGTATCTGCTCTGTCTCGTCTCTCTGTGCATCTGAAAAAGGAATCTGTGGCGCTGAAGGCGTATCTGGCCGGTCTCCGTGGAAAGGGAACAACTCTGAGATGTTGAAGATCGGCGATGTCGGCATATCATCTGGCAAATCCAGCAGGTAAGCATTGGGTCCCAACGCTCGGAGAACGCGGAAGGGCCCAAACTTCCTCTGGCTTAGCTTCCCATAAGAACCTGTGGGAAACCGCTCTCTGCGAAAGTAAACGAGGACCCAGTCCCCTGGTTGAAACTTGAAAGGTGCTCTCTCGCCTGTGTAAATCTGCGCTTGCCTTATACCTGGCATTGCTTTCCCTCAGTTTCTCAAGCGACTCTCGCTGTACGGTCTTGATGTGTTCAAGGAATTCATCAGCATCAGCACTTGCAGGACCTGTAGGCGGTAAGACAGTTCTATCCAGGAAGTGGGGAATAACATGACCATAGACGATTTCAAAAGGAGTTTTACCTACTGAGCGATTAATTGAACTATTATATGCGAATTCAACTTGTGGTAAAACTACATCCCACTGTTTTGGTCTCTCACCAGCTAGACATCGAAGCATATCCCCAAGGCTACGGTTGACAACTTCCGTTTGTCCATCAGTTTGAGGGTGATACGCGCTACTGTATTGAAGTTTAGTTCCTAGCTTTGACCAAAGAGTACGCCAAAAGTGGCTTAAAAATCTAGTGTCCCTATCAGATGTGAATGACCGTGGAATGCCATGCAGACGAACAACTTCTCTAAAGAATAACTCAGCTACATGAGATGCATCAGAAGTTTTCCTACATGGTATGAAATGTGTCATTTTAGAAAATCGATCTACAACCACAAAGATTGAATCGACGCGCCGAAGTGTTCGAGATAGACCCACAATGAAATCCATGGTGATATCCTCCCAAGGACGAGCAGGGATTGGTAGAGGAATGTAAAGACCTGTGTTCTGCTTCTTGCCTTTGAACATTTGACAGGTTCGACATCGTTGCACAAACTTGACGACATCTTTCCTTAAGTGAGACCAAAAGTAACATCTCTCCACTGAATCAATAGTTTTGGTTTGACCAAAATGACCTCCCAAATTACTTCCGTGTAATTCGTGGATTAACGTATCTCTAAAAGATTCATTAGGATTTTCCTCAGAGACGGTCCCTTCATGGGTGTTCTGAACAAGACGCTCGCGAAGGGAGCACTCAGGAATGCACAGGCGGGTTCCACGGAACAAGAATCCCTCTTGGATGATATAGGATGCCGTGGGATCAGTGCCCGTTTCCTGACAGGATTCCCAGATGGGACCGAAGTATGGATCAGTCGCGTACATTGATTTCAGTGCGTCAAAAGAAACGACTAGCTGTAAAGTGACTAGCATCAGGCCTCGTCGACTCAAAGCGTTAGCAGCTTTATTCAGGACTCCAGCCTTATATCTGAGGTTGAACGTGTACTCTTGCAAGAAATTAGACCACTTAGCATGACGTTGGTTCAAGCTACGCTGAACTTTAGATAGTGAAGCGCTTCGTGGTCAGAATTGAGCACAAATTCTCGCTGGATCAAATAATGTTTCCAGTGCTTGAGGGCTTGAACAACCGTGTAAAACTCAATGTCGTATGTCGAGTAATTCAAACGCGTGGCGTTCAGCTTCTCGCTGAAGAATGCGACGGGACGTCCCTCTTGACTAAGGACTGCTCCTATCCCGACGTGAGAGGCATCACAATCAATCTCAAAGACCTTTTCAAAGTTCGGGAGTGCCAAAACTGGAGCACTCATCATCTTGGTCTTGATGAGGTCGAAACTCGCTTCATACAATTCGTGAGAGGTACAATGACGGAACTAAAGTTCTTAATGAATCTGCGATAAAAGGACGCTAGACCATGGAACCGTCGCACATCACTAACGTTCTTTGGAACGGGCCATGATTTGATGGCTTCGACCTTCTCTGGATCGACCCGTATCCCTTCGGAGCACACGATGTAGCCTAGAAAGGTCAAGCTGTCTGTCAGAAAGGTGCACTTCTTCAGATGGATGTACAACTTATCTTGCCTTAGCGTTTTCAAGACCTCTCGCAAGTGCTCGACATGTTGTTCAGATGTCGTACTATAGATAAGGATGTCATCAAAGTATACGATAACAAACTTTCCTATGAATGGTCCGAGCACCTGATTCATAAACCTCATAAAGGTACTTGGTGCATTCGATAGACCAAATGGCATTACTAGCCATTCATACAGTCCTTCCCGGGTTTTAAATGCAGTCTTCCATTCGTCACCGGGTCGTACGCGGATCTGATGATAACCGCTACGAAGATCAATTTTCAAAAAGATTTTCGCACCATGTAGCATGTCAAGCATATCATCCAATCGGGGAATCGGAAATCTATACTTGACAGTTATTCGATTGATGGCACAGCAATCTATGCACATTCTCCATGTCCCATCCTTTTTGGGAATTAGGAGTGCAGGTACTGCGCATGGACTCATGCTCTCTTGGATTAGTCCCTTTTGCAGTAACTCGGTAACCTGTCGACGCATCTCCTCATATTCAGACGGACTCATTCGGTAGTGAGGAAGGTGAGGTAGCGTCGCTCCTGGGACTAGGTCAACGCAATGTTGAATATCTCGAATAGGTGGAAGTCCTTCAGGTAGTTCCTCTGGGATGAGATCATTGAAGTCTTCAAGTAGGACTCGAACCTCATGAGGAATGTTAGGGCCCTATGTGGTCTCTTTTGCTACTAGGAAAAATATGGAGTTTTTTTTTTCTCTAAGCTCGTCCTCGAAACAAGCTTGTGTCAGCAATGTTGGTAGGGCTTTCGGTTTCTCTTTTGGTAATTTCGGGGTGACGGGTGGGGGTGTCGGCTCACTAGACATTGGTTTCAGGGGCTCCCTCTGAGGCACTAAGGTGATATTATAGTCATCTTTGCAGAAGGAGTAAATGTTCTTCTCCCCATCATGTTTTGTCTTTCTGTCGTACTGCCACGGGCGGCCCAACAGAATATGACAAATGCCCAAGGGCGCCACGTCACATCAAACGGCTTCCTTATACATTTTGCTAATGGTGTATTCGACTAGGCATCGCTCTTTAACTATGCTATCAAAGTCGGGACTAGTCCCCGACTAGTCGCTGGGCGGCATTTTGCCGACCGATTTATTTGGATTTTTTCATTGCTGGGCGGTAGCCCGACTAGTCCCCGACTAGACCCGACTAGCCCGACTAGTCCCCGACTAACGACTGCCGACTAGTCCCCAGACAGCATTTTGCAAGCAAATTTTTTTTTGAAAGAAGTCTTTGCAAGCAATTTTGTTTGGATTTTTTTACATTGGCTCAAAGTCTTGAGTAGCAAGACTCACAACTATGGCTCTTCCCTGTAATCATCTGTTGAGCACCTGAGAATCTCCGATAAAAACATAGACAAATAATTAGTTTATTTGTTGATATTCATATAACCCTATAATCAAAATTGGGGTTGTTCACTGATTAAACATCATCAAACAAACATTGTGATGAATTCTTAGTTCTGAGTCTTTTGGCATGGGCATGAAGCCAATACAACTGTGTTCTGTTAGACTGTTACTTATGTATTTATACCCATGTTGTGAAGTGTGAAGGTATGTATTGTTATTAACCGACTAATATCATATACTTATTGACATTTATACTAGTTCATATATCATATATGTTTAGGGAGGGGGGGAGGGGTTAGAATAAGTTTTGGCCGACTAGTCCCGAATTAGTCCCGACTAGTCCCGACTAGTCCTAGTCGGCCCTTGACCGACTAGGGCCGACTACTGACTTTGACTGCATAGCTCTTTAATAGCGACATCTGATCCTTCTTAAACCAAGACAAGTTGTATGGCTTGACCAGCTTCTCTGTCTTGAGCCCTAACTTGTCAACTATGATCTGGGCGACCAAGTTCTCGGTACTGCCACTGTCTATGATGAGGACACAATGCCTCTCCTTTGAGGTACAAGTGGTGTGGAAGATGTTCCTTTTAAGCCATCGATTTGGTTCGGGAGCTTTCGGTGTCGACAAAACACGGTGCATGACTAGTGCATGCGTTGCCTTGTCAGCTTCAGCGACGACATCACGTGTTTCGTCATCCTCCTGATATTCGGCATCTCTAGGATCATCATCATGCCCTTCTTCAGCCATGTTGTTTAGTGTTTCCTCAGTTGGCTCTTCACTTTCTGTCAGATGGGTCTGAGGTCTCCTTTTTGGGCATTGGGCGATGAGATGTCCTACTTCTCCACACTCGAAGCATTTGTAAGTCGATTCCCTATCGCACTTCGCTCACGACTTGGTTGTTCAACCCGACCAGGGGGTTGATGGGTTCTTGATGGAGTTGTAGTCGGGTGGGAACAGGTGGGGTGACTCTGGTAGGGGGTGCTCCTCTTCCAGCTGAAGGGGTGCCTGGGGTTACTCTAGGGGCAACCTCTCTCCTAAAGGCTCGTTTTTGGATCTTCTCAGCCTTGAGAGCTTGCCTAGATGCTTCTATCACAGTGAGGATGGTCTGCATTGCTAGCGCGTCCTGAATTTGATAGTGCAATCCCGAGACGTAGCGTGTAGCTTTCTGTTCATTGTTTTCCGGGATGGCGTTACGAATGGTCAAGATGTCAAACTCTTCAGTGTACTCCTGTACGCTTCGATTGCCTTGTTTCATGCTAAGCAACCTTTGGTACAGTGAGGTACAGTAGTCAGGAGGAAGGTACTTCAGTCGCATCTTGTCACGCATCTTGGTCCACGTGGCGACCTTTTGTTTCCCTTTCCTGAGGCGACTCGTTTGCAACTCTCGCCACCAAACCAAATCGGCTCCTTTTAGTTTCGTTGCCACGAGTTTGACTTTTCGATCGTCAGGGAGATCTTTCCATTCAAAGAAGTGCTCGACGCTTTCTATCCAGTCAAGGAATGCGTCAGCATCATGGCTTCCCCTAAAGTCATCGATGTCAACTCGGACTCCATAACCTTGGGATCTCTCAAGGGCTCGCACAAGGCGCTCTTCCATGCCGTGCTGATCACGCGCATGCTACTCTCTAGGGTTTCTGGGACGACCAAACTGAACGTACTCTCGTTTGAAGTCTATGTCGGACTCGTCCAACTCAGCTTCAGACTCAGGAGGTGAATCAAGATAGTCAGCTCGATTTCGCTCTTGCAGTTGGTATCGGTTGTGATTCTGAGGTAAAACTTGGTTCTGGTTCTGAGGTGAGGCTGGAACCGGATTTCGATTTAAGCCCTGGCGTTGGTCTTGCTCATCGTCCCTATGAACCTCGGCATTTGGATTGGCTTCTGCCCCTCCCGGGTCCTCTTCGACCGGTCGGGTCTGAGGGTTGACGCCTCTTGTAAAAGTAGTCCTAGCCTATCCGTGATCTCTTGCAACAAGGTTGCATGTCGATCCAAAGTATTTTGGGTCGCCTCTTGCCAAGCACCACAAGGTTGTGGTCCTCGAGGAAAACGTCCCCGATTCCGGGCATCCCGGTGCAGATGGGTACGATCAGCCATGGATTATGAGATATGCAAAGGATTATGCAATTGCAGATGTTTCACACGACGCAATCCTAACACTAGATGCAATTTCAAGCACGCAAGATTATGCGCTATGCAAAATCAGCAAAGAAGAAGATGAGGGTTTGCTGAATTTCAGCACTCAAAAGAAACCCGAACAGGTTCTTTTGAGCTCTGATACCAACTTGATGCAGGCGCCGATAAGGTGCACTACAACCTTAAACCCCTTTAGGGTTCTCTTTGGTCAATAACTAAGATTTAATGATCAATATAGCGTCGTATAACTCAAAAGGACAGCAAACATAAATTATCCCACGCAGTACTAAAAGTCTATGCAGTCAACATAAAGTAGGTTTAAGATTTAACAATAAAGACGCAATATTATCACTAAGACGAATTTCAGCATACGATAATAATAATCACAGCAATAGATATTGAATTTCAGAGATACGTTTGCTTCAGATTTTATATAAAAAAGGCTAAATATGCTTGCAAGGGTGACCGACAGAATAAAGATAGCAAATCTAATGAGTAGGCATATGTTAGGGCTTCAACTAGCGATGAAATAGGGTGGTTACGGCTGCGATGCGGAGCGGAGGCAATGGAAACAAAGGGAAAACGATGCGGATGCGATGGAAAAATAAGGTAAATGATAGATACTGCCTGGGGTTTTCCGCCGTGGGTCGATGCGTGGATGCGCCGATGATCCCGCACACGGAGCAAGGCCGGACGTCGGGAGAAGCCGGATCCTTCGGAAAAACAAACCAAAGCCTTCGCGAGGCAAAGTCGCGGATGCGGCGAGGGTCGGGGACACGAGTCTCTCCCGGAAGCTCTCACGAAGAGGCACAAATTTCAGCAACTATCAAAATCTGAACTCTCCTTCTTTCTTCATCTTTTTGTAGCATTAGGGTTTTTCTTTTGGGTGTCCAAGATCAAAGGAAATTAAGGGTGGATGGTGGGGGATGCAATGGGCTAAGAAAGACAAGGAAAAGAGAGAGAAACAAGGGGGAAAAGAGAGAGAGAAGAGAGGGGACGGAATAGGGGTCGGGCGGTCTTGGGTTTCGCGCGGACAAGGGGGCGGGCGGATGGTTCACGGGAAAAAGGAGAGAGAGAGGAGCGGCACTCATGTGAAGCCCTATTGGGCTTAAGATAAGCCCATTTAACTCCTAATTGAAGCCCATATGCTGCCACGTCATCTAATTTGAGTTCTTTTGCTATCTAACCGTCGGTTTCGAGACACAATCTCGTCCGTCGGTACCCCGCAAACACACGCACCCAGATTTTTATTAATAACATGTAGAAACTCACCCGAGAAGACCCGGATTCAATCCGAAAGCCCTCGGATGAGATCATGGACATCCCCCATGAATTGGGCAAGAACATAAATAGTACTAAGTGCAGAAATTAGGCCAAAAACATAGAAAATGGCCAAAAACTGAAATAAACGGCTAACAAGTCCCATATGGATAATGTCCTCCAAGCATAAAATAAAAACGACTGGAAATAAAGGTCTCTGGCGATGAACCGAAGATGCGGCGATGATCTGATGATGTTGATCATGTTGCATCACACTTCGATATGAGGACTAAGGAGCGACATATGTCATTCTTGGAATCAAAACCCAGAGATATTCTAATGGCATATCTCTACCTCAGTCCTACTATATACAGAAGGTGCGTAGGAAGTTTGGTTAGTTCGATTGTAGTCTTACCAGAACGTCATATAATCCTTCAATACACCTGAAGAACCTAGGGCCTAGTGTATCTCAACTTGAATACTCTAGGGTAATTGGCAGCCTTATGTATATCATAAACTACACGAGATCCAATATTGCCCATGCGATAGGTAAACTTGGTAGATACACCATTAACCCTAACAAGGAGCATTGGGATCCTTTAATCCGAGTTCTAAGGTACTTAAAATATACCTTGGATGATGGCATTTTCTATAGTAGCCTGGTAGGTATCCCAATGTCCTAGAAGGATACAATATTGCTAACTGATTCTAATTGGAATACCAGTGGGGTGGATAGATATAGAATACTCCTGATAGAAAGCACCTATATAAATGTAGAAGTGTGGCCGCTTCTATGAGAATCGGGGCCAATCCTTTGGAACACTCAAGAAAATTGGGGTTAGCTTATGGCCGTAAAGAGCACGACCGTAGGGGACGCTATGATGATTGATTTGAGGATATGGGTGAGATTTGTCGACTAGATTTACACTAAAAGTTGAACAGTTCAAGACATAAGTGCACTGCCAGCTTGTAAATCTTGTAGATTTACACTAAGCAAAGGTTCAAATCGACATACACCTTCTGCCTATACATACCTCTCATAAGTACTCCAGACAACTTCTCTTGATTTGATTTTTGATATTTTCATTATTGTGGGGGATTGTTACAAAACATGGTTTTTAATTGAGAATGAAAACGAGGTTTTATGTTTAGTCCCATATTGCCGGAAGGAGAACTATGATTGTGTACCTCCTTAGGGCCTTGTAGCCTCACTAGAGCCAAGACTCGGCCTACCACACACAAGCGCCTGGCAGGTTCTGGCTGGACGACCACGTGCACGGGCCGGGCAGGATTGAGGTCGAGGTCGCGGCTCATGAATAGGCTTCGAGTCTCTTCTTAGTTATTTTTTATTTTTTAATATTTAATAGAGAGTTATTTCTTTTGTTACATGTTACCCGAGGCATTACCAAGTTCGTTGAATCTAGTCATATACTCGAATGCATGCAAGCAGAGCTGTAAATGCTCTTCAGTACTACATGTGGGGCTATAGATGTTGGGCAGTGAATGGGGGAACATTATGGTTGAGGACCTCTATATAAGAGAGGGTCCAGAGAAGCCTGACACCAACAAGAGCTTTCCTCTTTCTCCCACTTTCTTGTCTTCTGTTCTGCTGCTGTCTGGAGTACTGCCTGAGAGTCCCAAGGCCTTCTTCCTCATGTTGGAAGGAAATGTTCATCCTTGTATCATGGGGAACATACGCCAAGGAGGTCGGGATCACATTCGAAGGATCACCGGAGCATCGACGTTCTTGCTTTCAAGACATCGTGTCCAAACATGAGCCTCGACTTTCTCTTCAACCGATAAGGTCTCATCTCTTTCTCATTATTCCCTAAGCTGCATATCTCTGTAGACAACCTCTTGGTTCCCCATCAATTTGATAGACAACCATTACCTTCCCCGTCATTTTTCTTTGGGGAAACAATGAATTGTGCTCTTTCATTTTTACTGTTATCCCCTTAAATGTTCATGTGGCTCCAAAAAATATTCCCACTTTCACTATCCTTAACCTAAGAGACATTATCGCTTCCCTTTCTCTATAACAAGGGTATCGTGCCAATCATGGTTCAAAAATCCGAAAACTCGACTCGAATCGAAAGTTGGCTGGATCGAGTAACTCGAAAAGAACTCGACTCGGTCTTATTCGATATATCTCATTTATGTTTCTCCTCCTGTTGCGATCTTGGGAAAATCGGTGCTTAGGTAGGCCTACAGTCTTGGTACTTGTCTATGGATTTGTTGTTCTCATTGGTGGATTCTTAATACGATACTCTTCATCTTTTCTAAATTTTGCTCGACCACTTTACTTGGCAGTGATAATGGAATAATGGTATGAGAAGTTTACACCCTTAAATAGAAAGTAATACCATTTTATTCCTAACTGGGCTTGGTCAGGTCAAGTAACTCACCTTGAATCTGTTGAGCAATGTTAGGGGGTTTTAGCATTATTCCGGAACCGCCCATTTCCATTCCCAGGTCCATATTTTAAAATTAACGGATAGTTTTTGTTCCGTTGGAATGAGAGTTGGGAACAATAATTTATCATTATGTGCATTTCTCTGCCAACCTGAACATTGAACCATGGATTTACACTAGAAATAGTAATTGACGGGAATACCCCCTTCTGGATGAGGATTATGCTGAACAACTGTTCCTCATGCCAAACACCCCCTTAGTTACTCAGACTAGCCTGATAATATTGAGTTTTCAAACGACCCGACTCAAAGTCAGCCGAGTTAGTAATTCGGCCAAGTTTTGAGTTGACTCGCTGAGTTTTCAAACAATGGTGTCTTTTTTTTTAAGCTAGATAATTGACATTAAACAAAACAAGAGCACACACACCGACACATCCATCCTAGTCTTGGCGACTAACTCCAACGGGAAGTTCTCTGTCCAAATACAAGTACCCACCAAAAGTTTCCGAAAATTAGCTGCCCAATCTGCCACTGTATTAGCTTCATGGTAAACGTGGGATATCCTGACTGCCGTTATACCCTAAATCATTGCCCCTATATCATTGAGGAGGTAATGATCGCCACATCCGTTCTTGATTCAGTTGATAGTAGCAGAGTCGCCTTCAATCTATAATGCAACCCTCCATCTGAAAGCCAACGTCGCCTTAAGCCCCTCCCACAGAGCTCTAGCCTCTGTATCAATCACCGAAGAGATTCTGATTGGGGTCACACCAGCCATCAATATGCCTCCATTGTGTTAATTATCGTCCTCATATCCTACCCAGAGAATATAAACAAAATCATGGCAATGAATGTTTCTATTCTCTCTCTCTCTCTCTCTCTCTCTCTCTCTCTCTCCAACATCATCCAATGTACCCTTGCTTGTGGTAGCCTAGGTGAAATATGGCATCATGATATCAATAATTTTTTCCTACCTTTTTTCTTGATCTGTAAGTAAATGATTGATGCAGACGAGCTTGCTAAACTAGTGAATACATGCGAATGAAAGATTAAAGAGAGCTTTAACAATGTTGTCAACAATATTATAAATGCAGAATTTTATAAATTAGTAACTAAACAAGCATCCAATAAATACAAGCAAGTCTAGCTACTCAAAGATCACACGAATAATATTTATAGCCTTGCTAACATTCAATTTCATATTAGATTTGATATTTAAACATGCTGAAATTTACAAAAGATGATCAAAACATGGGCATAAACGTCGGATAAGTCCCCCAATGGATGGATCTAACTTTTCATGCAATCGGGAGTGTTTTGAGGCCAAAATAGGACTGCTGCTGAAAGGACAGCAAGTAGAAAACTTTAATGAAGAGCAATAAAGTGGTCGTTGGGTCAAGAAAATAGTGATCTATTCCAATAAATACAAGCAAGTCTAGCTACTCAAAGATCACACGAAAAATATTTATGGCCTTGCTAACATTCAATTTCATAACAAATTTGATATTTAAACATGCTGAAATTAACAAAAGATGATCAAAACATAGGCATAAACGTCGGATAAGTCCCCCCAATGGATGGATCTAACTTTTCATGCAATTGGGAGTGTTTTGAGGCCAAAATAGGATTGCTGCTGAAAGGACAGCAAGCAGAAAACCTTAATGAAGAGCAATAAAGTGACCGTAGGGTCAAGAAAATAGTGATCATTCCTATAGCTACTTTGGGATAGAAGATACCTGATGAACGTAGCCCCGAAAATACCTTGGCGAAGCCCGACTGTGCAGGAAACGCCCGATGCTTGAGATGAAGTGGCGGAGGGATGAGTATGACCGAGAAGAGGGAGATCCGAAGCCAAGTTGATGATGATCTATGAGGTAGAAACCTTCTAACGACGATCATTTGCTAGAAACTAGATAAAGTCGGGCGGGGAGATCGAAGCCAATGATCAAGAGAAGAGACAAAGATGCAAGGAAGGTTCGTCGAAAAAGGTTTTCTCGATCCCGTGATCCTGCGAAAAACACTCGAGGAAAATAGGGGTTTATTTCATCAAAATTTAGATATGAAAATACTCTCTCAAAGATCGCTTTGAATAAGATTAGGGTTTCATAGGAGATGCATAGGAGCCATTAGATCAAGTGGAGGGGCCCTGGATCTATCCCATCCAAAGAAGGAAAGGAAAGAGAGAATGGGAGAGAGAACGGACCGAAGAGGAGGGGGCATCCACTCCTTCCCATGGGCACGCCAACCGAGGTAGTTGTACGGATGAAAGGGGAGAGAGAGGGTGCGGCTAGGGTTTGACTTTGGGTTCTCTTGGACATCTTTTTGATCATATCCATCCATCCCGTAGGATCTTTAATCGTGTCCATCGATCATGACTTAAAGTCTTTTTGATCTTATCCCTTGATGAGACCTATCCGACGATTCCTATTTCTTTTATTAATTAGCCACTTAACAAAGTTGGTGCAAACACAACTCTCGCATCTGAGTTTGCCAACAATAGAAACGATCATAACTTTTGATCCACACATCCGATCAACATGAAACAAGAACATAAGTTGTTCATAATAAAATGAGCAACAAAATGAACTAATTAGTTTTTCGATCAGCTGCATCGATTTCCGTGCACAGCTGAAAACAGCAATCAGCTTTTCTGTATGCATCAATGATCGTTTACCCTCTCTCTCTCTCTCTCTCTCTCTCTCTCTCTCTCTCTCTCTCTCTCTCTTCCTCTTCCTCTTGCCCTTATCCCATTGAGTCGAGATATATGAAATCATGAAACAGTCAAAGATACTGATCCTATCCAGCCTATACACTCTCTCTCTCTTTCAAACTATTATCAACAAACATAGACCTAGCAACAACATTTCTATTACTTTTTAGAAGATATACAATTTAATTTATACCCTTGCTCCTCTCCTTTCTTCCTCTCCCACTTCTTCTCATCTTCTATCTCTGTTGAGTTGAGATAGATGAAACAATCGAAGATAATGATCGTAACTTGCCTATACTCTTTCTCAAACTTTGTTACTAGCAAACTTCGGCCTAGCAATAGCGGTTCTCATAGATTTTTTGAAGCATTACCATTTGTTTATCGTTTTAGAAAAACCATTTCAAATACATTCCTCTACATGTTACTCAGGAAACATATTTCAACCGGTAAACAAGTTTGTGGTAACTATGGTTTTACGAATGCATAATACCTTAAATAGGATACCTTCAAACAGAACAAATTTATTATCAGTAATCACCTTTAGCTTAAGCAGCGTAACCTATTTTTGGCTACTTTAGAAGTATTTTTGGTTCAAGGTTACAAGGCAAATAATGCACTGAAGGGGTACCAAGCCCCTGGCCAGGGCGTGACACTTGCTTCCATGAGCATCATCATTATTGCCAAGTCAACTGCCATGCTGGCGCCATGTCATATGCTGCCAAGGTGTATGAGAGCACCACATCCATCGCCATAAGGTGCAATAGTGCAGGAGAACCCTGCATATCAAAGTCGTGACACCTTGTCCTGGGGGAAAACGTCACCCCAATTGTGCTAGCAGTTGGGGATGACTGCTTTTAATTTTCAAGGAAGATTGTAGATAGTGTCTATGTACATGGTAATGTTGCATGATCACAATAATTGCCAGGAAAATCTCAATACTCGTAGATCCATGTCTAAAGCTACCATTATGGAATTAAGGGCATCAGACTTGACAACTGCATTACTATAGATGTTAGTCAAATATAGTCATTCTTCCACGTCAAAGTCTAAAAGTAGTCTCATATCGACAACCTAGGAGAGGTGAATCCGTTACTATTGGAACATGTTATACAAATTTGATAGGGGATTTTCTCTTGCTAATCACGATACTAAGTTTTTTTTTACAGGATCAGCATTGAAGATATATTTATAATGAGTCAATTAAAGCATATAGATATTGGAGGTCTTTACTTTGTATTATATCTTACTGCAAAACCCATTAGTGCATGGAACAACAAATGAACAAATCAGAAATAAGTTTCCCATGCACCTATCATGTATCGATACCTTTATTTATGGATAAACTGGACCTCTACGTTTCACATAAGGACCTCTTAACCTTGAATAGTGCACATGACAAATTGGCACTCACTTTCTCCCAAACGGCAGTGGCAATATCTCCCGAATAAGTCAAAGGCTGCCACATTCATTTTCATGGATGTCCATTGGAACATTTGTTCTTTTGCTTCTCAAATGATTACTTAGATATACAAATTTTCAATATCTTAGAGTTGTAAATGTAAATTTAGATGCATTACAGATGCCACTTTTATCTATTTGATATCTCCAGCACACCTTTAGCTTGCAGAATTGATGTATCTGATTATTAAATGGGGGGCTCCTTCCCGACTCTCCAGTGTTCATTCACCTTGAGTTTATTATGCGTAGAGTAATTTTGGTGATTTGCATGCTATTTCTTGTAGGTACCAAAGGGCAATCCTTATCACAGTGCTACTAGTGCAGAAATAGCTATCTATAGGGCAAACAGCCTCATTCTTAGAAAGGTACAAGCTTTATATATATGCATCCATAATATATATATAATATATATATATATATATATATATATATATATATAGGGCTTTTTGGTGAACTTGAGTTCACAAATGAATGGTGAAACATGGTTTATATTGCGCCATGTGTCCATTGAAAAGACATAAAGCAAAATGTAAAAGAGGGTTGAACACTTTATCAGGACACGTGGCAACATCTCCATTCGAGTTCACCATTTGAATGGTGAACTCAAGTTCAGCTTCTTGTGCTCCATATATATGCATTTAAGAGGGTTGAACACTGAAAAGATATAAAGCAAAAAGTAAAAGAGGGTTGAACATTTTATTAGGACACGTGCTAGCATCTCCATTCGAGTTCACCATTTGAATGGTGAACTCGAGTTCAGCTTCCCGGGCCCCATATATATAAACCATGTCTTTTCAGTGTTCAACCCTCTTAAATGCATATCCCCTCTTACTTGCTTTGTCTTTTCAGTGGACACATGACAAAATATAAACCATGTTTCACCATTCATTTGTGAACTCAAGTTCACCAAACCCTTTTCCTATATATATATATATATATATATATATATATATATATATATATATATATATATATATATATATATATATATATATATATATATATATAGAGAGAGAGAGAGAGAGAGAGAGAGAGAGAGGCTGGCGGCCTATTTCGACAAAATGGGCAGCCGCCCATTTGATGCCCCTAGGAGTTTTAGAATGTGCTGATTTTTTATAAGCATAAGCATCTTACCTTAGATAGAACACCCACAAGAAATCAGCACATCCTAAATTTTTAGGAGCATCAAATGTTATATTCAGATTAACGGTTACAACGGACGATCGATAAAACTTCTAACATTTGATAACCCTAGGAGTTTTAGAATGTGCTGATTTTTTGTGGGTGTTCTATGTATGATAAGGTGCTTATGCTAAAAAAACATCAGCACATTCTAAAACTCCTACGAACTTGAAATGGGTGGCTACCCATTTCGCCGAAATAGGCTGACAACTTATTTCCTGTTTCCTCTCTCTCTCTCTCTCTCTCTCTCTCTCTATATATATATATATATATATATATATATATATATATATATATATATATATATATATGGAAAGGGTTTGGTGAAATCGAGTTCACCATTCAAATGATGAACTCGAATGGAGAAGCTGCCACGTGTCCTAAGGAAAGTCAACAATTGCGGTTGGGTATATATAAATATATATCCTTATATATGTGTATATATAAATACCTCCAGCCGCAATTGCTGACTTTCTAAGGACACGTGGCAGTTTCTCCATTCGAGTTCACCATTTGAATGGTGAACTCGAGTTCAGCTTCCCGAGCCCATATATATATATATATATATATATATATATATATATATATATATATATATATATATATATATATATATATATATATATATATATATATATATATATATATATAGGGGTATGCTATAATGCGGCATGCGGTAAGTGCGGCACCATATCGCAGCCGTCTGATGCACCCATTGTGTGCATCGCATGCACGCAGCGGTGCATCAGACGGTTATAGTACAATGCCGCACTTACCGCATGCCGCATTATAGCATGCCCCTATATATATATATATATATATATATATATATATATATATATATATATATATATGGGTCGGGATCGGCTGACCCAGCAAATTTTGACCCAGCAATAACCCAGCACCTTTTGATGGACCTAGAGGTTTTAGAATTTGATGAAAATTGGTAGGCATGCTCTCTATGGTATGTTGATCATCCTCACAAAAAATCAGCCCATTCTAAAACCTCTAGGTGCATCAAATGCGCACTTCAAATCAACGGTTTTACACTGTCAATTTTAACCGTTGATTTGAAGAGCACCCTTTGATGCACCTAGAGGTTTTAGAATGGGCTGATTTTTTGTGAGGATGATCAACATACCATAGACAACATCCCTACAAAAAATCAACCCATTCTATAACCTCTAGGTGCATCAAAAGGTGCTGGGTTATTGCTGGGTCATCCGATCCTGACCCTATATATATATATATATATATATATATATATATATATATATATATATATATATATATATATATAGAGAGAGAGAGAGAGAGAGAGAGAGAGAGGAATGCTTTGGTGCGGTCCGCAGCCGTCCGATGCACCCGCCGCGTGCATCGGATGCACGGAGTGGTGCATCGGACGGCTGCGGACCGCACGGACCGCAAACCGCACCTAAGCATCCCCCCCTCTCTCTCTCTCTCTTTCTATATGTTAGGAGATGACGGCTAGGGTTTGGAGAGGAATAGAATAGCATTCCATTGTCTCAAGCCCAATATATGTACATGTATATCTATACAATCCGACCCGACTGTACTGTAAACCCGACCCGACTGTATGTACATTAACACTCCCCCTCAAACTCACGGTGGATCATGAACCGAGAGTTTGCCTAGAAAATGTCGGAAGCGAGCAATCGTCAGGGGCTTCGTCAGAAAATCAGCAGTCTGCTCCGATGATGAAATGAAAGGCAGGGAGATAGTGTGGTCGATAAACGCCTGGCGAACATAATGACAATCAACTTCAATATGCTTTGTTCGCTCATGGAAGACCGGGTTGCTAGCAATCTGAATAGCACTCCGGTTGTCACAGAAGAGTGGGGTGGGGCCGGAAATCACCACTCCCAAGTCTAGCAGAAGGCGGCGAAGCCAGACAATTTCGGCGGTGGTGGAAGCCATAGCCCTGTATTCGGCTTCGGTGCTGGAGCGAGCCACAGACTCCTGCTTCTTGCTGCGCCACGAAATCAAAGAATCACCCAGAAACACACAGTATCCTGTAGTCGATCGACGAGTAGCTGCATCTCCTGCCCAATCTGCATCGGAGTAGGCACGCAGCACCAACGGAGAGGTGGAAGGAAACAGGAGTGAACGGGTGATGGTGCCCCGGAGGTAGCGGATAATCCGAAGAACAGCAGCATAGTGTACTGACCGTGGAGCCTGAACAAACTGACTGACAATGCCAACAGCATGGGCAATGTCTGGCCGGGTCATGGTGAGATAGACGAGCATCCCGACCAGCCTCTGGTAGCGGGAGACATCCGGGAGCGGCTCACCGTCTGTAGCGAGAAGCTTCAAATTGAGCTCCATGGGTGTATCAGCAGTGCGCGTGTCAGTAAGAGCAGCATCAGCAAGGATGTCGGAGATGTACTTCTGCTGGGAGACCAACAGACCACGAGCTGACCGGGCAATCTCAAGGCCCAAAAAGTAACGAAGAGATCCCAGATCTTTCATCTCAAACTGACTCTGGAGGTGCCGCTGGAGAGAGGCGATGGTGGCATTGTCATCCCCAGTGATGATCATATCATCCACATAGAGGAGAAGAACTGCAATGCCCTGACTGGAGGAGCGAGTGAACAAGGCATAATCGGAGTGTCGCTCAACAAAACCGGTGGCCAGAACTGCACTGCGAAAGCGCTCAAACCAGGCACGAGGGGCCTGCTTGAGCCCATAGATGGCTCGGCGCAACCGACACACGTGCCCTGGAGGAACTGAAGTGCCCGGAGGAGGATCCATGTAGACTTCCTCGGAGAGATCACCGTGGAGAAACGCATTGGTGACATCCATCTGATGGAGAGGCCACCCTCGAGCAGCTGCCACAGCTAGGAGGGTGCGCACAGTAGTCATCCGAGCAACTGGAGCAAACGTCTCCTCGTAGTCAATCCCATACTCCTGAGAGAAGCCGCGAGCAACGAGGCGAGCCTTGTGCCGCTCAATGGATCCGTCAGGTCGAGTCTTGACCTTGAATATCCACTTGCAGCTAACAGGCACCACCCCGGAGGGACAAGGCACCAACTCCCAGGTCTGGGTCCGCTGAAAAGCCTCAAGCTCAACTGACATGGCCTGCCGCCACTCTGGATGTAACGCTGCTTCACGGTACGACTGGGGCTCCCGATGGGTGTGTATAGCAGTAAGAAAGGCCTGAAAGGATGGTGAATAGGAGACACTGGCAGAGTAGCCAGAAGAGTCAGGAGGGTCAGAAGGAAAAGCAGAGTAGCCAAACCTGTCAGGAGAGTAGTCATATCTGTCAGGAGGGTGATGTTCGCGCGCTGGGTAGCGCCGAACAGGAGCAGGATCCACGACCGGGGAGGAGGGGGTAGCAGCATCAGGCGAGGGAGTACCAGTGAGAACCGACTCTGGAGGAGGAGCTGCAGACCGACGTACATAGACACGAGTAACGGGTGGTGGTGGAGGTAGCGAGGGAGACTGAGGAGGTGGTGGTGGTGGTGGTGGAGGTGGTGGTGGTGAGGGAGACTGAGGAGGTGGTGGTGGTGGTGGTGGTGGTGGCGGGGAAGATGGAGGTGGAGGAGGCGTGGGCAAGGCAACAGAAAACGGGGGTAGAACGGGGATGTGGAGAGGTGATGAAGACGAGGAGGGTGACACAGGAGGCAAGGAAATATCCCGAGACTCAGGGGAAAAGTACGGGACATCCTCAACAAAGGAAACGTGACGGGAGACACGGATCCGGCGAGCCAAGGGATCGTAACAACGATACCCCTTGTGCTCCCGACTGAGCCCCAAGTGAACACACCGAACAGATCTCGCAGAGAGTTTGGTGCGCTCATGGGGAGGAAGAAGAACGAAGCACGTGCAGCCAAACGTGCGAAGAAGGGAGTAGTCAGGTGGGCTGGAGTGAAGGCGCTCATATGGGGTGGCACCGGACAGAGCAGATGACGGAGTGATATTGATGAGGTGGACAGCCGTCATGACAGCTTCAGCCCAGTAAGAGTGAGGAACAGACGCAGAGAGGAGCAAGGCACGTGCGGTCTCAAGGACATGACGATGCTTGCGTTCGGCAACGCCGTTCTGCTCATGGGTGTGGGGACAGGACTGCTGGTGAAGAGTGCCGTGAGACTGAAGAATCTCACGCATCTCGGAGGAGAGGTACTCCTTGGCACAATCAGACCGAAAGGTCTTAATGCGCCGACCAAACTGAGTGTGTATCATAGTGGTGAATCTCCTAAAGATGTGAGGGACTTCAGACCGATGACGCATAAGATAAACCCAGGTGCACCTAGAGTAGTCATCGATGAAACACACATAGTACATGTAACCCGAAATGGATGCAACAGGTGCAGGACCCCAAATGTCCGAATGTACTAAATCAAATAACGCATCAGATTGGGAAGCACTAGGAGAGAATGGAAGAGCTAGATGCTTTGCTAGTCTACAACCCGTACAAACAGAGAGAGGGGAGAAGGACGCTCGACCCAAAGCGCCCGAACGGAATACGCTTTTGAGTCGATCACTCGATATGTGACCTAACCTTCTATGCCACAGGTCGGCATCGGAGGTAACAGACATGACAGACGCAACAGGAACGGAAGACACATGGAGATGGTCCAGCTGGTAAAGTCCTCCTGCTCTACGGCCCAGCCCAATCCTCTGACCCGTCCGCGAATCCTGCACAACACAAACAGAAGGGGTGAAGGTGACAGTCAGACCAGAGTCGCAAAGGGAACTGATAGAGATCAGATTAATGTTAAGACGGGGGGCATGATGGACATGGGGTAGGGTCAGGCGACCAGAAGCGTCAGAGGTAGTAGTGACGGATCCACATTGCGGAATAGGGACGAGAGTCCCATCCGCAGTGCGAACCTCCTGGTGGGTGGTAGTGGGAGAACAGTCAGTGAGGACAGTGGAGTCAAAGGTGAGGTGACAGGAGGCACCCGAGTCGAATATCCATGGAGCAGTAGTACCCGGAGTGGCAGAGAGACTGTGAGCTGTCGAAGAGCTGGTGGAGGCGAGGTACCGAAGCAGTAATTCCTCAAAGCGCTGGAGGCGGTCGGAGTAAGACCGAGACTGAACAGAAGTACCCGGAGTAGCAGAGAGACCGTGATCTGTCGAAGAGCTGGTGGAGGCGAGGTATCGCAACAGTAACTCCTCAAAGCGCTGGAGGCGGTCGGAGTAAGATCGAGACGGAGCAGGAGTGGTGGCAGGCGGTGCTGGAGTAGGGAGATCAGCAGCAGCAGCAGTCTCGCCATCATGGCGGAGGAGACCCTGACGACGTCCACAGTCAACTGATGTGGTGGAAGGACGAGGCCCGAGAATACCAGCAAAACGAGGAGACGGAGGGACTCGACGATCAGCGACGGTGTGCAGGCAATATGGGAGCCGAGAGATGCTGGAGAAAGCCATATCTCGGAAGTACGGGGGCAGCAGGGGGTGCAGGAGCTGGCGAGGTTGCAGGGGAGGGGGCGGGTGAGCTGTCGGGGCAGAGGAAGGTGGGGCGGGGTGTCTGGGAGGTGTCGGGTGGGCTGCTGGAGCAAAGGAGGAGGCCGGAGGGGGCAGCTGGGTGGCGCGGAGGGGGGATGTAGGGTGTCGGGAGGGGATCGGGGGGGGGGCTGTAGGGTGTCGGGGGGTGTCGGGGGGGCTGAAGGGGGGTCGGAGGGGGTTGTAGGAGGGTCGGGGGGCCTTGGCGGGGGCTGTAGGGTGGTCGGGAGGGGGCGGGGGTGCTGTAGGTGGGCGGAGGAGGGGGGGGGGGCGGTGTGTGTAGAGGGTGGTCGGGGGCAGTAGGTGGGCGGAGGAGGGAGGCGGGGGCTGTATGGGGCTAGGGAGGGGGTGGGGGGGTGCTGTAGGGGGTCCGGGAGGGGGGGCGGAGGCTGTAGGGGGTTCGGGAGGGGGGGGGGCGGGGGCTGTAGGGGGTTCGGGAGTGGGGGGCGGTGGCTGTAGGGGATCGGAGAAGGGGGGCGGGGGCTGTAGGGGGTTCGGGAGGGGGGGGGGGCGGTGGCTGTAGGGGGTCCGGAAGGGGGGGCGGTGGTGCTGTAGGAGATCGGAGAAGGGGGGCGGGGGCTGTAGGAGATCGGAGATGGGGGCGGTGGGTCGGGAGGGGGGTCGGGGAGATGCAGCCGGTGGGAAGGAGCAGCCGGAGGAGGTGCAGCCGGAGGAGGTGCAGCCGGAGAAGGAGGGAGGCCGGAGGAGGTGCAGCCGGAGGACTGTCGTCGTCGTCGGGAGAACCCTAGAGCTCTGATACCATGTTAGGAGATGACGGCTAGGGTTTGGAGAGGAATAGAATAGCATTCCATTGTCTCAAGCCCAATATATGTACATGTATATCTATACAATCCGACCCGACTGTACTGTAAACCCGACCCGACTGTATGTACATTAACACTATATATATATATATATATATATAGAGAGAGAGAGAGAGAGGGTTGTTACAATGCGGCGTGCGGTGTCGCACCATAGTTGTCCGATGCACCGCTGTGTGCGTGCGATGCACGTAACGGGTGCATCGGACGGCTGTAGTGCGATACCGCACGCCGCATTTTATTCTCTCTCTCTCTCTCTCTCTATATATATATATATATATATATATATATATATATATATATATATATATATATATATATATATATATATATATATATATATATATATATATATATATATATATATATATATATATATATATATGGATCGGGATTCATAAACCCATTGTTTTTTAACCCATACTTTTACCTGTCATCCGAACCATTGGATAGAGGTTTCATATTTGCTGATTTTTTACGAGGATACATTGCCTTAGATTGCACATCCACAAAAAATCAATACATTCTAAAGCCTCTAGGTGTATCAAATCTAAAAGGATTTGTCGACCGCCCATTTTAACCGTTAACTTGAGGAGCACATTTGATACACCTAGAGGTTTTAGAATGTGCTGAATTTTGTTGGATGTGCAATCTAAGATAATGCGATCCTCCTCTCAAAAATATCAGCAAATTCTGAAACCTCTATCCAAAGGTTTGGATGATGGGAAAAGTATGGGTAAAAAACGATGGGTTTACAAATCCCAACTCTATATATATAGAGGCATGCTCACGCAGCTCACCTACGGGACATCCCGCACTGATTTCCTACGCGACACCTCCGGGCCATCCGATTGGTTTGATTGTACAATGAAAAATCAACTGGTTTTCGGTTGGGACCCACCACCTAGAGTAGCACCCTCCTGGATCCTCTACCCAACCCAGTCGGTAGCCAACCCCGACGGTCCTCCTCCGACAACCAGCCCAGATCGGTGAATTGCACCTAGGCCCGTTATGCAGGCACCCCGACGGGGTGCTTGCCGGTTGGGGGTGGGTGTGATTCATCGATCAGAGCTAGGTATCGGAGAAAGAGGAGCATCAGGGAGGGCAACCAGAGGGGCTGCCTGCCGGTCGGGACTGAGTGTGATTCAGCTGGTCCGGGTGGCTGTCGGTCGGTGCAGGGTGCGATTCACTAGTCGGGGCTGATAGAGGACAGTCGGGGAGGACCACCAGAGGAGTGGGAGGAGATACGGCCATCGGAGTAGAGGGAGGAGATGTCGGACCTATGCGAGAAAAATCAAAGGCTTGTTCGATTTCACCGGAGAAGAGAGGAGTTGTTACTGTAGCTGCTACAGTAACAACAAATTTTTTTATCTCATGTGAAGCTTTAGCTTTACAGCTCACCCTCTCCACTCCATTGGATCTGAGAAAATCAGATGGTCAAAACAAGTCGCACAAGAAGTCGGGGTGGGACGTCCCGTAGGTGAGCAGGAATATATATATATATATATATATATATATATATATATATATATATATATATATATATATATATTTATATATATATAAAGAGAGAGAGAGAGAGGAAGGAATGATAAAATGTGGCATGCGGTGTCGCCTCCCAGCTGTTCGATGCACTCCGCCCTGACTGGTGTCTTGCACTCATCCTCGATAGTGCGGTTGCGGGCGCACACCACATCCTTATATATATATATATATATATATATATATATATATATATATATATATATATATATATATATATATATATATATATATATATATATATATATATATATATATATAGAGAGAGAGAGAGAGAGAGAGAGGAAACGGGATATAGGCTGGCAACCTATTTCGCTGAAATAGGCAGCCACCCATTTGAAGCCTTTTGGAGTTTTAGAATGTGCTATTTTTTTGTGAGCATAAGCACCCTACTTTAGATAGAACACCCGCTCATCATATTCTAAATCTCATAGGGGCATCAAATGTTAGAAGTTTTATCGAACGTCCGTTGTAACCATTAATCTAAATTATAACATTTGATGCCCCTAAAAGTTTTAGAATTAGCTGATTTTTTGTGGGTGATCTATCTAAGGTAGAGTGCTTATGCTCACAAAAAATCAGCACATTCTAAACTTCTAGGGGCATCAAATGGGTGGATGCCCATTTCGTCGAAATAGGCCTCCACTCTCCAGCCTATACCCCATATCCTCTCTCTCTCTCTCTCTCTCTCTCTCTCTCTCTCTATATATATATATATATATATATATATATATATATATATATATATATATATATATATATATATATATATATATATATATATATAGAGAGAGAGAGAGAGAGAGAGAGAGAGAGAG
The DNA here is from genome assembly GCA_947650365.1 of Chamaelirium japonicum. Lineage (NCBI taxonomy): Eukaryota > Viridiplantae > Streptophyta > Magnoliopsida > Liliales > Melanthiaceae > Chamaelirium > Chamaelirium japonicum. Next base: position 29,665,984 of record OX393558.1, on the reverse strand, counting down.
AGAGAGAGAGAGAGGAGCATGACTTTGTATGTCCATGCAACGAAGGCTTCAATGTATGCTCCTCTATTAACATACATAGAGGTTTTCAAATTTACTAATTTTTTGTGGATGTACTATCTATGTTAAGGTGATCCGTGAAGGGAGGTTTCAAATCCACCAACCAATAAATGGAGGTTTAGATTTTGTTTAGAAACCTTAATCAACCCTAAAAAAGGGATGAAATTGGGAAAAAGGGGGCAAAGGACTTTTCGGTGCAATACTGTCGATAACAGGGCGGCATTTTCCCTTTTGTCGGTAATCGTATAAAGGCTGGGAACCAATTTATCGCCGAATTTGGTGATAAATTGGTGATATCTAGCGATATATCGACTTTTTCCTCAAAACAGAGGAATTTAGTCTGTTTTGATGTCAGAGTCTGGCGATATATCGGTGATATATCGCTATATATTGTCAATATTTTAAACCATGTGTGCAATAAAGTGAAAGTCTGAAGATTACAATGAACCAATTCTTAGTCTCTATGGGATTCATAACGCATGAAAACCACATTATTAGATTTCCCAATCATACTCTAGTAAAAGTTCTAGTGAAGACAACTCCAAACCGGAGATAATTTGCCTACGCTCCCTTCAATAGCTTAAGATATCGCTCCTACTCACCCATAACACCAAGGCTCGAAGTATCACACCACATAATGCCTTATGCCTCGTTCTAGGAATCATACTGACATGCCATCGATGTAGTACAATGTGTACCAAACTCAGTTGACTAGGTGGTTTAGTTTTGTTTCTAACAAAGAATTGACAATTGGATTGCCAATACCTTTACATGCAATAACGACCACTCAAATGCTTAAGATCCTCCTAAACTAGTTTTTTTACTTCTGGAATTGGTTTCACTCAGTCCATTGACCATGGGTTGAACCTGATTCCAGAACGTTTTGGTTCGTAGGCGTAGGCACTAAGTATCAGCATATGAACAAAATACTTCAAACAAATATTCACTGATGTGGCTCACTGTTTTTGGCATTTTTCGAGCTCGATTTATATGTTAATCTTAGGTGAAAATTGAATGGATCATATTGTTTTACAATCAAAGTTATTCATATATGCAACTGGGTCATCTTTGATGTTGTGGCTATGGTAAAAATATAAAGAACTAGGGTCCATCCGGAAATTAGTTGACTGATACAAATAACATATTAGCTATAACCAGACTCAATAACAATTTTTTTTTTTTTCAATTTAGAGTTGTTCAGTTGCAATATGATAAAACTCCAATGACAATTCGAATCATCTTCTAGATTGCATCAGTATGAGAGAAACAAGGAGGAGAAAGCAGGAAGCTTGCTTACAAGAATGGAGAAGTTGTTCTTATTATAGCTCAACATGCTATTTAAGTGGAAGCTTGCTTAGAACAAAGAGGAACAATGATATAATTGTCTTCTGTTCATCAATGAATTGCATGACTTGAAACACCCTAGTGGCATGGGTACAACCGTACAATGCAATATATTGAACGAGGCGAGGACAGAATGCATGCAGATCGTGGACTGAACATGGTTTTTATATTATTTGCATTGGAGATGTGGATGAATAGGGGTGGGTATGTGGCTGAGTAGGAGAAAGCAGGAAGCAATGTTGGTACACATGGTTGATTTGACACACGATGATGATGATAATGAATCATTAAATTGGTCAACAAATCTATAATCTGATAAGAGTAAGACGAGGAGCAGATCCAAGGATTAAATTAAGGAGCTGTTTGATTCAGATGTTGTGGAGACATTGGCTCTTTACTAACATCCTTTTTCCAGTCTCGGGGGATTGATGATGATGATGACTCCTCATGCAATGTTGTTGAGATTCCATGATCTGGATCTTGTTATTCAGACCAAATAGGGCCTTCTCGATCCGATTCAAGTGGCTGGATCGGGATTCAAATGAGTTAACAGTGGATGCGATACAACTGGAGTCGGTCCAATCAAGTCTATGCTATTCAGGACAGAAAGAATATCGCATGCACCACCAATTTCACATAGGATTACTAATCTCACCGTTTTTTTTTTGTTTCTTTAGTTGTTTGATAAAACAATCGTTTGAGGCACCTAAGGCCTCATGTAAAAAGGCTCCCAAGGTCCAAACCTAATTAAATAGCCTAAGACCCAGTAAGAATGAAGGCCCCGACCCACTTAAGTAGCCCAAGACTCCATATAAATTATAAAATAAAAATCTATTGCCACATATAATATTAAACTTCTCTGCTACATAGATATTTAATTAATTTTATAATATCCAATTACAAGCCTTAGGCCTCAACTTGTATCGATCCGGCCCTGGTGTTGGGGTTGGGTGGGGGTGAGAAATGACGGTTTGTAGCTTCTACCTATTCTTCAAGTTGCATAGCATATATAAGACATGGCGGAGATATTGGGCTGTGACTATATCTGCCATGTGAACTACGTTGATGACTGAAATATTTTTAGGTTTTGTCAGTCTTGGGGCTCAAGTTAGTAACCGGTATATAAAAAGTTGCCGTGTGACCTATTGTATGAGTGACCGGCAATAGTGAAAAAAAGAGGAAAGAGAAATGGAGAGGTTAGAGAACGAGAAAGATATGAAAGTAAAGAAAAAGATTTTTTGTGTGTTTTTTTCCCGCTCTTATCTTTGTGAACTTCTCTTAGACAGGATCTCATCAGCTGTAGACAGAATCTCATCGACTCTCTTGTGGGCGTCTCTCAATGTGTTTTCTCTTGTGGTTTCTTAACGGTGAATCTCCCTTGGTGTCTGTTTATCATGCAATTCTCTTGATGTCTTGTGTTAAAGCTGTAGGGGAAGCTTGACGGCTTATTTTGGTGAAAAAAGGTGGTGTCTTTATTATTTGCTAGTGAAGAAACCCTTGTGCCTTCCACTATTTCTTATTATGGAAAATCTCTTTCTCCTTTATGGACAGCTCACTATTGGGTGAGCAACGTATATTTTATGTCTTCTTGTGGACAATTTATTGATTTTTTCTTTATATTTGTCATATTGTGTTTGGACGTGTACTTGTCATTTGGTCCATAACCCAAGGATTCCGATCTTGTAGGACAGATTTATGGATTTGTAAAACAACCCAATAATCGAAACTTGATTTAGGGTTTCTTGCCATGTAGAAGATGATTCATTTCTTTGTTTGAGCTCTTGTATCTGTATCACTCAAATATTAGATAGGAGAATCTCACTCCCTTGTGGAGGTAACCTTGGTTTTGGTGCATCATGTATGTCGCTTGTCTTGTGTTAATTTTCCGTTATTTGAGGTATGTTTGTATATTGCCATGAAGGTTGATCCGTCAAAGTCCTGTTGTCGCGTCGTACTAGGTTTATTGTTACTACGATTTGTGGTTGCATTGGAGGATTAGTGATGACATTGATAGGTCAATTTTCGACTAGTTGAGGATTGGTAGCGACTCTAGGCCTATGAAGGTCATTGACTTCATTATATACCTAAAACTCAGCATTGGTTATATTGCTTATATCTGCTATTAGCAGATAGAGATAGTAAGTTATGCTGATTACATTTGCTCAACTACATCTTTCTTTAGCCACTGGAAATAGAATCTTGGTGTTGATATGTTACTAACCAATCCTAGCTTGCTTGGCAGGCTGGTGTCCAGGTTGCGGACCCTATAGTCGATGTGTTCAATGGTCAAGAGGTCGAAGTATGGCCGCGCATCACGTGGAACCCTAAGTGGGCACTGACCTTTTCCGACGTAAAGAAGAAAGTGAGCGAAGGATGCTCCATATCTCAGAGATCTACCATGATCATCAATGGACCAAACGTGTTTCTTGACCACCTCTCCTTGGATGGAACACTCATCGTCGATGCCATTGACGAAGCCGAGGTATTTGAAACATTCCCTTTCATGAAATTCTCTGCAATAGTTGATCAACCAAGCTCGAGTGCTCCGAGTTGCCCGATGACCCAACCCTATGTTCTCGCAGGTCAAAGTGAGTGGATGTGTTGAAAACAAAGGATGGATCCTCAAGCACGTCGACTACAAAGACAACGCTGTGCCTGAAGAGATACGGATAAGAGGATTTCAAATCGAGAAGGTTGAGCAGTTGGACATGAACTATACTGAACCTGGGAGGTTCTGCTTCAGCTCGTGAACCCGTTAATTCCATTTTTTTTTTCTTTATATTAATTCAATTTTTTATATGAAAATAAATGTTCATGTTCTACCTGAAGAATAAAGTTCTGTAAGAACTCTCATTGGATGTTTTTTTGTGTACTTATTTCCACATGAGCTTTGAATTTCTATGAATGAGAACAGAAATTCTTTGACAGTTTGATCAGAGGATCAAGGTTTTGGATTCTTTCATTGGTTTTATTATTATTATTTTATTATCAATATTTTGTGGTGGTGGTTTTTTTGCTTTGTTTTTTTTTTTTATGTTCAAAAAGCATTTACCTTACCCCCATCCCAAACGTCTAGACCCAATGGTCAACCAGAATGATGTGTTTGGATCACGTTCCAGCCGTCTGTTGCACCCAATTCTAATCAGTGAATCGTACTCAGCCCCAACCGGTAGGCAAAGGAACGCTGTGATTGGATGCCACGGCATTGGCATTTTGGTTGACCATTTGGGTTAAACGATATGGGTTGAATAGCTCCTTAAAAGGGTTTCCGTTGTACGTTAAGGGTATGTAAAGTTTGAACTTAATGTTAAACCCCTGTAGTTGGACTTTGGCTAACGTGAGCGTCTTTGACAGTCCCTCCACTACATGTATGGACTCCATAGCTAAAGCTTGTCCCGGACCACGGAATCCGTCGACATAGAATCAAAGAACCTTGGCACGAACGGACAGTCTCCGTTGGTTCTCCACATCGACGGCGCAAGTGAGGCGGACTTTGGCTAACACGAGCTCATTTTCTCATGCATATGTAATACATAAATTTTTTTAAATGATAATTTTATCCCTACAAATAAAGTATAATAATCTTAGCAAAGATTAACAATCGTTAAAGAGCAAAAATCCATTAGTTTTGGCTAATGCGGGCTCCTTTTGTCGCGCACATATAATAACAAAAATTTTAAAATGATAATTTTAGCCTTATATATAAAGTGTAACAATCTTAGCAAAAAAGTAACAATTGGTAAAAAGTAACAATTTTATTTGGTAAAATATCTTAATTGTCGATTGATTGTAGTGATATTTTTTCTCATATGGTCACAATATGATTATCTTTGTGATGAAAAATGTATTTAACTATACGAAACCAAGTCGATTCTATCTCGCATATAAAGAGTAACAATTAGATAAAAAAAAAGTAACTATTTGGTCTGTTGACAAAATAATTTTTTTTTATAAAAATATATAGAAAATAAATTGTTTTGTGGTTTTAAATTGACAATCTAGAGTGATTTTAATTGATTTTCAAGTAAAAAATTATTTGTGTTAAATTGATGGCAGAAAATGTAAATTTAATAACCTTGGGCTAGATGTTATTGTCCTTTTTTTCTATTTGGTTCGGTGGGATTTTGAAAGGTAGCTATTGCAACGCGGAACTTATAGGAGGGCTTATTGCAAGTTGATATCTTTGTCAGGAGCTCTTTATTTGACTTTCACCCCCCAAGTAGGGCCGGCTCATGCAACGGCTGCCGGGCCCCGGCGGCTAGCTAATGCTTGCATTGCTCGGGCTCTTGGCAGCCACGGAGATAGGGGTAGAAGGAGGCGATGCGATGGATGAATTCGAATCAAGGGAGGAGGACCGCGGCGGTCGTGAAGCAGAGGAGGAGGAGCCAATAGGGTAGCAGGAGTGGAAGAGGAGGAACTCCACCATTCGATACTGTGTACCATGGTGCTCCCCAGAGTGGGGCCGGAGAGCCCGACGAACATGAATTCATCGAGGAATCTGCCAACGTCGCCGAGCGAGTGGCTGTCGGGGGAGAGGAGGAAGGCTTTGAGTGGCTCTGCCTGTTCCGCTCGGTGCTCTCGTTTCTCTGTGATGGGTTATCATTCTTGTCTGTGATTTTTTTTTTCTTTCAGTTCTAGTTTTTCTGTGATGGGTTCTCATTGTTTACTTTTGTTCAGTTCCCGTTGATTCCCTAGAACTAGACATCCATGAGTGTGTCGAGCTCGACGGCGATGACGGCAGGGGAGCAGGCGTTGAGGAGGTCGAGGAACCCACCGACGTCGTCCGACGGAGTGGTCGTCAGAGGAGAGGAGGAAGGCGAGGCCGCCGCCGAGGGATGACGGGTTGAGGTTGGTGACGGTGAAGGAGTAGAAGGTGGAGAAGGGGAGGGAGAGGAGAGTGACGGGGTGGTGGAAGCGGACGGGCTCCGTTTAGAGGGCCCGGCCGGTGCATGCACCTAATGTCCTTACCAATTCTCCACTATCAAAGGGGTGGTTGTCAAGGTTTGAAATCTCCATTTCGGTCAAAATTTTGACTCTCTAGATTTGGAAATATTTCGACAGTATAAAAATATTATATTTTTATTGAAATTATAAAAATATTAACTTTTTAATAAATTTTTTTAGTGAAACTCTGGATAGTCATAAACCAAGTATATATACACTTTGGAAAACTCAGATAGTATTTATATCCTATCTAGGGGTGTAGAGTTTCACGTTGTATGTATTCTATGTATTTGAGTCTGTGAATCTTATGCAGTTTTGTTTGGTCATATTTTGATTTATGTTTTTCTAAAAAAATTTAATCTTTTTTATGGATAAAAATATTTTTAAAATAAAGATTAGTTGATTGTTGAAATAATGTTTCAAACGATTTTGAAAACGGACTCAAAACAAGAAAGTTATGTAGGTTTGAAATCGTGTAAAAATTATGCTAAAATATAAAACACTTTTTTTCTTTACTAAGTCTGGAAAAAAAAGTTTATATAGGAAAGTTTTTATTCGTTCAAAATTTTTTTTGACAGACCATGGTTTTCTAGATGTATTTGTAGTTCTATATCTTGTGGAATTTTTTGAGCTAAAAATAAGTTGATTTAACCACTTTTCTCAACGAGAAATGCTATTTAGCCCAAAGGTTTTTTCGATTCCGCTCAGCTCGATTGACGTGGCATCCTATAACTGGTGGCTGAAAAGATTTAAATGTCGCTAATGGGTTTCAGCCACCAGTTGTATGCTGCCAAGTCAATCGGGCTGGCGGAATCGGGAAAACCTTTGGGCTCAATAGCATATCTTTCTCAACATGCGAATTTTATAAAAAAATCAAAAAATTTATTTTCTCCTACTAAAACTGAAATTATACTTTTATATTTGTTTGGTTTTTGATTTTTTTGATATTTTTATTGAATTCAAATGGGGGGTATTTGCTTATTTACATATAATAACTTAAAGTAAATGGAGAAAATAAAAATTAAGTAGATAATATTTTTGTGAATCAGTGTCTTCTAGTACGATATATCACGATATTTCGCACCGACAAATATATCGTGCAAAATATCACGTTATATCGCTATATATTCGTGATTTCTATGCCGCCCAAGATAGATATGGGAAATTCGTGTCGAGGTTTTGGAAAACCAAGATATTTTGTAAAATTTTGCGAAATATGTCGTTTTTTAGTACCTTAGTTGTTGTAATGATTCGGCTATGGAGACTCTCAGGGAGTTGTCCTCAGTAGCATACCATTGATGTTTCTAATTTTAAAATTTCCTTGACTCCTCAAGATATTATTATTGATCCCACAACCGCGTGGTTCCTGATGAAGACACTAACCAGTCATAGTTGGAGGTGTCTACATCAATTATGTGTTGCCACATTAACTGTGGTAGAAGGCCCGTGCTAGAAAACAACTTGGATAGGGAGGCCTTATTGCATAGCAACGTGGGGGGCGCCTTGTAACATCTGCCCCAAACACGCAAGATATTGTCCGCTTTGCCCGTGCTCGCACAAGAACTTCCCAGTGTGGTCACCCATCCTAGTACTGCGGTGCACGGTTTTAAAACGCATCTATTATGTTTGGGAGGGAAAATTATATAAGTAGCTCAGGATCTCCTTCTCTCCAGGTGATGTGGGGCTAACTCGTGGCCTTGTACACCTCAACTCACCTCATCCATCTTGGCATCCCAGCCTCAGGAGTCTTGGCTCTTGGCCTATTGGATCTTGGTCGTCACAATCCACCCCCTTTAGGGCTACACGTCCTCGTGTAGGGTCAGACCCCCCCCATCCTGAGGAGAACCGGCTCTGATATCATTTTGTAACATCCGCCTCAAACACATAAGATATTGTCCGCTTTACTCTTACTCGTGCTCGCACAAGAACTTCCCAGGGTGGTCACCCATCCTAGTACTGCTCTCGCCCGAGCACGCTTAACTACGGAGTTCTTACGAATTCCGTAGCGGCACACTATTTTAAAACGCGTTTATTATGTTTGAAAGGGGAAATTATATAAGTAGCTTAGGATCTCCTTCTCTCCAAGCGATGTGGGACTAACTCGTGGCCTTGTACACCTCACCTCACCTCATCAATCTTGGCATCCCAGCCTCAGGAGTCTTGGCTCTTGGCTCTTGGCCTATTGGATCTTGGTCGTCACATATCAGGTGTGCAATAGCCATGGCCCATAGTATTTGCTGATAGAGAGCACTGCTATCTAATAGTATTTAATAGTATAATACTAAAACAGAAGCCTCAAAAAGAGCTTCCGCCATGTGGCACGTCTTTAAATTAGAGAGAGAAATCTCCTCCTGCATTTGTTAATGTGTCCTCACCATGCATGTGTCGCTCCTGTAGAGAGTCGTACGTTGTAAGAAAGTTGCATGTGATTATCGACAGTTTACCCTATTTATTTGGCTCCATTAAAAGAAAGTTGCATGATAACGCCTTTATGATGGGTATTTTTCCTATTGGCAAATAGTTTCGTCCCATACGCCTCACGATATCAGGTTCTTTTATGAGGGAGGGGATCACAACTGTCCCTTGATCTTCTGCTTGGGGCTAAGTAAGATTCACCGATTGGGCCTTGGCATAATGGACGTCTGTGATCGAGGCTTCAGACTTGGACATGTAATATTAACATTTATGAGAGAGAAGACAAGAAAAGCCAACCCATGCCTCTAGTTGGTTGCCCTTCGATTAGGAACTCGCATGGCACACGTACATGAGTTATGACTAGTGATTCCACTATCATCGAGGTGCCCTTAGTAAACACCTAGAGTGTTCTTAGTGAAGTCTACCAGTCAACTCGTGACAAGAACCAATGCATCGCACCCGTGTAGCGAAGCCCACTAAGGTAGGGAGATGACTACATGTGTCTCTGTCCTACTCCGGGATTTCTCCTAGCACACACATGTACCTACGCATCTACCGTGCACTAGTGCGATGCACACACAGAGCGTAGGGTTATTAGGGTTGGACTAATTACTTCCTCTAACTGTGTTCTGTGAATCGAGGAGATGGTTCAAGAACCGTACATCATGTGGATAAGGTGGAACCTTCATGGATAAGGGTTCATGGCTTTCAACTTGGACTTGATCGACACACTACCCTGAGTGTACCATCGATCCTCTGAGTCCGAGTTAACCTGCGTAGCCACCCAGAGTGCGACGCAGGCTGAACTCCAATTCCCCTGGACTTACTATATTCTCTCGCATATCTCTGCTCTCCGCTTAGTATGGTAAACCCGTTATTTCTTCATATGGTGCCATGATACAACTCGAGCTGTGGAGAATACCGTCAGACTCGAGTGCTCATATGACTTGGTTCCTTCCAGATTGACCACATACATCGTACCTCTGATTACTCTGCCGAGTAACCGGATCCGGTCAACAATCCTACTGATGACCACCTAGCTAGGGTTTAATACGATATACGTTAGACCAAGGAACGCACTACCGTTAGGGGTGTGGATAGCCTGCAGGAGTGGCACATTGATGCGATGTCAGCTGGGTAACCCAGTACATCGTGGTTTTGGGTCACGTAACTGGACCCTCACACATTGGTGTAACGACCCGTAATCTTTTCTTTATTAAATATTTGGTTATATGGTGTTTTCCTTTTTAGTTTACCGTGTCAAGTTGTCGAGTGAAGCTTTAGTGTGTTTACCGAACAACCAACTGTGGTCTTTCTTTAGGTTAATTTGCATATGGTTGGTTACTACTCAGTACCGCTCTTTTGATCGATTCCTGTCAATTTCTTTTGTATCTGTACAATTGTATTAAAATCCACAATTTATGGTTTTGATCCGGGTTTCCGATGAAGTTTGGGATTTCGGGAGTAGCTAGAAACATATAGTAATTCCCTACTTGAGTCCAAACCCATCGACTCTGAAATCGGGAGAATCGGACGGTGTTTGATTTGTCAAACATGGTCCTACAATTTGCATTTCTTTTATAAATAAAATAATATTATTATATTCAGCAACTATTTTAAAATATTTTCAAAATCTTGATCTGATGGCTCGGATGGATCCGGGGAGTTTTTCTGAGTAACTTTCATATATAGAGTTTTTCCTATTTTTTTATGTATTTATTTATACCAATTAAACAAAACAAAAAAAAAAGGAAATAGTACCCGTGAACAGTAACCGCGGGGTTACTGTTCACAGTACAGACCCAATCACATAGAGGGATCAGCCCCTCCATCAGATCTGTGATGGACGACCCTAAACCAAACCTTTCTTTTTCACCCTTTTTCTCTCTCTCTCAACCTTTACCTATCCCGAGCCCTCCTTTTCACTCGGGAATCAGTCGGCCCTATTTTTTTTTAAACAAAAAAATTATGTTGTGATCTCTTCCCTCCTTTTCTCTAACCTCTCTAAAATTTGTTATCCTTATCTCCTCTTCCCATCTCTATTGAACGAATGATCTAGCCATCCTTCCCCTTTTTCTCTTATTTGTGTGCCCCCAAGGTGAAAGTGCAGCCACACCCTCTTATCAGTAATTTTTCCCTTTTGATTGTTGGATTGATAGCATCGTCGCAACTCTCGTGTATTCCACATTGATCAAGCCGACTTTCATCTTTGATTTCCTTAGGTAATTTTTTTTTTTACACTCCTAACTTGGTTTAAATCAAAGCTAATATCGTGAACACCATCATTTTCTATATAAACAGACCTTCGTCTCAACACCCAAAGTCCCAATCGTAACCGTTGCATCGGTTCCTTTCGATCGAGCCGAGGAGTTTCCGATCCTTAATCCAGGTGATTTCCTTCACGGGATTATCACTCGTCGGTTAATAAGTTATATATATTAAATATTCCTTTAGTATAATATTGTATCATTTATATTTTGTATTTGATTAGCATATAATTCAAATATTATTTTCATCTTATGGATAATGACAAGCCGATTTTTATGATATGCTATTTAATCAATTTTCATCGTAACTAGTGGTGGATAATTTCATGTTATAAGTTTCAAAACATAAGATGTTTAAATTGTGTTCAATCTAAGTTCTGAATTGTAATATGGATCTACCACTATCTTGAACCCTGTTATGTAACCAAAACATAGAAGCATGCTAGGGCCTACACTACCCAAAGCCTTCTTTTTAAATTCTTCTATTATTATTTTTATTTATACAAGTTATAAGTAGAATCAAGTGTTAACTCGCTAGTCCTTAATTGTTAGGACATATGTAGAGGTTTAATATTAGTCGAAAGCCAATAGCTGTAGGAGATGGACCCCTATAGTTATTTGGCAAGGGACATGGTATCCTTCCCTCGCCGTTTTATCTTGACGGGAGGGGCATAATTGGAATAATATATAAATGAGTTAACCTAAACTGAACAGGGGATACCATCTTCCTGGAAGCCACCTAGTGGTGACCGAAGAAAAGTCAGCAAGCTGGGCTCGGTGCTCCTCCGTGAGAGACGGGAAAATCTTAGTTTGGCCAACTAGGGAAAGCGGTTACTTGGGCCGGTGTAGGACCAAGGAGGTGTTTGGGTGAACCGGTGTGAAAATCACCCCTTTTGTAACGTGTTGTCGGTCTGCGGTCTTCAGGGACAAAACCGACGGTCCATTCCATAGGCTAACCAATTTGGTTAACCGAATAATTCACATTTCTAAATAACTTATAGTTCTATATATTTTAGTGAGATGTAAGAATTACTGGGCTTAGAAGTCGATTTGTCATCTGGTAAATTATCAACTTATCTTTGACAGTTAAAAGTAGATAGACATCTTCTATTAACCGTGGGTTATCACTGCGATTGACACCCATATTTGGGTGCAGGTTAGTAGCAGCAGTAGATCTTCAGTTCAGTAGCAGTCGGTGCCGGTGCAGCAGTAGATCTTCAGTTCGGTAGCAGCCGGTGCAGCAGTGTGAGTGTGCTGGAGCGTCAATAAGCAGTCAAGAACACTTGACATTTCCCTCGTTTTCTTTCTTCCGCTAGTAGTGGACCATGCTTGGAGCAATTTTATTGAAACTCGTATTATTTTGTTGGATAGCAATTAGTTCTCTGGAATCTGAGTTTTGTAGTCTTTGATTTAGTTCGTGTTGTCATTGCTATCTCTTTTATCTCTATGGGATTTACTTAGTATAATTCAAAAAAAAAAATTACTACCCTTCACGTCCCCTATTCTGAGCTGTTCTATTCAATTCTAGGACTACTCAGAGTAGGGGGCGTGACATTTGGTATCAGAGCAAGTTCATGGTCCTAGGGTTTCTTCTCTTAAGTCTAGGATTTCCTGTTTAATCATGCTTATCTATTCATTCTTTCCTTTCAGAAAGATGTCTCATCGTAAAGGTTCCGCTTCTACTTCTGGTGGTCGCCAGACCCCACAGTCCAATGGACCTCAACCAGGCCATGAGGACCTTGCTGGGATGATGAGGGCTATACATAGCCTAGCTGAAGCCATGCAACACCAGCAGCAACAGACATCGACCCCGACGGGACAGGGAACTGAGGCCGGTAGGATGGGCCGACTAATGAAGGATTTCCAGGGGCTTAAACCCCCGATTTTTCGAGGTGAGCCAGATCCAATGGTAGCGGAGAAATTATTGGATCGTATGCAGGAGGTTCTAGAGGTGCTAAAGACTCCAGTAGCATATCGTGTCACCCTGGCCACCTTCACTTTTGAGGGTGAGGCCAGCTTTTGGTGGAAGGCCTTGAAGAGGTCGCGAGCAGCCGACCAGCCTCCATACTCGTGGGATGAGTTCAAGCAACTCTTTCTAGAGAAATACTTTCCGGAGTCTGTTCGGGATAGAATGGTAGCCGAGTTTGCACAGCTGACCCAGGGAAGTATGTCGATGGCTCAGTATGAGGCAAAGTTCACCGAACTCTCACGCTTCGCTCCTCAGTTGATCTCTACCGAGGTGGAGAAGGCGAAGAAGTTCGAGTTTGGACTGAGGCACGGCATCCAGGGTCGCCTCACCGCTCACAAGCTCCGAGTCTACAGTGACTTGGTGGAGCGAGCCTTGCTTGTGGAGTGACAGTTAGAGGATAGCAAGAAGGTCCTGGAGAAGAATGGATCTCGTAGTAGCTCCTCTTCTCAGCGCCCTTCAAAGAAGCATAAGCACTCGGGAGGCAAGCCACAACAACAGTTCAAAGGTCCCCATCCAGTCAGATCTGATCAACGCAACTGCTATGCTTGCGGTTCGCCTGACCATCTGAGGGACAAGTGCCCTTTAGTTCCTCGCAATCGCCAACAAGCGGTGAGTTTGGCAGATATATTTTTACTCCCTTCTAGTTATCAACACATTTGTTTTGACACTTGTATGTGTTATTCCTTTCTTGCGGCAACGTTTGCCTCCTCAGCAGCAGATGTACCTGCCTCCCCCTCCTCAACAGTTCAGGCTTCCCCCTCCACCTCAACAGGCTAGTGCCCAGTCTCCTAGGGGGCAGCAGCAACAGGGAGCAGCTAAGCCTGGTAGTGGAGCTCAACAACGTCAGGGGAGAGCCTTTGCCTTGGTGGATCAGCAGGATCCTAGTGCCTCAAACGCAGTCGTTGAAGGTACCATCTTGATCTTTGGTACTTTAGCGCATGTATTACTTGATCCTGGATCTACACAGTCCTTCATATCACCTGGTTTTGTCTCTACTTTGGGTTTGGAGTCGGAGCCCCTAGGTTTTACCCTGTCAGTTATTTCTCCTATGAAAATTAGCACCAAGACAGATCGGGTTTGTCGTCGGTGCACTGTTCAGATTGGGGATCATGAGCTAGTGGCAGAATTGATTGTTTTGGATATGGGAGAGTTTGACGTATTGCTTGGTATGGACTGGCTTGCGTCCTATCATGCAATTATGAATTGTTTCTCCAAGAAAGTGATCCTTAGGCCAACTAGCGGAGCAGAGATAGTCTTCCAGGGTGATCGGATGTCCTTCTGCTACCCAGCTCCGAAGGACTGGTCCAGTCTTAGTTGTTTAGCTCGTTTGTCCGATGAAGTAGATGAAGTACCCTCAACGGAGCTGATTTCAGTGGTTTCTGAGTACCTTGATGTTTTTCCGGAGGACTTACCAGGCTTACCTCCATGGAGGGAAATCGACTTTACCATTGAGTTAGTGCCAGGATCTTCCCCGATCTCCATTGCACCCTACCGGATGGCACCAATCGAATTGGTAGAGCTAAAGGCTCAGTTAGAGGATCTTCAGGCAAAAGGCTTCATCCGTCCTAGTTCGTCTCCTTGGGGAGCCCCTGTTCGTTTTGCTCAGAAGAAGGACGGTTCGAAGTGCTTGTGCATAGATTATCGAAGATTGAACAGTGTTACCGTGAAGAACAAGTACCCGCTACCTCGTATTGATGACCTTTTTGATCAGTTGAAGGGAGCGCAATACTTCTCGAAGATTGATCTTCGGTCAGGCTATCATTAACTCCGGATGAGAGAGTCTGATATTTCCAAGACTGCCTTTCGTACTAGGTATGGTCACTTCGAGTTCCTGGTTATGCCTTTTGGACTAACGAATGCTCCAGCAGCATTCATGGATCTGATGAACAGGGTATTCCGACCATACCTGGATCAATTCATCGTAGTGTTCGTTGATGATGTTTTAATCTATTCCAAGACCAGAGAGGAGCATGAGGAGCACTTGAGAGTGGCCCTAGAGACTCTCAGACATCACCAACTATTTGCTAAGAGGAGCAAGTGTGAGTTTTGGCTTTCCGAGGTAAAGTTCCTTGGACACGTCATCTCTAAAGACGGTGTGTCTGTGGATCCCGCCAAGGTTGAGGCAGTACTTGATTGGGAACAACCGAAGTCTGTGTTTGAGATCCGTAGCTTCTTAGGTCTTGCTGGTTATTACCGTCGATTCGTGAAGGATTTCTCTAGCTTGGTATCTCCTCTGACTCAATTGACCAAGAAAGGGGTCAGGTTTGAGTGGAGCGAGAAGTGTGAACTATCTTTCCAGGAGTTAAAGAAGAGGTTGACCTCTGCGCCAGTGCTTACCATTCCAGTCAGTGGAATAGGCTATGTCGTCTACACAGATGCCTCCTTGTCTGGATTGGGGTGCGTGCTGATGCAAGAGGGAAAGGTTGTTGCTTATGCGTCCAGGCAGCTAAAGACACATGAGCAGAATTATCTGACTCATGACTTAGAGCTAGCAGCCGTGGTCTTTGCACTAAAGATTTGGCGCCATTACCTTTATGGAGAGACTTTTGAGATACTGTGTGACCATCAAAGTCTACATTTTATCAGTACTCAGAAGGACCTCAACATGAGACAATGACGTTGGGTCGAAGTGTTGAAGGACTTTGACTACTCTCTTTCTTATCATCCGGGCAAGGCGAATGTGGTTGCAGACGCTTTGAGCCGGAAGTCTCGCAGTGTGTTAGCTCGTTTGTCTGTGGAACGGGCAGAGTGGATGGTGACCATAGCTGAGTTTGGGCTGGTTGTGTGCAATGAGACGAGCCATACCCTCCTCTGTAGTATTCGAGCTCAGCCCAACTTGGTGCACAGGGTGATCTCGAAGCAGAGGGAGGATCAGCAGTTGGAGGATATCCGTGCCAGAGTGTCAGCAGGAGAATCAGTAGAGAGCTATGCAGTAGGGGTTGATGGTGGTCTTCGCTTCCAGGGTAGACTGTGCCTTCCCGATAAGCTGGAGCTCAGGGCCGAGGTTTTGGAGGAGGCGCACAAGTCTAAGTTCACGGTGCATCCGGGTAACACCAAGATGTACCGTGATCTACGGAGACAGTACTGGTGGAGAGGCATGAAGGTGGATGTCGCCAAATTTGTCGCTAGGTGCCTTACCTGTCAACAGGCGAAGGCCGAGCACCAGAGGCCCGCAGGTCTATTGCAGTCCTTACCTGTAGCAGAGTGGAAATGGGAGCATGTGACCATGGATTTTGTGTCAGGTCTTCCACTGACACGGAACCACCACGACTCTGTTTGGGTGGTGGTCGACCGGTTGACTAAGTCAGCACATTTCTTGCCAGTTCACACCACGACTTCTCTTCACGATCTTGTCATGTTATACGTAAAGGAGATTGTCAAGCTACATGGAACCCCAGTCTCCATAGTTTCAGATCGGGATCGAAGGTTTGAGTCTCAGTTTTGGAAGAGCCTGCAACATGCTTTAGGTACAAAGCTTTGTCTCAGTACAGCGTTCCACCCTCAAACCGATGGGCAGTCTGAGAGAACGATTCAGATTCTCGAAGATATGCTCAGGGCGTGCGTGCTTGATTTCAGAGGTAGTTGGGAGAGTCACTTGCCACTGGTGGAGTTTGCTTATAATAATAGTTTTCAGTCGAGTATAGGCATGGCACCCTTTGAGGCCCTCTATGGGCGACCTTGTCGGTCCCCCACTTGTTGGACTGAAATTGGCGAGAGTAGTTTGCTAGGGCCAGAGATTGTGCGGCAGACTACAGAAAAAATTCGGATGATCAAGGAACAACTGAAGGTAGCTCAAAGCAGGCAGAAGAGCTATGCCGATATTCGTAGGCGCCCGTTGGAGTTCGAGGTTGGAGGTCAAGTCTTCCTACGAGTCTCTCCACAGAAGGGCGCATCTTTCGTTTCGGGAAGCGTGGGAAGTTATCCCCGAGGTTTGTTGGGCCTTTTGAGATCCTAGAGAAGGTGGGGACAGTGGCGTACCGCCTGGCCCTGCCACCACAGCTCTCCAGAGTGCACGATGTCTTCCACGTTTCGATGCTCAGGAAGTACGAGCCGGATCCTTCCCATGTTCTAGAATGGCGAGATCTCCAGCTTAGTCATGATGCTTCTTTTGAGGAGCTTCCTATCCGTATCTTGGCTTCTGAGGAGAGGGTTTTGCGCACTAAGACCATCCCTATGGTCAAGGTGTTGTGGCAGCATCACTTAGAGAGTGAGGCCACTTGGGAGTTGGAGTCAGAGATGCGGTCGCAGTACCCGAGTTTGTTTTCAGATATCATCGACGGGTGAATTTCGGGGGCGAAATTCCTTTAGGGAGGTATGATGTAATGACCCGCAATCTTTTCTTTATTAAATATTTGGTTATATGGTGTTTTCCTTTTTAGTTTACCGTGGCAAGTTGTCGAGTGAAGCTTTAGTGTGTTTACCGAACAACCAACTGTGGTCTTTCTTTAGGTTAACTTGCATATGGTTGGTTACTACTCAGTACCGCTCTTTTGATCGATTCCTGTCAATTTCTTTTGTATCTGTACAATTGTATTAAAATCCACAATTTATGGTTTTGATCCGGGTTTCTGATGAAGTTTGGGATTTCGGGAGTAGCTAGAAACATATAGTAATTCCCTACTTGAGTCCAAACCCATCGACTCTGAAATCGGGAGAATCGGACGGTGTTTGATTTGTCAAACATGGTCCTACAATTTGCATTTCTTTTATAAATAAAATAATATTATTATATTCAGCAACTATTTTAAAACATTTTCAAAATCTCGATCCGATGGCTCGGATGGATCCGGGGAGTTTTTCTGAGTAACTTTCATATATAGAGTTTTTCCTATTTTTTTGTGTATTTATTTATACCAATTAAAAAAAAAAAAAAAAGGAAATAGTACCCGTGAACAGTAACCGCGGGGTTACTGTTCACAGTACAGACCCAATCACATAGAGGGATCAGCCCCTCAATCAGATCTGTGATGGACGACCCTAAACCAAACCTTTCTTTTTCACCCTTTTTCTCTCTCTCTCAACCTTTACCTATCCCAAGCCCTCCTTTTCACTCGGGAATCAGCCGGCCCTATTTTTTTTTAAACAAAAAAATTATGTTGTGATCTCTCCCCTCCTTTTCTCTAACCTCTCTAAAATTTGTTATCCTTATCTCCTCTTCCCATCTCTATTGAACGAATGATCTAGCCATCCTTCCCCTTTTTCTCTTATTTGTGTACCCCCAAGGTGAAAGTGCAGCCACACCCTCTTATCAGTAATTTTTCCCTTTTGATTGTTGGATTGATAGCATCGTCGCAACTCTCGTGTATTCCACATTGATCAAGCCGACTTTCATCTTTGATTTCCTTAGGTAATTTTTTTTTTTACACTCCTAACTTGGTTTAAATCAAAGCTAATATCGTGAACACCACCATTTTCTATATAACAGACCTTCGTCTCAACACCCAAAGTCCCAATCGTAACCGTTGCATCGGTTCCTTTCGATCAAGCCGAGGAGTTTCCGATCCTTAATCCAGGTGATTTCCTTCACGGGATTATCACTCGTCGGTTAATAAGTTATAGATATTAAATATTCCTTTAGTATAATATTGTATCATCTATATTTTGTATCTGATTAGCATAGAATTCAAATATTATTTTCATCTTATGGATAATGACAAGCCGATTTTTATGATATGCTATTTAATCAATTTTCATCGTAACTAGTGGTGGATAATTTCATGTTATAAGTTTCAAAACATAAGATGTTTAAATTGTGTTCAATCTAAGTTCTGAATTGTAATATGGATCTACCACTATCTTGAACCCTGTTATGTAACCAAAACATAGAAGCATGCTAGGGCCTACACTACCCAAAGCCTTCTTTTTAAATTCTTCTATTATTATTTTTATTTATACAAGTTATAAGTAGAATCAAGTGTTAACTCGCTAGTCCTTAATTGTTAGGACATATGTAGAGGTTTAATATTAGTCGAAAGCCAATAGCTGTAGGAGATGGACCCCTATAGTTATTTGGCAAGGGACATGGTATCCTTCCCTCGCCGTTTTATCTTGACGGGAGGGGCATAATTGGAATAATATATAAATGAGTTAACCTAAACTGAACAGGGGATACCATCTTCCTGGAAGCCACCTAGTGGTGACCGAAGAAAAGTCAGCAAGCTGGGCTCGGTGCTCCTCCGTGAGAGACGGGAAAATCTTAGTTTGGCCAACTAGGGAAAGCGGTTACTTGGGCCGGTGTAGGACCAAGGAGGTGTTTGGGTGAACCGGTGTGAAAATCACCCCTTTTGTAACGTGTTGTCGGTCTGCGGTCTTCAGGGACAAAACCGACGGTCCATTCCATAGGCTAACCAATTTGGTTAACCGAATAATTCACATTTCTAAATAACTTATAGTTCTATATATTTTAGTGAGATGTAAGAATTACTGGGCTTAGAAGTCGATTTGTCATCTGGTAAATTATTAACTTATCTTTGACAGTTAAAAGTAGATAGACATCTTCTATTAACCGTGGGTTATCACTGCGATTGACACCCATATTTGGGTGCAGGTTAGTAGCAGCAGTAGATCTTCAGTTCAGTAGCAGTCGGTGCCGGTGCAGCAGTAGATCTTCAGTTCGGTAGCAGTCGGTGCCGGTGCAGCAGCGTGAGTGTGCTGGAGCGTCAATAAGCAGTCAAGAACACTTGACATTTCCCTCGTTTTCTTTCTTCCGCTAGTAGTGGACCATGCTTGGAGCAATTTTATTGAAACTCGTATTATTTTGTTGGATAGCAATTAGTTCTCTGGAATCTGAGTTTTGTAGTCTTTGATTTAGTTCGTGTTGTCATTGCTATCTCTTTTATCTCTATGAGATTTACTTAGTATAATTCAAAAAAAAAAAATTACTACCCTTCACGTCCCCTATTCTGAGCTGTTCTATTCAATTCTAGGACTACTCAGAGTAGGGGGCGTGACAATTGGTGTGCCAAAGCACCACACAATTGGTTAGCCCACCTGACGTGTCTCCTTAGGGTTTAGGATCGTTTTACCCTAAGCAGAAATATGATTTAGTGTACTGGTGTTTGCTCACCGATCTGTGTATTGTGTTGGTTCTATTCGGCCATAAACACTGTGCCTGGTAATGACCGTGGTGGAGACACCCACGTTCTGTCATCCCAACAGCTTATCCTGATAGGGTGATCAACTCTAACCATAGCTACGAACATATTTAAGTTACATGGGACCAGTCCATTGAGTCTCTTACTCAAGTGGATTCCATGTAGCCATGGCTCTCTGTTCTGTAATAAGAACACGTACTAAGATACATACCAAGATGCAATCTTAAGCTATCAACCATGCACAACTAAACTATAGGTTTTTACGAGCTGTAGACCTCACCAATTCCAACAATAGGACCCCTTTGGCATCAGGAGAAGGGGTTAGTCGCTTGATAAAAGAAGGAGAGGATTCTAGAGTCAGAGCTCACGTCTCCCCTTCTTGTTTTCTTCTAGTTGTTCCATGCAACCCCACTGTACGAAGGTTCTCTCGGCCTGTCGAGAGAACGCTCACCCCTTATTTACTCATATTATAGTGGAGATCAAGCAGCACCTCTCGCCTGGAGACGTAGGTCGTAAGATCAAACTTCGACAACAAGTCCTCGTGTCTTCTCTCTCTCTCTACTCTCAAATCTCCTAAACTTACAAACCATACAATTCAATTAAGAATTGTGGGGAATCAAGACAACATGGAAATTTCCCCCACAACATTCACTGCTACTTAAACAGCTGCCTTCGATGGCAATACACCTACACACCACCATCGAACCGAAACACCGAACGTCGTCGTCACCACCTTCGCCAGAACTGCTCGCCGCTGCGAAACCGAACCAAACCTAAACCCAAACCGAATCACCGCCGTCGGAGGTACTCACCGTTGCCGCTGCCATCTCTGTTGCTTGCCATTGCCGCCACCACCTCTGCTCGCCACTGACATTGCCGCCGCCGCCTCTGCTGCTCGCCACTGCCACCCCCTACCTCCAATGTTCGCCACCACCACCAGAGCTGCTGGCCGCGGCCCCCGCCGCCTCAGCTGCAGCTGCCACTAGAGTTGCTAGGGAGAGATGGGAGAAGAAGCCGAGGATAATTTTGGGTTTAACAAAAACGACAGGGATCTTAGGCTAAATGAAACTTTTAGGTGTCCTGTTTATACGATGGATCTATTGTCAGAGACCTCTCACATATTAACCCTTTTTTTTTCTCAAGTAATTACATAAATAATGGATAAAATGAGACAAAATTATACCCAATTCATACCTGAAACCCGATTGGGCCATGGATCGGGGTATAGACCTCTTTTATCTAAATGAGAGAGAGAGAGAGAGATCGAGGGACGAGAGACGGAGAGAGAGATCAGGAGGAAAGAGAGAGAGATCGTGGGAGAAAGAGATAGAGAAAGAGAAAGAGACGAAGATGAGAGAGAGAGAGAGATCGTGGGGGAGAGAGATCGGAGATGAGAGAAAGAGAGACGGAGAAAGAGATATAGAGATGAGAGAGAAAGAGATGGAAAGAGAGATATACATATATATATATATATATATATATATATATATAGAGAGAGAGAGAGAGAGAGAGGAATGCTTAGTGAGCTATGAGCTACGGAAGGAGAAAATGAGCTACGGATATTTTGACCACCCTAGAAGTTTTGGAATTTCGTGAAAATCGGTGGGTGTGTTCTCTAGGGTAACATGATCATCCTCACCAATTTTAAGGAATTCCAAAACTTCTAGGGTCATCAAATGGTAGAAGCAAAATTAACGGTTACTACGGACGGTAGATAAAGCTTCTACCATTTGATGACCATAGAAGTTTTGGAATTCATTGAAAATTGGTGAGGATGTTCATGTTACCCTAGATAACACACCCACCGATTTTCACGAAATTCCAAAACTTCTAGGGTGGTCAAAATATCCGTAGCTCATTTTCTCCTTCCGTAGCTCATAGCTCACCTAAGCATTCCTCTATATATATATATATATATATATATATATATATATATATATATATATATATATATATATATATATATTGTGGGAGAGAGAATGAAGTAGAGAGAGAGACAAAGAGAGAGAGAGAGATACAAAGAAAGAGAGAGATACGGAGAGAGAGAGAGAGACGGAAAGAGAGATAGAAAGATCGGGGGAAGAGAGAGGTGTGTTTTGGTCTAGTTAGCACCCCTTTTTGTCTAGTCAGCTTTTTATTCCATTTAGTCCTAGTCAGCATATAGACCGCCGTCCCTTGTTATATAGATACGGAGAAAGAGAGGATACGGAGAGAAACGAAGATGAGAGAGAGACAGAGAGAGATACGTGGAGAAAGAGAGATCGGAGAGAGAAAGAGATACGGAGAGAGAGAGAGAGAGACGGAGATGAGAGAGAGATCGACACAGAGAGTAAGAGATCATGGGAGAGAGAGAGAGAAATCGAAGATGAGAGAAAGAGAAACGGGGAGAGAGAAATCAGAGATGAGAGAGAAAGAGAGAGAGAGAGAGAGAGAGATCGGAGGTGAGGTGAGGTGAGAGAGAACGAAGAGAGAGGGTTACGGAGATGAGAAAGGAGAGATCGGGGGAAGAGAGAGAGGCGGGGAGAGATCGGGGAAAGAGAGAGAGATTGGGGGAAGAGAGAGGTGTGTTTTGGTCTAGTCAGCACTCCTTTTTGTCTAGTCAACTTTTTGTTTTGTTTTGTTCTAACAGCATGTAGATCGTCATCCCTTGTTACATAGATACTTGGGTTATGACTATCCAGAGTTTAATTCAAAAATTCCATTAAAAAAATTAATATTTTCATATTGTCGAAATATTTTCATATCCACAAGGTCAAAAATATTGACTGAAATGAAAATTTCAAACCTTGCTGACAACATATCCATCTCGTGAATAGGACTAGCTAAAGTCTCTTTTAGCCTAAGGTCCCTGCCTTTTTTACTAAACCCGAAATTACCCTTTCTTGCTCTCTTTTCCCATCTCTCTCTCGACGCAACCACCGCTGGTGAGGAGGGAGGATGTGGGGCTCTGACTGGTGCATCGCACCCCACCCTGACGGCAGCCACCGTCGACTGGTGCATCGCACCCCAGCTCAACGGCAGCCACCATCGGTGAGGAGGGAGGAGGTGGGACTCCGATGGTGCATCGCACCCCACCCGACGGTAGCCACCGCCGATCGGTGCATCACCCCAGCCCGACGGCAGCCACCGCCGGTGAGGATGGAGAAGGGGGGGGAAAGGAAGCAGGGTCCGGCTCCGGCGAGCACCATAGGCGAGCAGATTTGGCCAGATTCACTAGTTCGGTGGCATTGTAAGAAAAATTTAAAATAAAGTATAGGGTATTTTTGTCCACATGTTTTCATAGTCCTTTACCTTAATAATTCTCTTTGTCAGGGATGGCTCACTAATTTATTTATTTTTTTGGACGACGTGGCAGATCATGATTGGGCTGTAACCTTAGAAAAAAAAATGCTCTCGCTTGAGAGAGAGGTTAGAAGTTAGAACGAAAACTGAATCTCTCACAAGTGGGAAACTCAAACAATTTCTCCGACGAGAGACATTTGAATTCCCCTGCTAACCCTCAAATCGAGTTGTGTTCTCGAGCTGGACGAGAAGAGATGGATGGCTTGTTGATCCGATGCGCCCTTTCTCTTGCGTTCTCGTCGGCGATGGCGGCGAGGGCCTTCAAGCGTAAGTCCGTCGATCTCTCCGGAGTTCTCGCCGGGATCCCAGTGATGGTGATCCACATGATGGCGGGCTACAGGTTCGGCTCCTCGGTCTCCTTCCTCATCGGGTTGTGTTTATCCTGCCATTTCCGGTGCTCTAAGGTTTCTCCGGATCTCGTTCAAGGTTCGCAGCTCTCCTGCTCGTTTTCTTCTTCACCTCATCGAAGGTTACCAAGGTCGGAGAGGCGAAGAAGAGGGGCATCGAAGAGGAGTTCAAGGAGGGAGGGCAGCGGAATTGGTGAGTCGTGTTCTTGAAGGAAATCTAGGGATTTAGTTTCTTTGACTGCTTGACTTTGAAACCTATTTTTTGTTTGCTATAAAGTTTAGTTAGAAATTTTATTATCACTTGCGTAGGTTGACCAAAAATAATGATCTTTTGAGTAAATCTACCAATCCATGTCATAATTAGAAACTTACTACAAATATATGCCGATCACATTCTATAGATCCATGTGTTACCGTTGAGTACTAGTTACATCCTAAAGAATTTATTTCCAGCAATAAGTAAAGCAAACGGTAGAATCTGATGCAATTTGTGTTGCTGATATCGAATGCATACTTCATATCATGCTTGGTGTTAACCATAACTTGTTTTTTCATTCGTGGTCATGTTCATGAACACCCAATGACCCATTGAGTTCCTATAGTTCTAGAGGTTTGAACAGTAAAGAATTTAAAAATTCATCGGAATGACAATTTGACTTTGTGTTTTGCTTTTCACCATTCACCATTGAACATTTGCTTGTGCACTGCTTCACCATTACTTGTTTGTTGGCCTTTCTTAATGCCAATCAATTGACCACTTATCTGAACCTTCTTGAGAAAATCCAGAAAGTTACTAATACAAATTCTTCATTGTCGTTCCATCGTTTTTTTGTTCGAACTCGTTCTTGAACCCAAGAAAAAAAGAAAGAAGAGACAATTATGTTCCTAGTATGCTGGTTTATTTGTTTTTTTTTTTCTCATCATTGGATAGAGATATGATCACAAAATTCCCTACTCTATGTTTAATTGTGGCAAATAAGAATGTGTCGATAACTCAGATATCCAAAATTATTGTGAAAGGTCAGAAAGGTGATCCTAATTTATTTATTTCTAATTTTACAAATTCCAGACTGAAATGGAACTTGATGCCTCTAAAATTTGATGTTCTCTTCCAAGCTTTAAGTCCTTAAAAGAATTTTTATAAGATAGCTTAAAACTCAAAACACAATGATTGTCGAAGAGTTTAAAATATCTCTCGCTGTCTCTGGAGAGTCTCTCTCTCGTCGTCTCTAGCGAGCGTTCTCTTTGCCATCCCTATCAAGTCTATAGTAGTTTGACTTCCATCTCCCTTTACCCCTTTGTCGACTCTCCTCTCTCTTTCATTCTCTCTTCAAGAGGATTCTTGATCTTTTTGTGGACAAATCGAAGATTTCATTTTTCTCATGCTATGGAAGAGGACAATATTGATATTCTATAGGGGAGAATCTCTCTTTGTTCTTAACCCTACGTGTGCTAATATTCATATTCTCTGAGAATATCTTCTAGAAGTTGATGCATGGAAGAGAAATTTAGTTTCCAGAATCCTAACAAATCTCTGGATTAATTCTTTTGGAATGAAAGAGAATATTCACAAAGATTGGAATCCTAAAAGTACGCTATATATCATTTTTTGGGAAGTTAAGAAATCTCTCCCTATGATCATCATGTTCATCTGGCGTCTTATATCAGGGGGACTAACATTTAAGGCCGATTCATCTAGAAGAGTTACTTTTATCGATGATCTATGTCTTATATGTGTGGAAGCTACAAAAGAGGAGGAACAATTATTCCTCCAATGTCCATTTGCAACCGCGGTATGGTTTGGTATCCCTCTAGCTTTTGATACTCGCAACAACATACTCACGATCAAGGTATGGTTAGTCGCCCAAGTTGAAAATCATATATCTAAAGATCAACTCCGTAGCTGCTTATTTCTTATATGTATATTTGGAAAGTTTGTTGTTCAAAGGTGTTTGAAAATATCCAACCCAACCCCATTAGAGCGATTTATCAAGCACTTGTAATGTGTGAAAATGTTACTTCCTCGTGAGATGTCGGTCAAATATCTAAGAGTGAGGCTAGGGCATCAAAGGAGAAAGTAGCACATGATTTTTACTAGTCACCTCCCTCTTCAGGACTTATCAAATTCAATGTGAATAGAGCAACATATGCTGATTTTGGAGTTGATGCTGACTTGATAAGAGATTCAAATGGAACCTTGTTACAAGGTATTTCCAAAATGCTCGACTCAACGGACCAGGTCGTTACACTATTACCAAAAACGTCATTTTTTTTTTTTGAAAAAAGCATTTTAAACGCAGAGTGATTGGGCAAAATATGCTACACGATTGAATCACATATTTTTCAAAAAAAAAAAAAAGCCAAAAAGACTATAAAACGTGCTGAATGTGTTGAAAACATGTTTTAATTAGTCAGGTTTTAAATCTGGTTTTTTAAGTTGGCTTTTAAATTTATTTTTTCAAAAAATCGGTTGGGTTTCACGCATTGAAAACCCTTTAATTACATCGGCCCCCCTCTCCGACCCTGACTAATCTTCAAGAAATCAGAGAGGAAACAACAGTTACTTCTGACACTAGTAATTGCTCCCTCATACATGTCTTCAATCACTTCAATATAGCCTTGAGGCACCCCTTTTCTCCTTAAAGTCCACGAAATCACATCTCACGATACTCTATCATAAGTCTTCTCTAAGTCATTAAAAACCATTATGTATATTCTTTTTTTTTTCTCTCTAAATCTTTCCATCAGTTGTCTCAGCAAGAAAATAGCTTCCATTGTGGACCTTCTTGGCATAAATCCAAACTGGTTCTCTGAAATTCTTTTTATCGTTCTGCACCTTGTTCCATCACCCATTCCCATAATTTCAAGGTGTGACTCATAAGCTTAATTCCAAGATAATTAGAACAATTTTGAACGTCGTCGTTATTTTTATATATTGGTACCATTATGCTTCTCCTCCAATCATTTGTCATCTTCCTTATTGTCAAGATTTTATTAAATAAACCAGTTAGCCAAATTAATCGAGTTCTTTTTTAAGATTTTTCAAACTTCAATTGGTATCTCATCAGGGCCTAGTGCTTTACCTTTATGTCAAAGCCTCCTCCAGTTCAGCTATTTTAATTGAACGATAGTAAACTTGCCAATCCCTAGATTGTGGATGTTCTAAATTCACTCATCTGGTGGGGTTCTCATTCATTAATTCTGAAAAGTAGCATTTCCAACTGTCATTAATCTCCTCCTCATTCGCCAAGATTGTATCGCCTTCACTTTTGATGCACCTTACTTGATCTATATCTCTAGTTTTTTTTTTTCCCATTCTAGCTAATTTGTATATTTCTTTCTCACCTTCCTTAGATCCTTGTTTATCATATTTATATAACTTATCAAAACCTTCAAACTTATCCTTACTAACTAGCTTCTTAGCATCCTTCGGTTCTTTTATATTCCTTTAAGTCTTCAATGTCCTTTGATTTCTGTCATTCTTTACAGCATAATCTCTTTTCCTTGATTGCCTTAAGGACCTCATCTTTCCACCACTAGGTATCTTTATCCCCACACTGATAACCTCTAGATTCTCCTAGAACCTCTAAAAATTCTCTTAATACAGTTTTCTATTTGATTACACATCATATTTGGTGTACTTTTCAATACCCAATTCCCCTCCTTTGCTAACTTCTCTTTGATCATATCGTTCTGTTTTAAATTTCACCATCCTATTCTTGGGCCTATTTTAGCTACTAGCATGTGTTGTGTTGTCAAACGTTTTCCTTGGTATCACCTTACAATCTTTGCAACTGGATTTCTCTTTTTTTTTCTTAATAGAAAATAATCTATCTGTGAAGCATTTGATCCACTCTTGTAAGCAATTAAATGTTCATCTCTGATTTTGAAACAAGTATTTGCTATATCTATGCAATGGCGGATTTATTGTCAAGCTGATCATTGATCCATTGTTGGCCACACCATGGAGGATTCGACCTATCATTCAAGATTGTAGAATTCTGGTATGTACAATCCATTGGTGGAGGTATCCTACATCCCAGAAACTCTAACAAGTAACGATGCTCATTCACTTGCTAGATATTCTATCAATCATTAAAAAATATATATTATTATGTTTCTACTCCCGATTGTGTTCGGGTAGTTGTACGCAGAGATTATGTATGTTTTATTACTAATATGAATGACAAAAAGAAGATTACTCGAGCCATTACTGCTGCTAATTTGGTCGTGGTTCCTGTTGAATATAGTAACTAGGCACAACCAAGTGTTGAGTAATGAATGGCAAGAGATTCTGGCGTTCAAAACAAAAAGCTATTAATCTAAGAGATGTGCAACTACTCGTTGAGTTCGAAATAGTAGTTCTTTTCATAAGAATAAAGATGACATGTAGAACTACAAAATTCTCGTAATTTAACTTATGCTCCATCCTGAAAATTGTGGGCATGGCTAGTTGAGTTGAGGTTCAAGAAAATGATAAATATTTTAGAAAACAAATCCGGTTTCGTGTTTGGCCTATGAAGTATCAAAATCCGTCTCTTCCTTAGCAGTTAATGGAAAGATGTTGTGAGAAAAGGAAGAATGTGAAAATGATTTCTTCGAATCCTTAGAAGGGGCATGGAGTTCTGTACAGTAATTTTGTGGCATCTAAAAAGATCATATGGATTTCTACTAACCATGGTCGCTCGGTCCTCCCCTTGTGCATGGCCTGATTTTTCTATATATCTTATTCTTCCTCCTTTTATCGTGCACCTTGATGTCAATACTTTAGCATTATTCCATAGGCATGCATGACTTCTTGCTTCTTTTCAATTCCTTTTAAGATTCCAATTAAAGTAGGACTTTATGTGGCAGTTTATAACATAAAATTTCCCTTGTTTTCGAGTCCTGTTCATAGGATTCATGAAGGGCTTTGTGCGTACATGAAGAAGTGAAAAGAGTGGCACACAGTTTCTCCTCATTTCCTTTTTGGGAGTCGTAACCATGACGGACATTAATTAAATGAAAACCTTTTCATCTCAGAATCCTAATAAGATAAAATTTACTTTTAGTACATTTAATATGCAAAGAGGGATGCTAGTTGCACATAGATCATCAAATCTTTACCATTTTAAAAATCTCATATTTAGGTTGAGAGAATATTTGAACTTTATTTTTCTCCCCTTGTGCCTAACTTCTCGTTTTTTCTTCACATGTGCATGCATACGCTATTTAGCCACGCGTAACCTATGATGAGGCCCAAATAAACCTGTCTTTCTTTTTTGCGACCCTAAGCTTTTTTTCGATCATATCAAGTTGATCCCAATGGCTGGTTCATCTGAACTTTAACCCCTTGATTTTTCTTAATCAGACCTGTACAATGAAGCCCACTTGGCACTTGATAT
Organism: Chamaelirium japonicum; assembly: GCA_947650365.1. NCBI lineage: Eukaryota > Viridiplantae > Streptophyta > Magnoliopsida > Liliales > Melanthiaceae > Chamaelirium > Chamaelirium japonicum. The sequence continues at coordinate 29,636,821 of OX393558.1, read as the reverse complement.
GATATGTGATCGCAATCAATATCTATCTTTACTTATGCCTGGAATGGTATAGCTTACAGCTGAAACCTGACTACTGATGTTATTGAAAATGCTGCTACTAATAATACCGGAACTTGTATTGTTATGAATTTATATTATTTTTCCAATACTATTTTCGGTGTGGGGAGCGATGTCGGTGTGGGGATAACCCCCTCCTCACAGCATCTCATCTACCTTCTCTTATGGATAGCCCCCTTCTACCTGTTACTTGTCTGTGGCGGGGTCCATAGCTCAGTATTCAAGAGGGTTGATGTTAGGATGATTGTAAAGTTTTTGTTCGATCGTTTGGTTGAGTTTTCTTGATTGAAGTGTACTCCACAATTAGATAGTTTGATTGTTGTTGTCGATGTCAAGTTCATATTGACCATGGCGTTTTTCAACGTTACTAATGGACCAATGAGTATCTATAAATCCTAATTTTGGAGTCAGAACATAGAGTTTTTTTTTTATTGTTGATGCTTTCAACAAAGGTGCTGCTGCAGGATACAGGTTCTGGCGAATAGTGCAATTGCAACCATTCTGGTAGTTATAGTTGCAAAGATGACCGGTGGAGAAGACAGGTGCTTGGACACAAAAGAGTCGAGACTTGTAACTGCCTTCATTGGTGGCATCATTGGACACTATGCCTGCTGCAATGGAGATACTTGGTCTTCGGAACTTGGAATGCTTAGCAATGAACAGCCTCGACTAATCACAACCTTCAAGGTATATGTTTTTATATTTGTTGTCACAATTGTTCCAAGTATTATGGTTAACCAATGTGGCCATGCCTTGATGCTCCTTGTCTTGTGTTAGTTTATCCGTTAATAACTAAGCAGGAGAAGGAAACAAGAATTATGATTTCACTGTTTTATCATCCCCTTTGAGCTTTTTTTGACGGTATAGTTTTAGTTCTAGTTTGATGGCACAACCCACCTATCAGATCTTTATAATTTCGGGACTGTGTATGACATAAACAAGACATTCATTCTTACTGGTTAAATTGATTCCGTATCTTGTTATCTGCTGCTGATGACCTATAAGATACCCAGACGATTGAGTCTTATGACTCTTATGCTCTTCTATTAACTAGTACGCAACCCAGGCGATGCCCGAGCTCCATCCGATGTATAATAACTGGTCGTGATTCGCACCTCTGACGGAATCAACTCATGTGGAGTATAGGGGGATTCACGTGGTGCGACCTTGGCTCCCACGTGGCGAGATCACGGCGCCTAAGCTCCTTTTTAGTATTATTAATCTGAGCCTCAGGCAAGGCCCGGGAACTGATGGCTTCTCCGCCCTCCATTCATCCAGTATCCAAAGCCCTCCATCATCGCGGAAAAGTTTGTATCCGAGGGCTGAGGTGATTCAACGCCATATCCTACCGTCTGATGCATCATAGAGGCATGGGGCTTTAGGGGTGGTGCCTCCACATGTCATGCTAGAGAGGGGTTGGGGGAGGGGTTATCTCAAAGGTGGAGGGTGCCACGTAGCCCGTAGGGACCCTCCGCCATATCTTATAGTATAAATAGTTACAATATCCAAATCCAGTTCTCATTTGACTGTAACCGTTTCCAGCTGGACCTGTTTCTCCCCTAGTTTACTGTTTTGTGCCCCAAATTTTGTTCTGCGGTTGGTTAATTGGGAGGCGAATTAGTGTCAGAAATAGAAAAGGTCTTTTTTAAATGTATAGCACTTGACAATTAGAAATTTTTGAAAGAGTACAAAGGCTTTTCATGATCTTTCAATCTCTTTGTGATCAGACAGTCCGGAGGGGTACAAATGGTGCAGTCACCGTGGACGGAGTGTTTGCAGCCGCAGCAGCTGGTTTTGTCATTGGGCTAGCTTATGTCCTTGTCGGGTTGCTTACAGCTGAATGTGCGACCAATGTAGCTCGGCGGCAACTCTTGGTAGTACCCATTGCTACTGCAGCTGGGCTCTTAGGAAGTCTGATAGATTCTTTGTTGGGTGCGACGCTCCAGTTTAGTGGATACTGTACCTTGCGCAAAAAGGTGAATAAGCACTTCCATGCGACCATTCTGTTTTTTTTTTTAAGGCCAATGAACTTACGCACCACCCAGCAACACAAATCGCAATTATTCTGGGGATATTTGCAAATCCCCCTCTCCCCCCTCTCTCCAACTGATAGGCTAATTACCAAAACCTCACTCATTTTTCAGTAATTGTTGAAACCTCCCTCATGTACGCAGGTTCAGTGCTATATGTACATATATAGAGTAGGTCTCTATAATTATTGCAAAGTGAGGGAGGTTTTGGTAATTAGCCTATTATCTATGAATTAAGTGTCTCAAAATTTTGGGTTTATTATTTGGCAAATTTGGTTGTGTTTATGAAGGTGGTTGGGAAACGTGGACCGACCGTGACCAAGATCGCAGGAACGAGCATCTTGGACAACAATGGGGTGAATGCAGTGTCGGCTCTGTTAACCGCACTGCTTACTTCCATCGCATGCTTGTACATCTTCTGAAGGTTAGTGGTTCTCATCTTCATTTGATTACTCAAGCTTTGGACAATAACAGGTAGTAGATTGCCCCACACCAGTTGATCTGTTCCTATCTATACTATATACTAAAACGGAAGCCTCTCTCCCGTGTTGTGACACGTGGACGTCTTTTAAAGAACCATAATCATTCTTCCATGTGTGAACACGGCTCAGTTTTAAATCATATTAAAAACCTACCATAAAGATAATAAAACACTCATTCAATGACATTTAATTATCATTTGATGTTAATATCTCTCTCTCTCTCTCTCTCTCTCTCTCTCTCTCTCTCTCTCTCTCTCTCTCTCTCTCTCTCTCTCTCTCTCTCTCTCTCTATAACAAGTGAATCACACTCACTTTAGATTTCATACTTCTTCGAGCAGTTGTGATGTTATCTCTGCCAAATGGCTATGCATTAAGCTCATCTGGGCGTTGCCCGGGTTTCTTACTAGTATTTGTACTATAAAAGAAGCAAGTTAGCTGCCATAATTCATCTTTTCAGGAGGTTATAAGTTAAAACCCCTGTCCCAGATCTTATGCGAGATCTTGATGTAATACCACACCACTAACTTCACTGATTAAGCTAGACAATCAAACTCAATGCAAATACCCCTAATATTGAGAAAAAGACTGCGACCTTGCTTCTATTTGGGAAACTAATGGGAAATAGATGTCTGATCCTGCTAATCCATGTGTTCTCTCTCACTAGTCTCCACTTAAGAAGGGTTTGTTTGCAAAGATCTCTACTGTTGAGTCACATCTATTTTAACAGTGTAACTTATGGTGCCGTAAACCATTGGATGAAAGAAAGGGTGAAGCAGTTCGATCTCAAATTTAATCAAGAAAAGTGAACATGAACGATCAAATTCAGTCCGAAATTAAGTTCGAGCATACTACATTCAACTATGATCTGATATATTTGACCCAATTATGGTTGCCATGAAATTTAAATGGACAGTTTTTACTGATTTTGTAATATGTGCACTAAATTTAAGTTCAAGGTCGAAGAATCGAGAGGAGTGAATCCCCCCAGCACCCGGTGTGGTTATGATGTCCTTTCTCTTGAGGGAAGCTTGTTTCTGGTGATTGTCGTGATCTCCACTTTTTTTAGCCAAGTGGTGGTGTGGCGTCGTCGGCCATTCAAACTCGGAGAATTGTTTGGGAGAATTGTTTGGGGCATCTTGTTGGGTGAAAGAAGTATGGACTTGCATCAAACTCTCCCTACAGCTAGGGCTTTTTGTTTGTGGGTTACAAAAGGCCTATATCGTACAGGACAAATACAAATAAATTGAAATATACATTTCATTGATTTCGAAATAAGTTTACATGTATCCTATTGTACATTGTTGTTGAAAGAAAATGAAAAAGTGCATTTTTATTTGGTATATCATTTGTTTTGGCAAAAATTCCAATTAGGGATGGCAACAGTGCGGTTTAAAACCGAGAACCGCGGAAAACCGTACCGTATGGTGCAGTTTTCGTTTGCCAAAATATAAAACCATTACGGTACAGTGCGGTTTCGGTGTTGCGGTGCTGCTTCGGTTTTGCCCAAAACCGTAAAAAAACCGTACCGTTTAGATCATTATAATGTTAAACCGCACCACACCGCATGGTGCGGGTTCGGTGTTGCGGTTTCGGTTTTGCCCAAAACCGCACCGAAACCGCATCGTTGCCATCCCTAATTCCAATCACAAGTTGCAAGTGTTTGTGTGGTTATGTCTCTACCAAGTCAACGACTAAAGATGAAGTCGTCGTCGTTTTGAGTCTGTTCGTCATCAACTTGAAGCTCGAAAATTTCAGACATTTCTCACCATTAAGAAACAGAGTAATTACACTTCGATATGTACCTAGCTTACCATTGGTCAGAGCACTCTTAACGCATGCATCGACAATTTTGTGTGTTTTAGATTTTGTGAAGATTTATTTGAATATTTTTATCGGAATTTTTCCAAGTGGTTGTTATTCAACTTTTTTTTATAATAAGCTTAGAAAATGATTTGAAAAGAAAATTCATTAAAAAAACATTTAAAATAAAAATGTGGGTCTCGCACTCAGTCGGATCGGTCAAGTCATCAAGTCGGACTGATTGCAGACCGATCAGGGTCCCTAATCGGACCGATCCGACTTTTGTATTGGGGTCGGAAAGGTTCTGGGGCAGACGAATCGGGCCATAGCCAGACCAATTGGGTGGGCTGGGTTCTGAAAAGACCTATCTAACCGGGGCCAACTTAAGTTTGATGCTGACTCAACCTCCGATCGGGCATTGAAGTCGGACAGATCGGATTGTGCTATATCCTGATGTTTCTGCAGTTGGACCGATCAGACTTTCTTTTTTTTCTTTTTTTTTTTTGGTCCTTTGAAGGGGAGATCTCAACATATGTCAGGAGGCACCACAGCCTGGTGCAAGCAGGAGGCGCTACATGCTGGCGCAATAATAAAATGCCAAACGGTTGAACAAAAAACCGCCACCATCAACCCTGGGGAGGGGGGGGGGGGGGGAGCACGCCGCACATCTGCGGATCCAACAGATAAAAGAGGCAACTACCACCAAACCAACTACCTTACTGACCTCCGGCGGCGATAGGAATCCTACACTAAGACTAAGAAAAAAAAAGTAAGCCAACACTGACCCAAAAAAACAACCATCACAAAAACTTGATCCACACAGCCGGATCTGTCTCCCTCGGTGCCGGCAACGATGTGGAGCTGCTCCTCGTCCCCAACCGCCGTGATCCCCCACCACCAACCCGAACCGCTAGAATCCACCACCGCGCAATGGAGGGGGGCCGGAAAGCCCACGACATACACCGGTTGTGGTCAAGACCCACTTACGCCTCCACGAACCGACCGGAAAACCCCCGAACCGTAGGCGAGGATTCGATCCGAGGAGGGGCCGCCACACGACTCTGATGCTGGCAAACACAAAACCCGGGCCGAGGGGGAACACACTTATTTACAGGGGAGAAGGGGGCAGGCCTTATCTCCGGAGGCCGCCATCCAAGAGCACCTGGCCTCCTCGAAGCCGGCGGCAGCGACTGGAGAGGCCAAGAGGGGCGAAACCCTAACCCTAGCTCGAGCAGAGAAAAGAGGGCTGAAGCGCAACCTCTCAGGCCCAGTTGAAGTTTCCGATCAGACTTTCTTGCCGAACCAATTTGAATATGTTTTTTTGCACAAAGCTTGGGAATTTTTCTTCTCTACAAATAAGCCAGATTTTCCATGAATTTTGTGGTTCTTTCTTGAGCTTCCATTGCTTAATTTTTTGAGAAGTTGTTCTGTTCTTTGTGAAGATAGAACATTATTTAGGGTTGTTCCATGGCTTTCATGTGTTTCCTCCACGTGACAGATTCCACTCTGTGAAAGAAGGCTGAGGCCTTGGGTCGACTTCGAGGTGTGCTTGTCCGATTGTTTACCGTAGACCTCCGTTTCGGAGAAGATGAAGGTCATCATTTGACTTTGTAGACCACTTGAGATTGAGGACAAATGAGTTGGTATCTGTGTGGGCCTGGGCCTCAAGATATCTGTTGCTTCTTTTTTTTTTTTTTTTTTTTTCTTTTTTTTTTTTTGGGTAATTTGAAGGTGGAGGTCACAATAGACTTCAAAGGAGGCGCTAGAGCCTGGCGCAAGTAGTACAGACATCGCACACATACAGACAACACCACCTCGGCCAACAGTGGACACCATCAGCCTGGCAGTCCAACACCCAACGCTACACCAGCGACCGACAATAAAGGGACAATCGCCCCCAAAAGCATCCACCACCACCACCGGTGGGATACAACCACCTTCACCACCAGTGGGATACATGGAGCACAAGCTCCAACACCACAGCACAAAAAGAAAGGAGAAAGGTACATCCCACAAGAAAACCAGTGGCAACAAAAATAGGTTGAACCTTCGCGCTCCTCCGACATCCGCCGCTCCGTCAGCCGCCGTGTCGCTCCACCGGGAACCTACCCAGTGAGAGGAGGAGGGGGAACAGACAACCCATCTTCGGAACATCCGCCGGGAGGGTCGGGGTTCCGTCCGGCCACTCCATCTACATCAGTGGGAAACTGCTACCCTGCAACCGACCGGCGATCCCGAACCGAGCGATCCAAGTCCAATATTCACATGGGGGAGGCGGGAAGGGAGCAGATCCAACCAATTCCTGGCCTCCCAGGTGTTGCCGGTGGCGACCGAGGAGGCCAAGAGGTTTAGCACACCCTCCTTCACCCGGGAAACCATACCTTCTATCACTAGAGATTGTCTTAGCGACCTTCCACAATTTTCAATCATCTTTGTTTTGTCATATTCGTACAGTTAGTGAATTCCGCACTCTTGTACTTGGATCTTGTGTCCAAACTTGCCCTTGTGCTTCAGCGAACTGAACTCTCTTTCACCTTGAATTACATACTTTAGATTCGATGGTAGACTTAGCCAAACTTGCTGTCTTAATCTTGCTGCTTTTTTTTTTTTTTGAGCACCCACATCATGTCATCTGTGGGAGGGTTAAGGCACCCGTCTACCGGTTATTAATTCAATGCAAGCAGGAATCGATTCCGGGTCTCGGGTACCAACCCCCAAACCCTGCTCTGATACCAACTGTTCCTGGTCGATCGATCATGCCTTACTCTCGTGTGGCACCACTCTGTGACACGTCAAGGCCAGTCATCTTCGAGTCCTTCCGCCTCGAACGAGTAACGTACAATTCTAAATAATACACAAGCTTTGTGCAACCCATGCACATCACTTAGCATAAGCGTCCAACCTTAGATTTCACAATACGTTTACGTGCTCGAGTTGCTCTAACTTCTGAAAAACTACTGTGCCTAACGCTTTTCAGCCTCCGTTTGCTCGTTCAATTCCAGTTATTGTTATCCAATATCTTTCCATCTATCGTCTTGCTCGTCTCTATTGAGGACCCCGATTCACGAGCAGGACTCTATCAAGTATCTGACGTGATTAGGCGGGGACAGGATTCGAACCTGCAGTCTTCGATCAGGTCATGAGCCTGATGAGTCGACCAATTCCTCTACCCCGCTTGTTCCCCTGATCTTTCTTTCCCTCTTCCCACCGGGGTTCCCCGGCTTTGCTTGCTAGGCCGGGATAGAACCAGCGCTTAGGTTGCGGCTAGGCGCTCCGGTTGGAGCTGCGCTCTTCCCCTCTCCCGCCTTATGAAGTGCGTTCAGGCCCACTTTACACTAAAAAAATGGGATTCGAAATATGAAACAAGTTTGCAACAGGAGAGTCGGCGAAGGGATCGACATTCTTCCTTCAGTAAGGGCCCATCATACCGCATCGTACTTGCATACTTCCACACTTCTTTGCAGCTACAGTTCCTTGCCCCCGCAAACCAAATGTTACTGTGCTTCCATGTTAAGAACATCTATTGTGCTATCGTTGTGCACCCAACCAAGCGCTTGTACTGAACAAGATACATACATGCCCAATTGATGCCCACAAAGTAAACTATCTATATTACATGTTAGGACAGTTTGGGTTATTTATAACCCTGTCATCTTCAAAATCACACCGATAAGTTGTCCATCCGATCTAATTGTGCGTATCAAACACATCGCAATCTTCCCTCAAATCTAAGGGATCAAAAAACCCACCATCAACACATGATCACCAGCACTAGTATATGACAAGGCACGACAGCCCATGCACCATCAACACATGATCACCAGCACAAGGTGAGGAATCTCCTATAAGAGAATGATCTCCATCATGGGAGATCTCATCAAACTAAATGAGATCCGACACGAAGATCGGATCAACCCATAGCGGAAGCGAAGATCAAGATGTACCTCCGGTCATAACGAACCGGGTGACGAACCGCAGGTAGATGACTTCTCGATGCGATGCGTCTCCCACGTAGTCGAATCCTCTTCGTTCTCCTCATGCCGTCGTCGTCGCAAGATCGGAAGAGAAGGGAGGAGAGGGAGAGGTGTTTCTGGTTTAGTTCTTGGCCGTCAAGAGACTAGATGACATATATTAGTCAGATACCTGATAGATGGGAGGTATTTTATTTATAACTAAACTAGGACACCATCTCAAAACCCTAATAACCGGAATCAATCCAACCATCCACTGGATTGATCTAAGGGCTAGGACTCATCACTTAACCACATCATTAACGGGTGCATCTTTAGTTAAGGCACATTAGGTTTTAAACCCAAAAGCCCATAGTGGATTTGTACCGGGCCATCCTCATGCCGCAAGCGGCTAACCCAACATCTCCTTGCCTTGTGTTTGCACCAAGATCACAATAGAGAGAGAAGCATGATTTTGTGAGATAAATCGGAGGATGAGAACCGGGCTATGTCGCTCATAAAAAAAAAGCAAAAATACAAAAACACAGCCATTGTATTGGACCTCACCATTATACGTACGTGGCGATGTGATCAATGGAGCCAATCAATCATTACAGCTAGCCCGTCTGTGTACCCCTCCATTATAAGTTGGCACATGATCAATAGAGCCAACATATCCGGCCGGAAAGGTGATGAATTTTTATGGAATTTATTTTGGGAAATTTTATTCATACCCCAAAAATCTGTAAATACACCCCCCCCCCCCTCCCCCCCCCCCCCCCCCCCGTCTCCCATTCGTTTCACAGTAACTTGCACAAAAATTTTAAAATATCATTTATACCCTTATCTTATACCCCACATCCAACTAAAATATAAAATATAACCTTTTGAGCATCGATTGTAGTTGAAAAGAATTTACAGTCAATATTCCCCCGATCGGATTCCTCCAAATGAGATCTAACCCCTCTAGCAATGGGGAAAGAAGAGAGGCATCTCTCTCTCTCTCTCTCTCTCTCTCTCTCTCTCTCTCTCTCTCTCTCTCTCTCTCACACACACACACACACACACATGGGGCTTCAACATCGGAAAGGAATGGGGTGTACCTTATACTCATGGTGCTTCAACATCGAAAAGGAATGGGGTATGATCAAGATGGGGCGGGCCATTTAACTGGGGTGTATTCAAGGTGGGGTGTAAGCGAAAAGGATATATATTTTTGGGATAAAAATGGGATATGATCAAAGAAAACGGGGTGTGTTTAAGTTTGTTGGAAATGTGGGCTAAGTATAGATTTTTGGGGTATGAATAAAATTTTCCTATATTTTGCTATCATTTTTTTTTGATAAATTACAAACAAACCCCTGAACTATCCGTCTAATTTCACATTGGTCCTCCAAATGTTTTTTTTTAACAATTTGACCATCTAAATTATGCTCTGTCTGCATGATCATCCTTTCCGTTAAATTTCAACCGTCAAGCTTAATTTTTATTATCAAACTATCCTCGTCCCACCCAGCATAAGTAAATAATTAGATAACATGTTTAGCCATATTAAGAAGGACATTTTTGGGATGAATGTTTAGTTCGATGAGTTGCAGAGGGGATGAACCAGGAACACGCAGACAAAGCATAGTTCGGGGGGCAAGTTGTTCAAAAGATGTGAAACTAGGTGTATAGTTTGAGGGAGGTTTTTTTTTTTTTGTGTGTGTGTGGATAATAATATTATTTTGCTCTTTTCAATCATTGATGCCATTATCATCTTCATGATTGATTACTTCTGTATTGCGTGTAATACGTTGCATGTGAAGCTTCCTGCATTGTCCGTCCTCGGATTCCATCACCTTTATAAACCCTAACCTCCTCTTCTTCACGTATATAAGTACAGAGAACATTCAAGCAACTAAGATCATACCACAATGGAGGTCCATAACCCTTTGCTCCTACTACTCTTCTCTTGCTTTCTATTCTCTGATCACAGTTCTCTGAGGAGCCAAGCCCATCTCCTACCCATAGTGGATGATCATGGCGCCAGCGAGATCCGGACCTACATTGTCCATGTATCCAGGCCCGAGGGCGCCGGGCTCCTCGGCGATGAAGATCTGAAGAGCTGGCACCTGTCCTTCTTGCCCAACACCACCCTCGACTCCGGCAAGCCCCGGATGATGTACTCCTACCGCAATGCCATCAGCGGGTTCGCGGCAAGACTGACCGCCGAGGAAGTGGCGGCCATGGAAGAAATGGACGGGTTCGTGTACGCCCGGCCCGACGAGCAGCGGCAGCTCCTGACGACCTACACGCCGGCGTTCCTGGGGTTGAGCCAGTGGGATGGCGCATGGACCAAAACCCAGCTCGGCGAGGGGATCATAATTGGGGTGCTCGACACCGGGATCCTCCCAACCCACCCGTCCTTCAACGACGACAAGATGCAGCCGGCGCCGACCAAATGGAACCGGACCTGCGGCTACCCCAGGTTCGGATGCAACAACAAGATCATCGGCGCGTTGGGGTTCCACCAGGGAACCCACCCCTCGCCGATCGATGATAACGGGCATGGCACCCACGTGGCCAGCACGGCGGCAGGGAACTTCGTGGACAAGGCCAGGGTGCTCGGGATGGCGAAGGGCACGGCTTCCGGGATGGCACCCAAAGCTCATCTAGCCATCTACAAGGTCTGCTTTCCAAGGTGTGCGCATTCTGATATATTGGCTGGCATAGATCAGGCCATCACCGACGGGGTCGACGTGCTTTCGATGTCGATCAGCGGACGTCCGACCGATAAGTACTACCAAGATCATGTTGCCCTCGGCTCACTGGCTGCAATTGAGCATGGAATCCCGGCCGTCGCCGCAGCGGGCAACGATGGGCCGGATGAGAAGACTTTTTCCCATGATGCCCCCTGGGTTGTGACGGTGGGAGCGACGTCGACGGATAGAAGAATTGGATCTTTCGTGAAGCTCGGCAATGGGAGGAAGAAGCTAGAGGGAGAATCGGCCTACCAACCCTCAGCGTTCAATACATCTGCCTTCTTACCCATCGTGTACCCTGGCAAGAACGGGGATCTTAGCCGCACATACTGCTTGAACGGCTCACTTGATTACATCGACGTCCGTGGAAAGGTTGTGCTGTGCTACACGGGCAAGGTCGACGACGTCGACAAGGGTAAGGTCGTAGATGCCGCCGGCGGCGCCGCCATGATACTGATGAACCTCGCACATCAAGGGATCACCACCTTTTCAAAACCTCACGTCCTTCCGGTGTCCCAACTGAGCTACACCGACGGAAGGAAGGTTCGAGACTACTACTTTTCGACCCCCAACGCCACTGCGGCGATCGTCTTCGACGGCACGGGGTTCGGGTACCGGCCGTCGCCGGCGCTCGCGTACTTCTCCTCGAGAGGCCCGGCCCTGATGAACGGCGGCATCCTCAAGCCGGACGTCCTCGCCCCCGGCGTGAACATCCTAGCGGCGTGGCCCTCTGCCGTCGGGCCCAACCCGTCCCCGTTCGCTACTAACACATTCAACTTCGACAGCGGCACGTCGATGGCCACGCCTCATGTCGCCGGCATCATAGCTTTGATCAAGAGCGTCAAACCCCAGTGGTCTCCGGCGGCAATCCAGTCGGCGATTGTGACGTCGGCCGTCGATCGAGACCTCAACGGCAACATCATATTCGACGAGAGCATCAACGACACGGCCAGCATCTTCGCCATGGGCGCAGGGCAGGTGAACGCATCGGGAGCACTGGATCCAGGCCTCGTCTACGACATCAATCCGAGTGATTACATCGCTTACCTCTGCGGCCTGGGCTACACTGACGCCGAAGCCACCGCTGTTGCCCGCCGCCCGATCAAGTGCGCGACGACGGGGGCGATCAGTGCATCTCAGCTGAACTACCCTTCGATCTCTGGTTCCTTGGCTCTATCTCCAACCCAGACATTTGAGCGAACTGCGACCAACGTGGGCGACGACAACTCGGTTTACATGGCTCGGGTCACAGAACCGGTTGGGGTGAGCGTGGACCTCTCGACTTATCAGCTTCAGTTCTCTCGAGTCGGGCAAGCGAGGAATTTCACCGTCCAGCTTAGCTTGAAGTCCCCCCGTCCGCGGCGACGGGTCTCAAGGGGAAAACTCGAATGGGTTTCGGACAAGCATGTCGTGGCGAGCCCCATCGCGGTCCAGTTGGCTTAAATACCATGCATATATCTTTATGCGCTTATCGTGGGGACCAGAAGCTCGATGTATAGACAATGCTCTGTTAAAATAATGCCTACAAATAAAATGGAACCTCTCAAGGTTTAACACAGCTCTTGGGGTTCATGTTATATATATATATATATATATATATATATATATATATATATATATATATATATATATATAGAGGAATGGGATGCTGCCTATCAAAGCAGCATTTTTTGCTGCTTTGAGACATTGTTTGACCATCCTAGAAGTTTTGGAATTTGATGAAATTTGGTGAGGGTGTTGTCTAGGGTAAGATGATCATCCTCACAAATATATTTTCATCAAATTCCAAAACTTCTAGGGGGTTCAAATGGTCGAAGCAAAATCAGTCGTCTGCAGTCACCGTTAAAATCTGCAGCATTTTGCTTCGACCATTTGACCCTCTTAGAAGTTTTGGAATTTGATGAAAATTTGTGAGGAATATCATCTTACCCTAGACAACACCCTCACCAAATTTCATCAAATTCCAAAACTTCTAGGATGGTCAAACAATGTCTCAAAGCAGCAAAAACGCTGCTTTGATAGGCAGCATCCCATTCCTCATATATATATATATATATATATATATATATATATATATATATATATATATATATATATATATATATATATATATATATATATATATATATATATATATATATATATATATATATATATATATATATATATATATGTATAGGGAGCGGTTCAACAGACACTAATTATGCACCTAATTTTTTACACTGTTCAGCCACCATCGGATCGATTGTGATCCAACGGTTCAAGATAGTGTGTAGTTAATGGCCCGATCCATTGTGATCTCCCCCAGCTCCAGTCCACCGCTCCTCTCTCCGCTCCTCTCTCACCCTGCGATCCACAGCTCACCGGCAGCCCTCTTCGCCACCGGCCTGCTGCCCTCTTCAGCCACCGGGCCGCTGCCCTCTTCGCCACCGGCCACTGCCCTCTTCGCCACCGGGCCGCTGCCCTCTTCGCCCCCGAGCCGCTGCCCTCTTCAGCCACCGAGCCGCTGCCCTCTTCGCCACCGGCCACTGCCCTCTTCGCCACCGGTCTGCTGCCCTCTTCAGCCACCGGGCCGCTGCCCTCTTCGCCACCGACCGCTGCCCTCTTCGCCACCAGGCCGCTGCCCTCTTCTCCCCCGAGCCGCTGCCCTCTTCGCCACCGGGCCACGATCTACAGCCCCCGAGCCGCTGCCCTCTTCGCCAGCCCCCGAGCCGGCTCATCGACAGCCCCCACCGGACCAAGAGGTGCCCTCCCTTGCTGCCCCCATCTGCTGTATTTTCGATTGATTTTTTTTTTTACTGAAATCAAGAAATTAAACTGATGTTCGATTGATTTCTTCAGGAGCTCCCCATGTGAATCTGATGAGATCTCTAATTCTTCGTATTTTTCCTGAATTCATCACTCTTTGAACAAGAATTTAGTTCCACGGTCTGATTCGATTCATAAATTTTTTAGACTATCAATCTGTTTTTGGTCTGATTTGAGGGGGAAGAGGCTGATTTTTGTGGGAGATTCACTGCAAAGAGGGCAATGGCTAATCTCAAATTTTTTGGACTATCTATCTGTTTTTATCTTTATCAGCTGCTTTGACTGTTGATTCGCTCACTGACTTTTAATTCATCTTCATTGATTAATTGGACTCCCGGGCTTGACTGTAATTTCAACCTCTTTGACGAATGAAAAATGGGGACGTCTCTGTTCTTTGGTGGAGGAATCACCCCTCTTTTGTATTGTTGCTGTTTCCCGCATTTGAGATGCCATCTCGAGCATTAAAAAAAAAAAAATCTCCCATGCATCGCATTTGATTCCAATTCATGAAGCATTTTGGGTTGTTTTTCTCTTGTTTCTTTTCTTCAAATTGAGCTATAAATTCCGTGTTCTCGTGGCCAGGTATAACTGGAGATTCTGATGGGTTGCTTCTTCTGTATTAACTTGTTTATTAATGTTTAGAAGTTTGTTTAGTATATATGTTGATTACTTTGAAATCTAAGCCATACAATGTCTACTTTTTTAATTTGTGTGGCAAATCTGTATGCCCAGGTAATAGCTTGTGTGGAAGACTTTGAAGATTCCATAATGGAAGAGATGGGAGACTTCAAGGCAACCACCACACGATCTGATGGGGAAGGAGCGTTAGCTGATGTTGAAGAGTTAGGCACCTCCGAAACTCCAAAGAAAGCTATTGAAAAAGTAAAAGCACCGTATGTGGGGATGTTATTTGAAACAATAGAAGAAGCAAAGAACTATTATGAAGAATATGGTCGACAAGAAGGATTTTGGATTCGTACACGATCTTCAGGCAAGACGCGGTCACGCTCAAATGAGGTGACTATTAAACAGTTCGTATGCGCACATCAAGGTAAAGTCACCTCCAAGGTAGAAGAAGAAAAGGTCAGGGAAGAGATTAATAAGAGACAAACATATGAGGAAGACAATTTCAAGAAAAGAGGAAGAAATTGCTCAACTGTGAAAGGTGGATGCAATGCAAGGTTGCGCATTTTGCATGACAAATGGACTGGAAAATGGAAAGTATCCGTTTTCAATGATGACCATAACCATAAAGTTGTTACTCCGGGCAGGAGAATGAAAATGAAATCAAATAGACGCATGCCTAAAGCAGCAAAGGATTTGATTAAAGCATTCCATAGGGAAAACTTGCAAGTTGGAAAAGTTCCATCAATTCTCTGCGGCGCCCATATAAGTTTTGATAATAGAGATTGCTATAATCACTTAAGGAACGTGAGACACAGAGAGCTAGAAGGTGGAGATGCACAGTCAGTTCTTACTTTCTTTAGAAAGAAGCAAGCTGAGAATCCATATTTCTTCTATGCAATTCAATGTGATGAAGATGGGAGGGCAGCTAATTTCTTTTGGGTGGACTCTCGATCACGAATGGCATACCAATATTTTGGGGATGTTGTCACATTTGATACAACATATCGGACAAACAAGTACGATATGCCTTTCGCGCCGTTTACAGGAGTTAATCATCATTTTCAGTCTATACAGTTCGGATGCGCATTGTTACAAGATGAGACAGAAGTGACATTTATTTGGTTATTTGAGACGTGGCTTGAAGCTATGGGAGGACGACATCCAATTTCTATCATCACTGACCAAGATTTGGCAATGAATGCAGCAATTTCTCAAGTATTTCCTAATACCCGCCACCGTTTATGTCTTTGGCACATAAAAAAGAAGTTTGTTGAAAAGCTTGCACACGTGTATTACAAGAAGTCAAAATTTAAGCATGAGATGAAAAAATGCATTTGGTCGACATACAAAACAAAAGATTTTGAAGAAAAATAGAAATATTTGGTTTTCAATAATGGATTAGAGAGTAATGAATGGCTTCAACAACTCTATGATATACATGGTTTTTGGGTTCCTGTATATAATCGTGACACTTTCTTTGATGGAATGAATACTACCGAGCGCAGTGAGGGGATTAATGCATTCTTTGATGCATTTGTCACATTTAGAACAAATCTTAGAGAATTTGTCATCAAGTATGAGCAAGCACTGAAAAGAATTGTGCAAAGAGAAACTGATGAAGATTTTGAGACTGAACACAAGTATCGCATTGTTGGTGATGACGAATATATTCTAAAGCATGCATCCAAGGTATTTACGAGAAATATTTTTAACAAATTCAAGGATGAGTGGAGCCAAGTAAATCGATACAAAGTCATAGAAGAAGGGCAAGACAATGAATATCACATGTACCGAGTGCAAACAAAATTTGGTGAACCTGAAGAGTTTGTGGTAAAATTGAATTTGCAAACTCATGAGGGCACGTGTGAATGCAAAAATTTTGAGTTTGTTGGAATAGTTTGTAGGCATATTTTGAAAGTGTTTGTTCGTCTAGATATTGATGCGATACCCAATCATTTTATTCTTGCAAGGTGGAGGCAAGAGGCAAACAAATTCAGGACCATGGATTTAGAAGGATTGTTGAAAGACAATAGCGATGAACATTCTGAGGCATTACACTATAAAAAAAACAGTTATTACCGATGGATAATATCCGTCGGTAATATTAAAATTCCGTCGGTAATGTTCTATAGCGACGAAAGATATTTTCGTCGCTGGCTGTCGGGAAAGAAGGCGTCGGGGAAAACAAAACGACGGACCAAATATTACCGTCGATAATAATAATTAATACCGACGGTAATATTAAAGCCGTCGGTAATATTTAATCAATTAAAAACTAATATAATATAGTATTACCGACGAAACATAAGAATACGTCGGTAATATATAACCATTTTACCGACGGGTATAGTCTATACTGTCGGTAATACTATATATATTACCGACACATATATATATTACCCTTCGGTAATAATATATATATTACCGACAAAATTTATATAACCGTCGGTAATACTATATATATTACCGACGCATATATATATTACCCGTCGGTAATAATATATATATTACCGACGGATATTATATGCCGTCGGCACATTATTAATAATTTAAAAAAAATAAAAATATTATTACCGACGGAATAATTAATTTCCGTCGGTAATAAGTATATATTTTTTTTTAATAAATTTACCTAAATAATGTTATTTAATTCCTGTGATTCAATACCACAATATATTACCACAATTTATCAAATATTACCACAATTTATAAAATATTACCGCAAATTTTAAAATATTACCTAAATTGATAAAAAATTACAGCAAATTATCAAATATTACCACAGTTCCCGGCCGACAATTATAGACAAGAACAAAAAATAACCATATATTACAAAATAATATTTACACAATCCAGAACTGAGAGATGATACATGTCCTATCTCAACCACCCCAGCCCGCCACCAACGCCGGTGCTCTCATTGATCCCCTGACGCCGCCCTATCTCAACCACGCCCGCCCACCACCAACGCTGGTGCTCTCATCGATCCCCTGACGCCGCCCTGCTCCTGCAATCAACATGTATTTGTTAAAAAAATGGTTTATATCTATAACTGAGTCTAAGCGTTAAAAAATGATAAGTTAGCGTGTTTCGGTTTTGAAATAGGTTTGGATTCGATCCGATCGTAGAATTATCGGCATCCGATAATTCAAACTTGGAATTATTCCGTATTTCGGACTTGCGAGCGGGTTCTAATTGGATATTTGACCAATTTACGCTCCGATTCACCGATTTAGAGTCTAAGTGTTGAAAAATCATAACTTAGCGTGTTTCGGATATGAAATAGCTAGGTTTGGATTCGATCGGATGGTCATCGGATCGGCATTCGATAATTCGAACTTGGAATTATTCCGTATTTCGGACTTGCGAGCGGGTTCTAATTGGATATTTGACCAATTTACGCTCCGATTCACCGATTTAGAGTCTAAGTGTTGGAAAATCATAAGTTAGCGTGTTTCGGATATGAAATAGGTTTGGATTCGATCCGATCGTCATCGGATCGGCATCCGATAATTCGAAGTTGGATTTATTCTGTATTTCGGACTTGCGAGCGGGTTCTAATTGGATATTTGACCAATTTACGCTCCGATTCACCGATTTAGAGTCTAAGTGTTGGAAAATCATAAGTTAGCGTGTTTCGGATATGAAATAGGTTTGGATTCGATCCGATCGTCATCGGATCGGCATCCGATAATTCAAACTTGGAATTATTTCGTATTTCGGACTTGCGAGCGGGTTCTAATTGGATATTTGACCAATTTACGTTCCGATTCACCGATTTAGAGTCTAAGTGTTGGAAAATCATAAGTTAGCGTGTTTCGGATATGAAATAGGTTTGGATTCGATCGGATCATTATCGGATCGGCATCCGATAATTCGAACTTGGAATTATTCCGTATTTCGGACTTGCGAGCGGGTTCTAATTTAATATTTGACCAATTTACGCTCCGATTCACCGATTTAGAGTCTAAGTGTTGGAAAATCATAAGTTAGCGTGTTTCGGATATGAAATAGGTTTGGATTCGATCCGATCATCATCGGATCGGCATCCGGTAATTCGAAGTTGGAATTATTCCGTATTTCGGACTTGCGAGCGGGTTCTAATTGGATATTTGACCAATTTACGCTCCGATTCACCGATTTAGAGTCTAAGTGTTGGAAAATCATAAGTTAGCGTGTTTCGGATATGAAATAGGTTTGGATTCGATCCGATCGTCATCGGATCGGCATCCGGTAATTCGAAGTTGGAATTATTCCGTATTTCGGACTTGCGAGCGGGTTCTAATTGGATATTTGATCAATTTACGTTCCGATTCACCGATTTAGAATCTAAGTGTAGGAAAATCATAAGTTAGCGTGTTTCGGATATGAAATAGATTTGGATTCGATCGGATCATCATCGGATTGGCATCCGATAATTCGAACTTGGAATTATTCCGTATTTCGGACTTGCGAGCGGGTTCTAATTGGATATTTGACCAATTTACGCTCTGATTCACTGATTTAGAGTCTAAGTGTTGGAAAATCATAAGTTAGCGTGTTTCGGATATGAAATAGGTTTGGATTCGATCGGATCATCATCGGATCGGCATCCGATAATTCGAACTTGGAATTATTCCGTATTTCGGACTTGCGAGCGGGTTCTAATTTTATATTTGACCAATTTACGCTCTGATTCACCGATTTAGAGTCTAAGTGTTGGAAAATCATAAGTTAGCGTGTTTCGGATATGAAATAGGTTTGGATTCGATCCGATCGTCATCGGATCGGCATCCGGTAATTCGAAGTTGGAATTATTCCGTATTTCGGAATTGCGAGCGGGTTCTAATTGGATATTTGACCAATTTACGCTCCGATTCACCGATTTAGAGTCTAAGTGTTGGAAAATCATAAGTTAGCGTGTTTCGGATATGAAATAGGTTTGGATTCGATCCGATCGTCATCGGATCGGTATCCGGTAATTCGAAGTTGGAATTATTCCGTATTTCGGACTTGCGAGCGGGTTCTAATTGGATATTTGACCAATTTATGCTCCGATTCACCGATTTAGAGTCTAAGTGTTGGAAAATCATAAGTTAGCGTGTTTCGGATATGAAATAGGTTTGGATTCGATCCGATCGTCATCGGATCGGCATCCGATAATTCGAACTTGGAATTATTCCGTATTTCGGACTTGAGAGCGGGTTCTAATTGGATATTTGACCAATTTACGCTCCGATTCACCGATTTAGAGTCTAAGTGTTGGAAAATCATAAGTTAGCGTGTTTCGGATATGAAATAGGTTTGGATTCGATCCGATCGTCATCGGATCGGCATCCGATAATTCGAAGTTGGATTTATTCCGTATTTCGGACTTGCGAGCGGGTTCTAATTGGATATTTGACCAATTTACGCTCCGATTCACCGATTTAGAGTCTAAGTGTTGGAAAATCATAAGTTAGCGTGTTTCGGATATGAAATAGGTTTGGATTCGATCCGATCGTCATCGGATCGGCATCCGGTAATTCGAAGTTGGAATTATTCCGTATTTCGGACTTGCGAGCGGGTTCTAATTGGATATTTAACCAATTTACGTTCCGATTCACCGATTTAGAGTCTAAGTGTTGGAAAATCATAAGTTAGCGTGTTTCGGATATGAAATAGGTTTGGATTCAATCGGATCGGCATCCGATAATTCGAACTTGGAATTATTCCGTATTTCGGACTTGCGAGCGGGTTCTAATTGGATATTTGACCAATTTACGCTCCGATTCACCGATTTAGAGTCTTAGTGTTGGAAAATCATAAGTTAGCGTGTTTCGGATATGAAATAGGTTTGGATTCGATCGGATCATCATCGGATCGGCATCCGATAATTCGAACTTGGAATTATTCCGTATTTCGGACTTGCGAGCGGGTTCTAATTGGATATTTGACCAATTTACGCTCCGATTCACCGATTTAGAGTCTAAGTGTTGGAAAATCATAAGTTAGCGTGTTTCGGATATGAAATAGGTTTGGATTCGATCCGATCGTCATCGGATCGGCATCCGATAATTCGAAGTTGGATTTATTCCGTATTTCGGACCTGCGAGCGGGTTCTAATTGGATATTTGACCAATTTACGCTCCGATTCACCGATTTAGAGTCTAAGTGTTGGAAAATCATAAGTTAGCGTGTTTCGGATATGAAATAGGTTTGGATTCGATCCGATCGTAGAATTATCGGCATCCGGTAATTCGAAGTTGGAATTATTCCGTATTTCGGACTTGCGAGCGGGTTCTAATTGGATATTTGACCAATTTACGTTCCGATTCACCGATTTAGAGTCTAAGTGTTGGAAAATCATAAGTTAGCGTGTTTCGGATATGAAATAGGTTTGGATTCGATCGGATCATCATCGGATCGGCATCCGATAATTCGAACTTGGAATTATTTCGTATTTCGGACTTGCGAGCGGGTTCTAATTGGATATTTGACCAATTTACGCTCCGATTCACCGATTTAGAGTCTAAGTGTTGGAAAATCATAAGTTAGCGTGTTTCGGATATGAAATAGGTTTGGATTCGATCGGATCATCATCGGATCGGCATCCGATAATTTGAACTTGGAATTATTCTGTATTTCGGACTTGCGAGCGGGTTCTAATTGGATATTTGACCAATTTACGCTCCGATTCACCGATTTAGAGTCTAAGTGTTGGAAAATCATAAGTTAGCGTGTTTCGGATATGAAATAGGTTTGGATTCGATCGGATCATTATCGGATCGGCATCCGATAATTCAAACTTGGAATTATTCCGTATTTCGGACTTGCGAGTGAGTTCTAATTGGATATTTGACAAATTTACGCTCCGATTCACCGATTTAGAGTCTAAGTGTTGGAAAATCATAAGTTAGCGTGTTTCGGATATGAAATAGGTTTGGATTCGATCCGATCGTCATCGGATCGGCATCCGATAATTCGAAGTTGGATTTATTCCATATTTCGGACTTGCGAGCGGGTTCTAATTGGATATTTGACCAATTTACGCTCCGATTCACCGATTTAGAGTCTAAGTATTGGAAAATCATAAGTTAGCGTGTTTCAGATATGAAATAGGTTTGGATTCGATCCGATCGTCATCGGATCGGCATCCGGAAATTCGAAGTTGGAATTATTCCGTATTTCGGACTTGCGAGCGGGTTCTAATTGGATATTTGACCAATTTACGTTCCGATTCACCGATTTAGAGTCTAAGTGTTGGAAAATCATAAGTTAGCGTGTTTCGGATATGAAATAGGTTTGGATTCGATCGGATCATCATCGGATCGGCATCCGATAATTCGAACTTGGAATTATTCCGTATTTCGGACTTGCGAGCGGGTTCTAATTGGATATTTGACCAATTTACGCTCCGATTCACCGATTTAGAGTCTAAGTGTTGGAAAATCATAAGTTAGCGTGTTTCGGATATGAAATAGGTTTGGATTCGATCGGATCATCATCGGATCGGCATCCGATAATTCGAACTTGGAATTATTCCGTATTTCGGACTTGCGAGCGGGTTCTAATTGGATATTTGACCAATTTACGCTCCGATTCACCGATTTAGAGTCTAAGTGTTGGAAAATCATAAGTTAGCGTGTTTCGGATATGAAATAGGTTTGGATTCGATCGGATCATCATCGGATCGACATCCGATAATTCGAACTTGGAACTATTCCGTATTTCGGACCTGCGAGCGGGTTCTAATTTGATATTTGACCAATTTACGCTCCGATTCACCGATTTAGAGTCTAAGTGTTGGAAAATCATAAGTTAGCGTGTTTCGGATATGAAATAGGTTTGGATTCGATCCGATCGTCATCGGATCGGCATCCGGTAATTCGAAGTTGGAATTATTCCGTATTTCGGACTTGCGAGCGGGTTCTAATTGGATATTTGACCAATTTACGCTCCGATTCACCGATTTAGAGTCTAAGTGTTGGAAAATCATAAGTTAGCGTGTTTCGGATATGAAATAGGTTTGGATTCGATCGGATCATCATCGGATCGACATCCGATAATTCGAACTTGGAATTATTCCGTATTTCGGACTTGCGAGCGGGTTCTAATTTGATATTTGACCAATTTACGCTCCGATTCACCGATTTAGAGTCTAAGTGTTGGAAAATCATAAGTTAGCGTGTTTCGGATATGAAATAGGTTTGGATTCGATCCGATCGTCATCGGATCGGCATCCGGTAATTCAAAGTTGGAATTATTCCGTATTTCGGACATGAGGGAGATATCCCTCTTCCAACGAGGCACACACCTAGCATGTTTAAAAAACAAAATTCTATCATTTAAAAGAAAAACAGAGGCTACATCATTACCATGAGAGAGAGAGAGAGACAGAGGCTACATTCATATTTTTTACTAATATTATAAAGATTAGTAAGTACCTGATCATGAGCCACCGCTAGATCGGCTTATGAAGTCATTAAGCCGACGCTCCAGTTCCCTGCGAGCTTCTCTTTCATCATCGAGGGCCTTCTTCTCCGCCTCAACCCTCTGCTCGAGAGCCTGCCTCTGCTCTTGCTCCGCCTCAATCCTCTGCTCGAGGGCCTGCCTCTGCTCTCGCTCCGCGTCTAGCGCAGACTGCAGCTGAGTGATAGCACCGGTCTGGGTGTCCCGTGCCCTCGAGCGCATACCCTCTCGTCCAAAGTAGGAGGAGGGCGTGACTCCAAGGCCCGTACAGAGGACACGGCCGTGCGTGGCAGGTCTCAGCACAGTATCCATCGCTGAGTCGACAGATACTGAGCTGGAGGAGCCGGCCTCGCCCGACGGGGTCACCAGAAGTCGCATCCTCTCCTATATAAAAACAACCAATGATATTCAATGATATTTTATGGCATATGTATAAGAATATATTAACAGTAATTTAATTACTTACCACTTGCGAGGCAACCCTGTCGTCCAGAAATGCCCCATCGATACGCCGCCTCCTAGAGGCCTCAAAAAGGTCAATCCTATTAGGCTCGTGGCCTAAGGACTGTGTCTGTTGGACATATAAAATAAATAGATGACTTAATATAACATGTATAGAGTTTTAAATAATAACAATGTTTGTATCATTTACCAGCTGCTGGGCAAGCTGGGGCATGGAGGTCCTCCCCTTCACTGGAGCAGGTGTCATCGAGGCACTTCTATTCTGCTTGCCTATAGCAGATTTCCTCTATGTCAATCAATTAAATTTTGAAACATCAATACAAATTTTTAGTATAACATTAAAACAAGTACGAATCAACAAAATTATAATTATACCTGAAAGCTAGGGGTGGCCCAGTGAGCGACCAAAAACTGTAGAATGTGTAGCGGTGGCGCGTCTCTCATCCCGGCCGCAGCCTGTACCTCCTCAGCCGGCTGGCCGACCAAGTAACCGTAGAGCTGGTAGAGCTCGTGACGGTAATCCCTGTACCGCTCACCCATCGTCTTCAACAAGTCCTCCCGATGGATGTCAGTTTCCATGTTCTCCCATTTAAATTTCTCCTGTAAAATCAATTTAGAAACAAGTCATTTTATCAAATCAAATTATAAAGAAGTACGATATTATTCTAAAATGCTTTAATGAAACTAACGTACCAAAAACTGCTGATACATCCTCTTCTTATAGGATGCATCAATATTCTTCCACCCCCTTAACCCCACAATCGGGGCATTCCTCTCCTCCCGTACTATCATGCCGACCCACGTGGCGGCGTCAGAAGCGTGCTCGCCCACAAAGGTCCTGCCGCTCCACTGTAAGGGCAGCGGCTCGCGTAAGGCCGACAAGCGTCGGGCCGTCGTCACGCCCCGGTCGCCTACGTGCCTGGTCGACCCTGCAAATAAAATATACATCAGTACTGAAGAAGTATTTACAACATGTATAAAACTTTAGATCTAAACATTACCTGTGGGCGTAGACGCTGTAGCCGAGTGCTGAGCACTGCTCGAAGCTCCGGAGGCTGCAACCACAGCAGGAGCTGGTGTGGAGAGAGGAACAGCACTACCAGATCCGGACGGCTCAGCCTCGGACCCTGGGGTGGCAGCCGGAGCGCTCCGAGCACCCCTGCCTCTGCCTCTACGAATATATGACCGTGATGCCATCTGAAACAATTTAATTTACATATGAAACAGTAAGATTTACATATGAAACAATATGGAACAATTTTATTTACATATGAAACAGTATGATTTACATATGAAACAATATGAAACAATATGAACCCGCTCGCAATATGAAACAATATGAAACACTTAGACTCTAAATCGGTGAATCGGATCGTAAAATGGTCAAATATCCAATTAGAACCCGCTCGCAAGTCCGAAATACGGAATAATTCCAACTTCGAATTATCGGATGCCGATCCGATGATGATCGGATCGAATCCAAACCTATTTCATATCCGAAACACGCTAACTTATGATTTTCCAACACTTAGACTCTAAATCGGTGAATCGGAGCGTAAATTGGTCAAATATCAAATTAGAACCCGCTCGCAGGTCCGAAATACGGAATAATTCCAAGTTTGAATTATCGGATGCCGATCCAATGATGATCCGATCGAATCCAAACCTATTTCATATCTGAAACACGCTAACTTATGATTTTCCAACACTTAGACTCTAAATCGATGAATCGGAACGTAAATTGGTCAAATATATATCCAATTAGAACCCGCTCGCAAGTCCGAAATACAGAATAATTCCAACTTCGAATTACCGGATGCCGATCCGATGACGATCGGATCGAATCCAAACCTATTTCATATCCGAAACACGCTAACTTATGATTTTCCAACACTTAGACTCTAAATCGGTGAATCGGAGCGTAAATTGGTCAAATATCCAATTAGAACCCGCTCGCAAGTCCGAAATACGGAATAATTCCAAGTTCGAATTATCGGATGTCGATCGGATCGAATCCAAACCTATTTCATATCCGAAACACGCTAACTTATGATTTTCCAACACTTAGACTCTAAATCGGTGAATCGGAACGTAAATTGGTCAAATATCCAATTAGAACCCGCTCGCAAGTCCGAAATACGGAATAATTCTAACTTCGAATTAGCGGATGCCGATCCGATGACGATCAGATCGAATCCAAACCTATTTCATATCCGAAACACGCTAACTTATGATTTTCCAACACTTAGACTCTAAATCGGTGAATCGGAGCGTAAATTGGTCAAATATCCAATTAGAACCCGCTCGCAAGTCCGAAATACGGAATAAATCCAACTTCGAATTATCGGATGCCGATCCGATGACGATCGGATCGAATCCAAACCTATTTCATATCCGAAACACGCTAACTTATGATTTTCCAACACTTAGACTCTAAATCGGTAAATCGGAGCGTAAATTGGTCAAATATCCAATTAGAACCCGCTCGCAAGTTCGAAATACGGAATAAATCCAACTTCGAATTATCGGATGCCGATCCGATGACTATCGGATCGAATCCAAACCTATTTCATATCCGAAACACGCTAACTTATGATTTTCCAACACTTAGACTCTAAATCGGTGAATCGGAGCGTAAATTGGTCAAATATCTAATTAGAACCCGCTCGCAAGTCCGAAATATGGAGTAATTCCAAGTTCGTATTATCGGATGCCGATCCGATGACGATAAGATCGAATCCAAACCTATTTCATATCCGAAACACGCTAACTTATTATTTTACATATGAAACAATATGATATTCATATGAAACAATTTGATTTAAATATGAAACAATTTGATTTACATACGGTCTAGTCAATTTCTGTCTCATCTCTGTCACTCTCATCGCTTCCCTCTTCTATTATTTGATCTGCATTCGCTGTCCAGTTTATATTGTCGACATCTTCATTTTCGTCGTGCACTGCGTCGACAATGATTATCTCATCATTCTGGTATGCATCCAAATCATCATCGACGACCCCCGCATCCTTGTCTCCCATGTCGTAAAAATCTCTGGGTGGTGACCTGACTACAATTTGCCAACCTGGAGAGGTATTATCCGGTGCATAAAATATCTGTTGCGCTTGAGAGGCAAGAATGAATGGATCTTCATATTGGGTATTCAATCTCTTGGCAGTGTTGATGCTGATAAAACCGTATTTGTCGACATTATAACCAGTCCCGCGATTATTAACATCATACCAATCGCATTTGAATAATACGATCCGATTTTGGCCATGGAATTTAATCTCGAGAATCTCGTTGAGGACGCCGTAGAAGTCGATATTTTCTAATTCTTCTTGCTCACCGTTGACGACAACCCCACTATTTTGGGTTCTTCATGATTTTTCACTATCTTTCGTCCGAAATCTATAACCGTTCACGATATAACCATCGTACGATATTGCGTCTTGCAAAGGACTACAAGATAAGCGCCAGAGATCCTCATTCATCAGCGGATCGTGGTCGTCGTGCAGCTCCTGTGCCTATAATAACCACACGACATTCATGATATGAACACATAATTATTGTTCGGTAATGGATGTCAATGAAATTCAGTAATGATGTGAATACTTACGTGTTTCTCGAACCACGATTGGAATTCACGATCATGAATTTGGGGAGCATTTCAAGTACCCCGATTATTAATGATGGCTTTATGCTTCCTGTTTTACCGATTATGAATTAGATTATAATTAGCACATATACTTAATGAATGGACTGAAAGAATGAGTAAATGATCGTAAAATGCTTACTCAATGAATGGCCACACTTCATCACATTAGCGCAACACATACATATGTGCCTGTTGAATCTCATCTACAGACAATCGACGGGTTTTGCCTCCTCCTACAGGTCTACCCATTTCGGCAAATATAGACAAACCCCCATCGAAGTCTATTGGACCACCGTCATAGTTCCGCTCAAGTTGATTGAATCGCGTGTCTATACCATGTAGGTATCTTGAGCAGAATGTTAGACATTCTTCTGCTAGGTATCCTTCAGCAATTGATCCCTTCGGACGACTTTTATTACGAACATATGATTTCAATGTTTGCAAGTACCTAATTTGAGAAAAAAATATTTGGAAGAATATATCAAGAACGATCAAATACATTGTGCGAATGAGACAAGACGATTACCTCTCGATAAAATACATCCACCGGTAATGAACTGGGCCGCCGAGTTTGGCCACATTTGCCAAGTGAACGGTCAAATGCACCATGACATCAAAGAAGGAAGGTGGAAATATCATCTCTAACTTGCACAATATGAGCGCAATATCCCTCTCCATCTGTTCAAGTTGGTCCACTCTAAGTACCTTCGAGCACAACTGTCTGAAAAAAATGTTGAGCTCAATTAACGGACCGGACACCTCTTCGGTTAAATTCCCACGTATAGCAAGAGATAACAATCGCTGCATAAGAACATGACAATCATGGCTCTTTAATCCAGACAACTTCCGACCGTTCTCTTGCACGCATCGTGCGATATTCGAAGAATAACCGTCTGGCGTTTTCACAGACCGTAGGAATGCACATAAGGCTGCCTTTTGCTGTGAGCTCATGGTGTAGCATGCAACTGGCAACACATACTTATCCCCAATCTCTTGGGGATGAAGTGATTTTCGGATGCCCAACTCCTTAAGATCGAGACGAGATTTAAGATTATCCTTCGTCTTACCGTCGAGATTCAGCAGTGTTCCTATAATGTTGTCACACACATTTTTCTCGATATGCATGACATCCAAGTTATGCCGCAAGAGTAGGCTGCTCCAGTACGGTAGTTTAAAGAAAATACTCTTCTTCTTTCAGTTATGCTCACGCGTAGAATCTTAATGCGTTCTCTTCTTTTTACCTTTTCCAAGTGCCACGGCATCATGCTGATCCAATTCGCACAAGACTTTTACCCCCGAAAGCTGCTCCGGGACCTTTGCAAGTTCCTTCTTGCCGTTGAAAGCTCTTTTGTTCTGCCTCCACTTATGGCCATCAACAAGGAATCTTCGATGGCCCATATAACAGAACTTACCTCCGTTCTTCAACCGTAATGAATCTGTCTCCTTATTGCATGTAGGGCACGCCAATTTTCCTTTAGTACTCCACCCGGATAAGTTGGCATATGCAGGAAAATCGTTGATGGTCCATAGAAGTGCCGCATGCATCTGAAAATTCTGGCGCAACGAGGCATCATACGTATCGGCCCCAACTTCCCATAACTCGTTCAACTCCTCAATCAACGGCTGCAAGTAAACGTCAATATCATTACCAGGCGACCTGGGTCCGGGAATGAGCAAGGAGAGCATTGTGTATGGCTTTTTTAAGCACATCCAGGGAGGCAAATTGTATGGAACTAGGACAACTGGCCAAATGCTATACGACACACTCATATTCCCAAAGGGATTGAAGCCATCGCTAGCAAGCCCTAACCTGACGTTGCGAACTTCACATGCGAATTCAGGATATGTATGATCAAAATCTTTCCACGTCAGAGAGTCGGCCGGATGTCTCATAATCCCGTCATCTGTACGTTCTCGTGCATGCCACCTCATGTGCTCAGCAGTCTTCGATGACATAAACAACCTCTGAAGCCTGTCCCTGAGCGGGAAGTATAGGAGAACCTTTGCAGATACATTTTTCTTTCTTCGACTGGTACTAGACTCGGCATCCGTCTCTTTATATCTCGTTGCTCCGCATATGTGGCATGACCGCGCATGTTCGTACTCTTTCCGGTACAACATACAATCGTTCACGCATACATCAATTTTCTCATAACCCAGACCGAGATCTTTAATTGTCTTCTTCGCCTCGTAGAATGATTTCGGTACTGTCTCACCCATAGGAAAAGCCTCTTTCAGCAACTCTACCAACATATTAAATGGCTTATTACTCCAACCATTGAGGCACTTCAAATGAAGAAGCTTTACAGTGAAAGAGAGTTTTGAAAACTTCTCACACCCCGGGTATAGAGGTTGTTCGGCATCTTTAAGCAATCTGTAGAACTTGTCCGCTTTGATATTGGGCTGATCACCTGACGGTGTTTCCGTGCCTATTCCACCTTGCAAATCATGTATTATACCCTGCATGTCATCGTCATCGTCTGTATATTATCATCAGCGATCACTGTGTTTGAAGTTTCACCGTGAGCTGCCATGGGGACTGCATCTAGCTCCTCACCGTACGAGAACCAACGGGTATAGGTAATGTCAATGCCACGCATTACCAGATCAACCTCACATTCCTCTCGAACCTTCCTAATCACCCTTCCGCAGTCTATACAGGGACACACAATTTTTCCATCAAGCGGTGCAAGACGCTCAAATGCAAAATCCAGAAATTTCCTGACTCCTTCTCTGTACTCTTGGCTCATGCGATTCGAATTACGCATCCAACTCTTATCGATCGAAGACATCTTCGTCTATCTGGCTATACAACACCTGACATATAATTTCAAACAATGTTATAAGACTCCGCACAATTTTGGTTTCGGTTCCCGGGTATGGAACACCGAACCAAAACTTCTACAGACCATCCACATCCCTAATGGATGGGTGTATTATGATGAGTAGACTAGTCACATAGTAAACCTAGGGTTGGTGGCCAGTATTTGAACTGCTGATAGTTCGAATGCTAGGCATAGCACCAAAGTTATGCGATAGTAAGTCAACAAGTCAGGGAGCCTCATCAAGTAAACACTTGGGGTCTGACGGTTCTCTCTGTCACTCGAGTAGATTTATGGCTTTAGCATACCTCATATCACACCGAACCGACAAAAACCGACCATTTCGGTTTCGGTTTCGGTTTCGGTTTTGATTTTTCGTAAACCGAAAAAAATATAACCGACAAAATCGACACCGAAACCGACCGACAAAACCGACGCTCACCCTAGTCTAAAAACTACATTTTGCCCCCCATTCCCCCATTCAATTCAGTTTTGATAGGATATAAAAAATCAATGTTTTAATTAAAACACGAAAACTCGACTCGACTCGAAACCTTAATGAGTCGAGTAGACTCGACAACTCGGCTAAAACCCGACAAAACTCGAGTCGGATCGAAACTCAGCCGAGTCGGATCGAAACTCGAGTTTTGGATCGAGTCGGATCGAAACTCAGCCGAGTCGAGTCGACTCGGCCGAGTGTAGAGTCGACTCGGCCGAGTGTAGAGTCGACTCTGCGAGTTTTAAAACAGTGTAAAAATTACCAATTGAGGGAATTAAGCAGTTTTGATAAGATAAAAATTACTCATATGAATGAATTGGAATAACTCATATGAATCGTATGATAATAACTCATATGAATGAATCGTATGAATGGATACATTCCCATTCCCCCCACGCACCGTCGCCATCTTCGAAATAAAGTATTTTCTACGGTAAAACCCAAAACATAACTGGAAGAATAAAGTATTTTCAAGCCCAAAACATAAGAAAAAGAGACACAATCAATTAGGTCAAACCCAAAACATAACTGGATACATTCCCATTCTATTAGGTCAAACCAAAAATATTAGGTTGAATACTTTATTCTTCCAATCTATTAGGTTGAATACTTTATTCTTCCAGTTTTGGGTTTGATCTAATTGATTGTGCGTGGAGGGAATGGGAATGTATCCAATTCGCGATGGTGCGTGGGGGGAATGGGAATGTATCCATGTCACTCTTCAAATCTATTAGGTCAAACCCAAAACATAAGGAAAAGAGACACAATCAAAATTCAAGCAAATTCAAGCAAAATATATCAATATGCATTCAAGGAGGAGGAGCTCACCGGGGGGAGGAGGAGGAGGAGGAGCTCGCCGGCGCGCACGAGAGGAGCTCACCGGAGTCCACAGGAGGAGGAGGAGGCGGAGCTCGCCGGCGCGCACGAGAGGGGAGGGGTGGCCGGCTGGCCGGAGGGGGGGAGGGAGGCCGGGGAGGGGGGGAGGGTGGCCGGGGAGGGGGGGAGGGTGGCCCTCGATGATGAAAGAAAAGCTCGCAGAGAACTGGAGCGTCGGCTTAATGACTTCATAAGCCGGTCTAGCGGTGGCTCATGATCAGGTACTTACTAATCTTTATAATATTAGTAAAAAATATGAATGTAGCCTCTGTCTCTCTCTCTCTCTCATGGTAATGATGTAGCCTCTGTTTTTCTTTTAAATGATAGAATTTTGTTTTTTAATCATGCTAGGTGTGTGCCTCGTTGGAAGAGGGATATCTCCCTCATGTCCGAAATACGGAATAATTCCAACTTCGAATTACCGGATGCCGATCCGATGACGATCGGATCGAATCCAAACCTATTTCATATCCGAAACATGCTAACTTATGATTTTCCAACACTTAGACTCTAAATCGGTGAATCGGAGCGTAAATTGGTCAAATATCAAATTAGAACCCGCTCGCAAGTCCGAAATACGGAATAATTCCAAGTTTGAATTATCGGATGCCAATCCGATGATGATCCGATCGAATCCAAACCTATTTCATATCCGAAACACGCTAACTTATGATTTTCCAACACTTAGACTCTAAATCGGTGAATCGGAGCGTAAATTGGTCAAATATCCAATTAGAACCCGCTCGCAAGTCCGAAATACGGAATAATTCCAACTTCGAATTACCGGATGCCGATCCGATGACGATCGGATCGAATCCAAACCTATTTCATATCCGAAACACGCTAACTTATGATTTTCCAACACTTAGACTCTAAATCGGTGAATCGGAGCGTAAATTGGTCAAATATCAAATTAGAACCCGCTCGCAGGTCTGAAATACGGAATAATTCCAAGTTTGAATTATCGGATGCCGATCCGATGATGATCCGATCGAATCCAAACCTATTTCATATCCGAAACACGCTAACTTATGATTTTCCAACACTTAGACTCTAAATCGGTGAATCGGAGCGTAAATTGGTCAAATAGCCAATTAGAACCCGCTCGCAAGTCCGAAATACGGAATAATTCCAAGTTCGAATTATCGGATGCCGATCCGATGATGATCCGATCGAATCCAAACCTATTTCATATCCGAAACACGCTAACTTATGATTTTCCAACACTTAGACTCTAAATCGGTGAATCGGAGCGTAAATTGGTCAAATATCCAATTAGAACCCGCTCGCAAGTCCAAAATACAGAATAATTCCAAGTTCGAATTATCGGATGCCGATCCGATGATGATCCGATCGAATCCAAACCTATTTCATATCCGAAACACGCTAACTTATGATTTTCCAACACTTAGACTCTAAATCGGTGAATCGGAACGTAAATTGGTCAAATATCCAATTAGAACCCGCTCGCAAGTCCGAAATACGGAATAATTCCAACTTCGAATTACCGGATGCCGATCCGATGATGATCGGATCGAATCCAAACCTATTTCATATCCGAAACACGCTAACTTATGATTTTCCAACACTTAGACTCTAAATCGGTGAATCGGAGCGTAAATTGGTCAAATATCCAATTAGAACCCGCTCGCAAGTCCGAAATACGGAATAAATCCAACTTCGAATTATCGGATGCCGATCCGATGACGATCGGATCGAATCCAAACCTATTTCATATCCGAAACATGCTAACTTATGATTTTCCAACACTTAGACTCTAAATCGGTGAATCGGAGCGTAAATTGGTCAAATATCCAATTAGAACCCGCTCGCAAGTCCGAAATACGGAATAATTCCAAGTTCGAATTATCGGATGCCGATCCGATGATGATCCGATCGAATCCAAACCTATTTCATATCTGAAACACGCTAACTTATGATTTTCCAACACTTAGACTCTAAATCGGTGAATCGGAGCGTAAATTGGTCAAATATCCAATTAGAACCCGCTCGCAAGTCCGAAATACGGAATAATTCCAAGTTCGAATTATCGGATGCCGATCCGATGATGATCCGATCGAATCCAAACCTATTTCATATCCGAAACACGCTAACTTATGATTTTCCAACACTTAGACTCTAAATCGGTGAATCGGAGCGTAAATTGGTCAAATATCCAATTAGAACCCGCTCGCAAGTCCGAAATACAGAATAATTCCAAGTTCGAATTATCGGATGCCGATCCGATGATGATCCGATCGAATCCAAACCTATTTCATATCCGAAACACGCTAACTTATGATTTTCCAACACTTAGACTCTAAATCGGTGAATCGGAACGTAAATTGGTCAAATATCCAATTAGAACCCGCTCGCAAGTCCGAAATACGGAATAATTCCAACTTCGAATTACCGGATGCCGATCCGATGATGATCGGATCGAATCCAAACCTATTTCATATCCGAAACACGCTAACTTATGATTTTCCAACACTTAGACTCTAAATCGGTGAATCGGAGCGTAAATTGGTTAATATCCAATTAGAACCCGCTCGCAAGTCCGAAATACGGAATAAATCCAACTTCGAATTATCGGATGACGATCGGATCGAATCCAAACCTATTTCATATCTGAAACACGCTAACTTATGATTTTCCAACACTTAGACTCTAAATCGGTGAATCGTAGCGTAAATTGGTCAAATATCCAATTAGAACCCGCTCGCAAGTCCGAAATACGGAATAATTCCAAGTTCAAATTATCGGATGCCGATCCGATGATGATCCGATCGAATCCAAACCTATTTCATATCCGAAACACGCTAACTTATGATTTTCCAACACTTAGACTCTAAATCGGTGAATCAGAGCGTAAATTGGTCAAATATCCAATTAGAACCCGCTCGCAAGTCCGAAATACGGAATAATTCCAAGTTCGAATTATCGGATGCCGATCCGATGATGATCCGATCGAATCCAAACCTATTTCATATCCGAAACACGCTAACTTATGATTTTCCAACACTTAGAATCTAAATCGGTGAATCGGAGCGTAAATTGGTCAAATATCCAATTAGAACCCGCTCGCAAGTCCGAAATACGGAATAATTCCAAGTTCGAATTATCGGATGCCGATCCGATGATGATCCGATCGAATCCAAACCTATTTCATATCCGAAACACGCTAACTTATGATTTTCCAACACTTAGACTCTAAATCGGTGAATCGGAGCGTAAATTGGTCAAATATCCAATTAGAACCCGCTCGCAAGTCCGAAATACGGAATAATTCCAAGTTCGAATTATCGGATGCCGATCCGATGACGATCGGATCGAATCCAAACCTATTTTATATCTGAAACACGCTAACTTATGATTTTCCAACACTTAGACTCTAAATCGGTGAATCGGAGCGTAAATTGGTCAAATATCCAATTAGAACCCGCTCGCAAGTCCGAAATACGGAATAATTCCAACTTCGAATTACCGGATGCCGATCCGATGACAATCGGATCGAATCCAAACCTATTTCATATCCGAAACACGCTAACTTATGATTTTCCAACACTTAGACTCTAAATCGGTGAATCGGAGCGTAAATTGGTCAAATATCCAATTAGAACCCGCTCGCAAGTCCGAAATACGGAATAATTCCAACTTCGAATTACCGGATGCCGATCTGATGACGATCGGATCGAATCCAAACCTATTTCATATCCGAAACACGCTAACTTATGATTTTCCAACACTTAGACTCTAAATCGGTGAATCGGAGCGTAAATTGGTCAAATATCAAATTAGAACCCGCTCGCAAGTCCGAAATACAGAATAATTCCAAGTTCAAATTATCGGATGCCGATCCGATGATGATCCGATCGAATCCAAACCTATTTCATATCCGAAACACGCTAACTTATGATTTTCCAACACTTAGACTCTAAATCGGTGAATCGGAGCGTAAATTGGTCAAATATCCAATTAGAACCCGCTCGTAAGTCCGAAATACGGAATAATTCCAAGTTCGAATTATCGGATGCCGATCCGATGATGATCCGATCGAATCCAAACCTATTTCATATCCGAAACACGCTAACTTATGATTTTCCAACACTTAGACTCTAAATCGGTGAATCGGAACGTAAATTGGTCAAATATCCAATTAGAACCCGCTCGTAAGTCCGAATTACGGAATAATTCCAACTTCGAATTACCGGATGCCGATCCGATGACGATCGGATCGAATCTAAACCTATTTCATATCCGAAACATGCTAACTTATGATTTTCCAACACTTAGACTCTAAATCGGTGAATCGGAGCGTAAATTGGTCAAATATCCAATTAGAACCCGCTCGCAAGTCTGAAATACGGAATAATTCCAACTTCGAATTACCTGATGCCGATTCGATGATGATCGGATCGAATCCAAACCTATTTCATATCCGAAACACGCTAACTTATGATTTTCCAACACTTAGACTCTAAATCGGTGAATCGGAGCGTAAATTGGTCAAATATCAAATTAGAACCCGCTCGCAAGTCCGAAATACAGAATAATTCCAAGTTTGAATTATCGGATGCCGATCCGATGATGATCCGATCGAATCCAAACCTATTTCATATCCGAAACACGCTAACTTATGATTTTCCAACACTTAGACTCTAAATCGGTGAATCGGAACGTAAATTGGTCAAATATCCAATTAGAACCCGCTCGCAAGTCCGAAATACGGAATAATTCCAAGTTCGAATTATCGGATGCCGATCCGATGACGATCGGATCGAATCCAAACCTATTTCATATCCGAAACACGCTAACTTATGATTTTCCAACACTTAGACTCTAAATCGGTGAATCGGAGCGTAAATTGGTCAAATATCCAATTAGAACCCGCTCGCAAGTCCGAAATACGGAATAAATCCAACTTCGAATTATCGGATGCCGATCCGATGACGATCGGATCGAATCCAAACCTATTTCATATCCGAAACACGCTAACTTATGATTTTCCAACACTTAGACTCTAAATCGGTGAATCGGAGCGTAAATTGGTCAAATATCCAATTAGAACCCGCTCGCAAGTCCGAAATACGGAATAATTCCAAGTTCGAATTATCGAATGTCGATCCGATGACGATCCGATCGAATCCAAACCTAGCTATTTCATATCCGAAACACGCTAAGTTATGATTTTTCAACACTTAGACTCTAAATCGGTGAATCGGAGCGTAAATTTGTCAAATATCCAATTAGAACCCGCTCGCAAGTCCGAAATACGGAATAATTCCAAGTTCAAATTATCGGATGCCGATAATTCTACGATCGGATCGAATCCAAACCTATTTCAAAACCGAAACACGCTAACTTATCATTTTTTAACGCTTAGACTCAGTTATAGATATAAACCATTTTTTTAACAAATACATGTTAATTGCAGGAGCAGGGCGGCGTCAGGGGATCGATGAGAGCACCAGCATTGGTGGTGGGCGGGCGTGGTTGAGATAGGGCGGCGTCAGGGGATCGATGAGAGCACCGGCGTTGGTGGCGGGCGGGGGTGGTTGAGATAGGACATGTATCATCTCTCAGTTCTGGATTGTGTAAATATTATTTTGTAATATATGGTTATTTTTTGTTCTTGTCTATAATTGTCGGCCGGGAACTGTGGTAATATTTGATAATTTGCTGTAATTTTTTATCAATTTAGGTAATATTTTAAAATTTGCGGTAATATTTTATAAATTGTGGTAATATTTGATAAATTGTGGTAATATATTGTGGTATTGAATCACAGGAATTAAATAACATTATTTAGATAAATTTATTAAAAAAAAAACATACTTATTACCGACGGAAATTAATTATTCCGTCGGTAATAATATTTTTATTTTTTTTAAATTATTAATAATGTGCCGACGGCATATAATATCCGTCGGTAATATATATATTATTACCGACGGGTAATATATATATGCGTCGGTAATATATATAGTATTACCGACGGTTATATAAATTTTGTCGGTAATATATATATTATTACCGACGGGTAATATATATATGTGTCGGTAATATATATAGTATTACCGACAGTATAGACTATACCCGTCGGTAAAATGGTTATATATTACCGACGTATTCTTATGTTTCGTCGGTAATACTATATTATATTAGGTTTTAATTGATTAAATATTACCGACGGCTTTAATATTACCGTCGGTATTAATTATTATTACCGACGGTAATATTTGGTCCGTCGTATTGTTTTCCCCGACGCCTTCTTTCCCGACAGCCAGCGACGGAAATATCTTCCGTCGCTATAGAACATTACCGACGGAATTTTAATATTACCGACGGATATTGTCCGTCGGTAATAACTGTTTTTTTTGTAGTGCTGACCATCGATGCGATACTCCGAGAGCTGCGTTATGTTGATGAAGGTCACGGGGACTTTCATTCTTCCGACAATGCTCGAGATCACGCCCATTATCCTTCGATCGGATCCGCTCCCCCAGTACCCCCTTTCCATGACTGGCCTCGTTTCGTTGTAGCATCGGATCCCGTCTTTATTGTGCCAGTCTGAGCTCCTGCGATGCAAGAGGTTATGTGAGGATCACACACCAGTTTCTCTGCAGAAAACAAGTTGGGAGTGAATGGAGAGACCTCATGTGAGTTGGGGACATTGTGGTGAAGAACACCCTTGTAGCATTCAGGTCGATGGTGGAATCAACCCAGTTGGACCATGTCTTCAGACCGATTTGGTAGGCAACGACCGCGTCCAGCTCCTCGAACCCTGCCTCTCCATTCGCGAATGAGCCCCACCTTAACACAATTACAGTACAAGTCACACTGAATCTTGTAAGGAAGAATCAAGATGTGTCAAGTCCACTCCGATCCAATGCCTCGCGTGCTTGGCAACCGAATCTACTCTAAGAATTCTCTTGCTTGTATCTGTGATGATATGCAAGTCGGAGTTGGACTGGACGAGGAATGGCGCCCAGTAGAACTCAATCGTAGCATTGTACTCCTTTGCTTGCATATAAGAGCCTAATTAGCTAGCTGATAGGTTTCATAGCGAAGCAGGTAGTTGGCGACGGCCATACCTTCGCGCTGAAGATGGATAGGGTCCGACTGCGGTTCATCGACTTCTGGTCTGATGGCATTTGAGATTTGCCATTGCCCTCTCTGCAGTGAATCTCCCACAAACATCAGCCTCTTCCCCCTCAAATCAGACCAAAAACAGATTGATAGTCCAAAAAATTTATGAATCGAATCAGACCATGGAACTAAATTCTTGTTCAAAGAGTGATGAATTCAGAAAAAATACGAAGAATTAGAGATCTCATCAGATTCACATGGGGAGCTCCTGAAGAAATCAATCGAACATCAGTTTAATTTCTTGATTTCAGTAAAAAAAAAAAATCAATCGAAAATACAGCAGATGGGGGCAGCAAGGGAGGGCACCTCTTGGTCCGGTGGGGGCTGCCGATGAGCCGGCTCGGGGGCTGGCGAAGAGGGCAGCGGCTCGGGGGCTGCAGATCGTGGCCCGGTGGCGAAGAGGGCAGCGGCCCGGTGGCGAAGAGGGCAGCGGCTCGGGGGAGAAGAGGGCAGCGGCCCGGTGGCGAAGAGGGCAGCGGCCGGTGGCGAAGAGGGCAGCGGCCCGGTGGCTGAAGAGGGCAGCAGGCCGGTGGCGAAGAGGTCAGTGGCCGGTGGCGAAGAGGGCAGCGGCCCGGTGGCTGAAGAGGGCAGCGGCTCGGGGGCGAAGAGGGCAGCGGCCCGGTGGCGAAGAGGGCAGTGGCCGGTGGCGAAGAGGGCAGCGGCCCGGTGGCTGAAGAGGGTAGTAGGCCGGTGGCGAAGAGGGCAGTGGCCGGTGGCGAAGAGGGCTGCCGGTGAGCTGTGGATCGCAGGGTGAGAGAGGAGCGGAGAGAGGAGCGGTGGACTGAAGCTGGGGGAGATCACAATGGATCGGGCCATTAACTACACACTATCTTGAACCGTTGGATCACAATCGATCCGATGGTGGCTGAACAGTGTAAAAAATTAGGTGCATAATTAGTGTTTGTTGAACCGCTCCCATATATATATATATATATATATATATATATATATATATATATATATATATATATATATATATATATATATATATATATATATATATATATATATATATATATATATATATATATATATATATATATATATATATATATATATATATATATATATATATATATATATATATATATATATATATATATATATATATATATATATATATATATATATATATATATATATATATATAGGGCGGGGAGCCTACACCCGAGGTGTAGCATCGTTGCTGCACCTCTCGCTTGTTTACCCCCCTATAAGTTTTGGAATTTGATAAAATTTGGTGAGGGTGTTGTCTAGGGTAAGATAATCATTCTCACCAATTTTCATCAAATTCCAAACCTTCTAGGGGGGTCAAATGGTCGAAGAAAAATCTGCAGATTTTAACGGGGACTGCGGATGGCTAATTTTGCTTCGACCATTTGAACCCCCTAGAAGTTTTGGAATTTGATAAAAATTGGTGAGGATGATCATCTTACCCTAGACAACACCCTCACCAAATTTTATCAAATTTCAAAACTTCTAGGATGGTCAAACAATGTCTGAGGTGCAACAATGATGTTGCACCTCAGGTCCAGCATCCCTTTTCCCATATATATATATATATATATATATATATATATATATATATATATATATATATATATATATATATATATATATATATATATATATATATACACACACACACACACACACACACACACACACACACACACACACACACACACACACACACACACACACACACACACCACACACACCACACACACACACACACACACACACACTAGTGAAAACCCCGTGTCCAAGGTCACGCAAAAGATTTCGAGAGCGGCGAAAAATATTATTTTAATGGTGACGATAATATTTCATGGGAGGTGACAATAATTCAAGGGCTAAACAAAATATTTTAAGGCTTGTGACAATATCTCAAGAGAGGTTACAATATTTTAATGTTGGCTAGTGCTTCTCTTCTTCGAACTTTGTCAACACACGTCCATGTCGGGGTTAAGCCAATTTCCTCTTAATCAGCAACTATTTTAACTTACCATATCGGAGGGTCCATACCATATCAGGATCGTCAATGGGTCAATGGGAATACAACCGCTAAGACTCGATCAGATTCGTTTAAATATTTATTCTTTATTTTTAAATTTTTTATTACATTGTAACTCACCATCATAGGTGTCCTGATCACAACCGTCTGTTGAACCCATTACAGACTGTGAATGGATACTGGGTAAACCCGACCCAACTCAACCCATTGATTTTCAAGCAAAACCTATCAAGATAGCAGCTATCCCCGACTTGACATCCACTTATACCAGTAAACTGTCATCGGTTTGAATGTGGTTTCTTCCATCATAGCTGCTCTCTCTTTTTCTCTTTTAAACCCAGCACCATCTCTCAGAATCCCTGATCGCACCCCATGCCATCTACCTCACGTCCCTACTCTTCCAACACTAATATTACAATATCGGATAAGGTGATGAGTATAAATGAATCAAATTGAGAAGATATAGAAGTCAAGCCTAATCCAAATTCATTTTGCAAAATTGGATGCATAAAATTTTTAAACGAATTGGCATTTTGGGGAATATGATTTTAAAATCTTCTAGTAATCCAAGTGCAATGTTTCATTTTTAACAGGGAAATCCGATTTTAAAATCTGATTTTGAAATCCGATACTAAGCCCAAATTGGCATGCAAAGGGATGTTTGCGATTCCATATTGGCTTTCTTGACAACTCATTGTAGCCGTCCCTGCCGGCACTGTTGCGATGTAAGAGTATAGGGCATGTAAAGTATTTAACGAAGAATCAGCCAAAGCAATTCAACAATTTTGCTATTCATGGTTCACATATAACTAAGAACAAATAAGTAAAACCTGGCTATCGACATGTTGAGAACAACTAAAATAGGAAATCAAAATAGAAAGAACCCATATCTATGTCAATGACATTCAAAATCTTTAACACCACCCTTACCTCCCTTATTCTACACACTCCATCGTCCTCGGCCTACATGCAACACTCCTTCACAGATTATTGAGCGGACTCACTGCAATATATCTGAACTCATAAAACTATACACGTTGAAAAGACGCCAACTCATAAACAATTTGTACTGATCCAATTCACAAATCATATGCATTACCCACCAAATGTATGTATAATCAGTTAAACTTTGTCCAAAATTAAATTGAAAAATCATATAAACCTGAAACACAATAAATCATAAACCTGAAACAATGTAAACCATATTGCCTGAAAACCTATAAACCTGAAATTCTATTTTTTTTTTTTAAATACGATATCCAATTATAGCATGACAGTTGATAATCCCATCCAAGATCTATCATAAAATTTTCCACCAGATTTCTAATACAAACAAAATCCAATAATGTATGAGGAGAAAGAAATCACCGGACACCGAAAACAAATCAGAGAACTACCGAGGCTCATAATGTTATTGGCAAAACTAATGTTGCATTAAGAAATTCAAGGATCACTTGTGGATCGAAACAAAATTATTTGGATAACCTGCACTTTTTATGAAACTTTTATTTGCAGCCCAATCATTTGGACAATCAAACAATTACAAAAGCAATTTCATCACCTTTCACCATTACAACTTTTTATTTACAAAAAGAAAGATGTGACATGGGTGAACAGATACATCACATGTTGTTGGGCCAATTATAGGGCCCACTCTTTCAATGCCTTCAATGTTGTCCGATGAGAAGAAAGAAATACAAAAAGTGAAAGCAAACCTTCCACTCCTTCATGTCAATGATGGCTCCGGTGTTGCAGTTGATACCAACCCATGCATTCTCATCGTTTGGATGCTGTAGCACGGAAGCAAACAATCAGAAGAAACCCATCATATATGACCATATGCCCATGTTAGCTATAGCATCAGAAGAAACCCAGTCAAGCTTAATACTTAATAGACTTAATTATCTGGCCCACATGACGAAGTATGAGATTAAGAAATATCTGACTAATAGAACATGACTGATGTTGAGGTATGATATTTTAATTGATATTGGATTTCTTCCTTGATTTTGAAAAACAAAGTTGGAAGACATATCATACCATATAAACACCAATGACATTAGGAGGCACTTGTAGGAAAGCAACATCATCCGGAATAAATTGTATATATATATATATATATATACATATATATATATATTACAATTTATCCATAACCTAAAACAACAACGTTCAGAATAAATCCTACAAATATATGAATTTTGGATGATTAGATTCTAACTAAGCAAAACAATCATTCAAATATACATATTAAAGAGGAAACCTCACTTGGCATGACGCTGAACACTTAGCTACTAATATA
This sequence comes from Chamaelirium japonicum, assembly GCA_947650365.1. Taxonomy (NCBI): domain Eukaryota; kingdom Viridiplantae; phylum Streptophyta; class Magnoliopsida; order Liliales; family Melanthiaceae; genus Chamaelirium; species Chamaelirium japonicum. The sequence goes on along the minus strand of OX393558.1, from coordinate 29,594,104 downwards.
ACCATGACTTACTACAGTGTGTGCCGTCAAACATATTCCAGAGTCTAATTTTATACCGACTAACCATGGAGGTGATGTTAGATGAACGATGGTGACCAATCAGAATCGTATCTCTAGTTTTTTATGATTTTTATATTTTAGGTCAAAACATCGAACTAACCAAAGTCTAATTTGAACCGATTGCTCAGTCTGACTCGGTCGAAATCAGGCTGAGTCGAATCAACTCGGTCCGACTCAGTCGAGTTTTATTTATTTTTAAAACAATACTCAAACTTCATCGATATGGAGTTTATGGAACATGATGAGAACTAAAAGGTGTCAATACTATGTTGGAGAGCTCGACACTTCAAAACAATGGAGACTATCATCTGTAGGTATAAATTAAATGACCTTCACATTGACCACATATTCACAAATATATTTTTGTGATAGTAAAAATACGTACTTAATGAGAATATTACAATGTAGAGGGCAAATTATGTGAATTTAATATTTAGGAAGATAAATATCAATATACACACCAAACCAACCTCAATTTTAATGTGCCATGTATGACGAAGAAAGCAGATGTTCTTTCATTAATTTTGGGATAATGAACCATAAAGAACTCTTGACTGGACCTTCAGTCTAGAAAATCTCCTCGATCTCTACCAATTGAACAAACAGTCATAATTGGTGCACATGCTAATTACCAACATTGATAGTGCAAGAAAACTATCCACCCTAAAACAGTTATATTTTCTATATAAAATTCTTTGTTCAAAAGCTATTAATACATGAATTCTTAGATAATGTTTATCAATCTATCATAATCAGGCAAAGCAAATCCTTGACATATAATAGCAATCTCAAAAAACATGTCTGGACGCACTTAAGTCTTGAAAGCACTGTTGTGCTATCCAATTGTACAGCCAAACATGTCCTAAATTTTTTAACCAAAGTACTTGAGCCAAATCTGATGCGATAAACCCCCTTACTCTTCCCACCTTAATGATGTAGGAGCATCATCATTTGAAAAAAAGAAATTTGAAATAGAAAAATAAGAACAGTAGCTACTGCAGCCTTTATATAAGGAGACTTTTGACCAGCATAATGGGCACCTTTTACTGAAAAAAAGCTTCTTTCTGTTGTAAAACTGTGGTGGGATGCCTTGGAAGAACTAATTTGCCAACTTCTCAGAACCTTTGTTAGAAGTGCAATCTTCTAGTATTTATTCCTTTGTTTATTTATCTTATAATTTCTGGTTTTTCATAAATTTCTACTTGTTTCTACATCTTAGATTAATGAATTCCATTAGTTTCTTGCATAAACTTCCAAATTGATCTATCTAGAAGCATGGTATCCATAGATACTCATCCAATGCCTTCAAATTTCCTTTAAGCCCTGTATTTCACCACCAGTCCTTATATTCCCATAAAATAAAAAACAGTGGGAAAGAAAAAGGAAAAAAATAAATAAGTTATAGAAAAGGAGATAAGTTATATTCAATCCAAAATCTGTATTCTACGTATTGAAATTTTCTTAACCCCAAAACTGGAGTTGTAGTGTAAGATCATAGCAAATGCCAACATGCCCATAGTCGATGTGGGACTAAACAAACATCGTACTCCCCCTCATGTGGACAACAAATGCCAACACGTCCAATCACGTTGACAACAAATAAACGGGTGGGGCCCCCACACCCTGGTGAGACTCAGACCTAGCTTTGATACCATATTGAAATTTCCTTAATTAAACCTCAAAACTCAAGTTGTAGGGAATGGTCCTAGCATAGTATTGAAGCAATCTCACCATTGCTAATGTGGGACAAAACAGATATTGCACACCCCCTCACATGGACAACAAATACAAACACTATGAAAACCCATCAGATTATATCCAATCTCACCATTGTTAATATGGCATGACGCTGAATACTTAGCTACTAATATAACCATGACTTACTACGGTGTGTGCCATCAAACATAGCAATGACTTACTACCATTGCTAATGTGGGACAAAATAGTATTGAAGCAACCTCACCATTGCTAATGTGGCATAATGCTGAACACTTAGCTACTAATATAACCATGACTTACTACGGTGTGTGCTATCAAACATATTCCAAAAAGAAAAAATAGGCTTATGGAATTAATATTCAATGAAAGTCTAACATATATATGAAGCTGATATAAGTCTTTTTTATTTCTTTATTAACATAATATCAGAATACTCATTCCTCGATTCAAGTGTACCATTAACAAAATAGAGCTGACCTTAAATATAAAAGAAATCTCTGGCTAAATGAGGAGCATAATAGGCTTGACAAATAGAGCTGACCTTAAATATAAAAGAAATCTCTGGCTAAATGAGGAGCATAATAAGCTTGACATATGATATAGATATGTTCACAAAAATAGAAAAAATCAGCAAAATCTCTCCCTCTCTCTCACACACATACACACAAATTGAGATGGATCTCATATATCTAGTTGAGGCTAGCTCTATGAATGCAGTCACCTTAATTTTTCGGACGAATTTCGGGCTCGGAGTATAAATAGGAAAAATCAGCAAAATCTCTCCCTCTTTCTCTCTCACACACATACACACAAATTGAGATGGATCTCATCTAGTTGAGGCTAGTTCTATGAATGCACTCACCTTAATTTAATAAACAAAATCTCAAGCTACAATAGGAAAATGAAAAATAAAATCAGCAAAATCAACATAACCTTATTTTAATACGAATTGCAATGCCTTAATTTACATAGGGTTTTCTTTTTAGATCGATGGAAAAAAAAATTAGCAAAATAAGCCTTCTGGGCAATGACCCCACTTAAGGATCGAAGTATTCATAGAAAAAATCAGCAAAATCTCTATTTCTCTCTCTCTAGTGTTTGCATTGGATTATGCAAAATTCAGAGACTGAAAATTTTACAACATTATGCTATTTGATATTACTCTGCATGATATTATAAATATATTAAGAATTCATAGGCAAAATCAGCATAATCCAGGCCAAAAACCCAATCAGCAAAATGAGCATCGGGCAATGACCCCACTTCGGGCTTGGAGTATAAATAGGAAAAATCAGCAAAATCTCTCTCCCTCTCTCTCTCTCACACACATACACACAAATTGAGATGGATCTCATCTAGTTGAGTCTAGCTCTAGGAAAATTTTACAACATTATGCTATTTGACATTACTTTGCATGACATTGTAAATATATTAAGAATTCATAGGCAAAATAAGTAAAATGAGGAAAAATAAGGGTCATCAAATCAGTTTTTTGGGCAATGGATTTGGAAAAACCATTTAATAATCACTTGCATAAGGATCACTTGCAATGGATTTGGAAAAATAGGGGTCATCAAAACCTTAACAGAAAAAAGAATATTGATCTATTGCACTCAACTTAATCTAATAAACAAAATCTCAAGCTACAACAGAAAAATAAAAAATAAAATCAGCAAAATCAACATAACGTTAATTTAATACGAATTGCAATGTCTTAATTTACATAGGGTTTTCTTTTTAGATCGATGGGTAAAAAAACTCAGCAAAATGAGCCTTCTGGGCAATGACCCCACTTCGGGATCGAAGTATTCATAGAAAAAATCAGCAAAATCTCTATTTCTCTCTCTCTTATGTTTGCATTGGATTATGCAAAATTCAAAGACTAAAATTTTACAACATTATGCTATTTGACATTACTCTGCATGACATTGTAAATATATTAAGAATTCATAGGCAAAATCAGCAAAATGAGAAAAAAAAAGGGTTCGAAAATCAGTTTTTCGGGCAATGTATTTGGAAAAACCATTTAATAATCACTTGCATAAAAACCCAATCAACAAAATGAGCATCCGGACAATGACCCCACTTCGGGCTCGGAGTATAAATAGGAAAAATCAGCAAAATCTCTTGATCTCTCTCTCACACACATACACACAAATTAAGATGGATCTCATCTAGTTGAGGCTAGCTCTATGAATGCACTCACCTTAATTTAATAAACAAAATCTCAAGCTACAATAGGAAAATGAAAAATAAAATCAGCAAAATCAACATAACCTTATTTTAATACAAATTGCAATGTCTTAATTTACATAGGGTTTTCTTTTTAGATCGATGGAAAAAAAATCAGCAAAATGAGCCTTCTGGGCAATGACCCTACTTCGGGATCGAAGTATTCATAGAAAAAATCAGCAAAATCTCTATTTCTCTCTCTCTCTAGTGTTTGCATTGGATTATGCAAAATTCAGATACTGGAAATTTTACAACATTATGCTATTTGACATTACTCTACATGACATTGTAAATATATTAAGAATTCATAGGCAAAATCAGCATAATCCAGGCTAAAAACCCAATCAACAAAATGAGCATCCGGGCAATGACCCCACTTCGGGCTCGAAGTATAAATAGGAAAAATCAGCAAAATCTCTCCCTCTCTCTCTCACACACACATACACACAAATTGAGATGGATCTCGTCTAGTTGAGGCTAGCTCTAGGAAAATTTTACAACATTATGCTATTTGACATTACTCTGCATGACATTGTAAATATATTAAGAATTCATAGGCAAAATCAGCGAAATGAGGAAAAATAAGGGTCATCAAATCAGTTTTTCGGGCAATGGATTTGAAAAAAACCATTTAATAATCACTTGCATAAGGATCACTTGCAATTGATTTAGAAAAATAGGGGTCATCAAAAACCATTCTTAACAGAAAAAAAACAACCTTGTAACCCTTAAGCCATGGTCCACACATGCAATAGAAGAAAAAAAAGACACATAGCTATACAAATTTCCCTATTGAGAGAGAGATAGGTGAGAATGGAAAAATCAGTAAAATCAAAAAAAAGAAAAAAAAATTAATTATAATCCCACAAAATCTGATTTTAGAATCATATTACAATCCCACAGAACTGATTTTATAATCAAATTACAATCAAAAGAAAAAAATCAACTTCTATGTATAATCAAATTACAAAAACAAAATCAGCAAAAAGAAAGAGAAAGAGAAAGAGAAAGAGAAAGAGAAAGGGCTTACATTCGGTAAAAACAGCGGAGGGAGGACGCTTTACGCCACGGCCAGTGATTGTACAAAATAAGCAAAATCAACAAATTTGTTGATTTTTTTTGCAAAATCAATAAGAAAAGGGATGTTTACAATCCATATTGGCTAAGTGAAGCCCGACCCACTTTGCATTTCCCACCACACTCCTAGATAATTTAAAAATATAGAGTACATATAACAATTAGATAGAACAAAAATCTCATAACCAATTTTGTATTTTGATCATAATCGGCATTATTCGATCATGAAATTTTCGGAGGTAAACAACTATAATAGGTTCAAAATTGGGGGAGAAAAATCACTTGTATAGGCATGCTAGAACCGTAGAAGATTCGAACTCCCGAGTTCAGATCTTCGTCAGTTGGTCGGCCCCGGTTGGTGGGCCCGCATGATGATAGGCGACCCGAAAGTGAATCGTACTCCAACAGACTGCTTGCGGCTATGATTCGCAACGGGCCCACCGACTGGGGCCTACCGTCTGGAGGAGAAGAATGATGTAAATGAAAGCCAAATATTAAAAAAAAAGAAGTAAAAAAAAAAAAGAAAAGCAAAGGAATGGACATTTAAATTCCAAGAAGTAAGTAAAAAATAAGTTGGATCAGGACTTTTGGATCAATTTTTCATCACAGTTTTTGTCATAGTTTTTGCATTGGATCTCACTTGCACCAAAAAAATAGGAACCCAAAAAATGGAACCTTTACTATTCAATATATGTATTGTTATGTCCTTAGAGCGATTCAATCTTTTACTCTCAATTTTTTTGCTTTTTCATAGGAAAAATCAGCAAAATTACAAAAACTAGGGGAAACATTGATCACAATCATAGTTAACAAAAATATGTATGCAAGCATTTATGGATCCTTGCACTTTTTCTCAAGCATCCTCAAGAGAGTAAATACAAATTGTCGGATTGTATAGTACAAACAAAATTGAAATACCACTAATAATCATCTATACCCATGCCTTACTGATTTTTATAATAGAAAATAATATTAGCTTAGTCAAGACGATGCCAATTCATCAGTGCGCGCCAACCTGGATAGTTTTCCTTTGTCTTCCTAAAATTGTCATCTAATATGCAGGTAGCAGCCCTTATGCCTAAGAGTGAACTTGATGGTGAAGTGGGAGATGCACATATGGCCCTTCAAGCGAGGTTGATGAGCCAAGCTCTTCGCATTTCTCTGTCCCAGACGATTTTGTTATTTATTAATCAGGTGAGTCTCAATATCCTTGAGATCATATTTAGAGGTCAAATTGCTAAGGTCTCTTTTATGGAAGTGTTGTAAGGGCTCAATGGACAGAAATACAAAAGAAACAATACATACCACAGTTTACAATCCCTCACTTAAAATCATCTGAAAGACACCCCAATCTGAAGTATGTATTGTTTTAAGTGAGGGTCTGTGGTCTGAAGTATGAATCTGTGGTATGTATTGTTTCTGAATAACAGTACAAAAGACCCTTACTTCCAAAACTGTTGTTTCTGAAGCGAGTACCAACCTTACAATCCCTCACTTAAAATCATCTGAAAGACCTACATTCCAGTTGGGAGCCACCCCAATGCAGAAAAATTGGCAGCTAATGTCATTAGTAAATAATTCATTATACGAAATACTGACCATAACACAGTAAACAGACTAATATAGCCTCCAGGGATCCTCTTTATTTTTAGAGGAAGAAAGTCCAGCTCTTTACGAAATTTTGGAAGTATAGGACAGATTTCAATGGATCAATTCATAGACTTGACTGTAGTTTATTAGAGTGACTCCATGTGAATAGGATCCATAAAAATGAGACCCCAAATAGATGGGATAAAGGGTCTTTCAGATGATTTTAAGTGATAAATTCAGAAAAATTCAGAAACAATACATACTTCAGATTGCATAAAAACCCAATCCCTTTATACTTCAGATGGGATAAAGGGTCTTTCAGATGATTTTAAGTGATTTTCAGATGATTTTGTTTCTGAGTTTTTCAGAATGACCCCAAATCATCTGAAAGACCCCAAATAGAATGATGTAAATGAAAGACACCCTCACTGTTATTGTTTCTGAAAGACACCCCAAAGATTCATACCACAGACCCTCACTTAAAATCATCTGAAAGACACCCCAATCTGAGAAATAACAGTTATGGAAGTGAGGGTCTTTTGTACTGTTATTCAGAAACAATACATACCACATATTCTGATACTCGCTTCCAAAACTGTTATTTCTCTAGTCATTTTTCATTCATACCACAGTTTACATGCGATTGGTTGCAAGATATTGTCCAATGGCTACTGCATTAAAAGAATCCGATCAGAGAAGCGAAAGGAAAGAAAGAAGGAATAAAAAAGGAAAAATCGTAAAATTCACCTCCATCTCTACTTCAAAGAAGTACATGTATATTCAAAATCAGAAAGAGAGTGAGAAAGGAGGGGAAAATGGTGGAATTCATCACCTCCATGAGATCCTGTGGATCCTCACTCTCTTGCAGGCTCGATAGGACATCGATCTCCTGTAATTGAACAGGCAGGGAAAAAAAAGTTAAAAAAAATTTCAGGAACCCGATCATAAAGTGAGAGAGAAAGGGGGGAGAAACGGTGGAATCCGAGCAGAGAAGCGAAAGAAAGAAAAAGGGAAAGAAAAAGGAAAAATCGTTGAAAAATTCACCTTCTCTTGCAGCATCCTCTCTCTCTCCATAGCTCGATCCAATCTTTTGTTAGGATTGATGTGTTCTAAGCTTGTAAAACTTTATGTTTTTGTCTAATAAAGATTGATAGTTATTAATATATGAGATGCATATAGGTGCGTAACATAGTTACGTGTTCTTTTAAGAACAAAGAGCCATGGTTATATGGTAGTCCACTGAGTTGAAGACTAAGTGGATTGGTCCCATATAATCTAAATAAGTTCGCAGCTATGATCAGGTTGGTCGCCTCATCATGATAAGTTGTTGGCGATGACAGTTCATGGGATGTCTTCACCATGGCCATCACCAGGCACAGTATCTGTGGCTGAACGGAACTAACACGGTGTACAGATTAGTGAGCAGACACTGGTACACTAAGCCGTGTTTCTGCTTAGGGTAAAACGGTCCTAAACCCTGAGGAACCACGTCTGATGGACTAACCAGTTACGTGGTGCTTTAGCGCACCAATGTGTGAGGATCCATATGCAGTGATCCAAAACCACGGTGTACTGGGTTACCCGGCTGGCGTTGCATTAGCGTGTCACTCCTGCAGGCCATCCACACCCCTGAAGGGAGGTGCGTTCCATGGTGTGACTTACACTGTACCAAACCCAGGCCTGGTGGTCACCAGTTTGACTGTTGACCGGGTTCGATTACTCGACGGGGTAATCAGAGGTACGATGTATAGGTCAACCTGGAAGGAACCAAGTCATATGATCATTCGAGTCTGACGGTAGTCTTCACCGCTCGAATTGAATCATGGCATCAAGTGGAGGGACAGCGGGTTTACCACTACTAAGCGGAGAGCAGGGGTATGATGGAGAATATAGTAAGTCTGGGTGAATTGGAGTTAGGGATGGCAACGGGTCGGGTTTGGGGTGGGTCGGCCCTATCCCGAACCCGCCCCATTATATTTTATCCCGTCCATATCCGTTCCAAACCCGTGTCGGGTTTTGAGGATAATTCCTAAACCCGTCCCAATTAGCATTGAAAAAACCCGTGCCCGCCCCGCCCCGCCCCGTTTATGCATTGCGGGTCGGGTCGGGTCGGGTCGGCTTCACCAAAACTGCATATTTAGTTTCTTGGACCCACCTAATTGCAGCTCTACATGGAGAAGAGTATTGAGTAAAAATTCTGATAAGCTAAGAGCAATAGTAAGCATACTCATCAAAGGTATGCTTACTATTGGATGGAAGCATAATCATCAAAGGTATGCTTACTCATCAAAGGTATGCTTACTCATCAACGACTCATATGATAGCCTGATAGGTTATATACCCGGGTCGGGTCGGGGCGGGTTGGAGTAAAACACGAACCCGACCCGAACCCGACCAGATTTTAAATGCAAATCCCAAACCCGTCCCAAATCCGTTTTTGAGCATCCCAAACCCGTCCCAATAGGGTCGGGTCGGGTCGGGTAGCCCGATAAACCCGAATAATAGCCATCCCTAATTGGAGTGCAGCCTGCGTCGCACTCTGGGTGGCTACGCAGGTTAACTCGAGCTCAGAGGATCGATGGTACACTCGGGTAGTGTGTCGATCGAGCTTGCGTTGGAAGCCATGAACCCCGGTCCCTGATGGTTCCACCTTATCAACATTATGTACGGTTCTTGAACCGTCTCCTCGGAACACCATAAGCATAAGGAAGAAAGAAGTATACGCTCCGTGTGTGCTTGGCACTAGAGCACGGTAGATGCGTAACTACGTACAAGTACTAAGGGTTGAGCCCGAGACTAGTGCAGAGTCGCATGTAGTAATCCCTAGCCATAAGTGAACTTCGCTGCATAGGTGCGATGCACCGGGGTATGTTGCGAGTTGACTAGTTGACTTTGCTAGAGGCACCCTCCGGTGGCCTCAGTTAATAGTAGGTAACTAGTAAAGATCACTTAGGAAGTGGCCGCTAGGTATCGCACGCTAGAAATGGTCAAAATGAGGCGTCGGGGCGTTTTGGTAAAAAACCTCACTCTGCCGGACCTCACTGTTGGCCGACCCTAGTGATGGGACACCTTGCTAGGGTCGGCCCTATGATGTAGGGATAAGAATCCCTCATCTATAGGGCCGGCCATATGGATAGGGATAGGGCGATAAAACGGTTAAGATCGAGCCCTAAAAAGTGGGAAAACGGATAAATACAACGAGAGATAAAAAGGAGATAATGGAGAGATAATGAGGGGGGGTCATTATCCCCTTGGATCCTTATCCAAGGGGGTTGGCCGGCCCTATAAAAGGACCTATGGGCGCCGGCCCCATGTGCCAGAAAAACCGAACCCCCTCCTCTCTCATCTCTCTAGTTCTCTCCCTAATCTCTCTCCGTTTTCTGCTTGCTACTTCGTCTTCCTCGCGTGGAGTTCTGAAGAAGGAGAAGGGTCATTCTTCGGAGGCACTCAGAGATCCGAGAGCGATGTTCCATGCATCGTTTGAGATCGGGTGAACAAGAAAGGTAACATCTCCATTCGTACCATCGGTATCTTCTCGAACGATCTTCCGTCTCCATCGACAAAGAAGATAATTCTCCGCGGTTAAAAGATCCGTACGAAAGGTATGTGTAATCTAACATGTAGATCTAGCGAGCATTATGATTTGCATCCATGCTAGTTAATCATTACGCTAGATTGCCGTTAGGGGTTTTCGATTCTCGTGCATACACATGCACACATATGTAGATTAGTTTCTATGAAAAAGTAAAATAGTGTAACGTGCACCATGAACGGTCTTTCGACCGCCAAATCGCTTTCGCTGCGAGCCTCTGACCCGGATTAACTTCCAACAATTGGTATCAGAGCCGCATTAGTGGTGTGCGTTTCACGTTTTTTTCATAAAACCAACATGTGTGCTCATGATGAATGCGTGAGATCATCGGGGTTCTTACGCTTAGATCATGCATATGTATAGATTGTGCTTGTTCTATTAGTTATTCTTGCAGGGCGCCGCTATAAATCTATGCTTTGTGCTTGCTACCGGGGGTCGGACCCCGAGTTAGCAAATGTCTGGATTTGCTTTCTATGTGTGAATTTGTAATTAAGCCATAGATTGGGCGAGTGATGGGGGTTGACCATTCTCAGTTTTCCATGGTTTTTTCCTAGGTGTGTTTTCTTTTCTTTCTAGGAAATTGTGTACGAGCGAGCACTTGCTCGAAGCGTACTAGACTTTTTCGGTTACAGATCGAGAAGAAAGATGTGCCAAAGAAATCCACCATCGGGAGCGGAAGCGGAACCCTGGAGGAAGAAGACGATCTGGCAAAGTGTTCGCGTGCGCGACGAAAGAGCCGGACCGAGGAACCTTGCGAAGAAAGCTAGAGGCCTGCGTTGTGCTAATTAGGTTCAGGGGTCAGACCCTGAACTTAATTCAGTTTTAATGGTTGCTTTCTTTAATTAGTTCTTTATGCTTCATATCGAACCCCGATGAGATAATGTGATTATCAGTTTTCAGAGGGATGCCTTTCCCCTCCGGTCCAAGCGACTGTTTGAGGTTAGGATCCCGCTAGATGACGCCTATTATTTAATTGACTTTTGATGTTAGTGGGATCCCATCACATATGGTTATGCCACCATTAGGTTAGCACCCGATTAATCGGGTGTGCCTATTTGGCCAGCATCGAAATCAAAGATGAGATGGAGATCCATTGAACATCAATTGTCAAATCTATAAGCGAGGTGCCATGACTAGTGGGAGTCCTTTCCAGTGAGTCTGACTCTAGAATTAGCTCCAGAGCATTAGTGTGATAACCAATTTTGCAAAGCATCGATATTCTCGGAATATGTAATATGACCCTTGAATGGAGAAATCCACTTTAGGCATGGACTATGATATTCCGAGAATGATTAATGCTAGGCGAAGGGCTTGAACGCTAGTGGGAGCATGGTGTGACCAGGGTCTAGTATTTAGGAGGTCGCTACCTTTGCATTTGCATAAAATCATACTCGCAAAATAACCCTCAGAATAATAAGGGATGCAAGAGAGGACTTTTATAAGAACCTTTGGCCTCCACGGCCAGTCGTTTTGTGTCTAGGTGGGGATGTATAACTTCACACCCCCTAGGGTGGGAGCTGTGTGTTTCCATGCCAAATTACTTAATGACCTCCCTGAGGATATGGCGATTACGAGGCCAGGAGAGAAGGGCTTTTCATCCCACCCTAGTGGGGGCCGCATGAACTCCCGTGTCGTAATTGCTTAGGCTCATGGGTTAGCATCCTAAGTATACGTGAGGTATTCGTTGCGAAGACAACGGTGATCACGTGGTACTGGCCGAAAGATAACCATGGTCCATCACAGCCCTTAGTTGGCAGATTTGGATAGTGTAACATCCCAAAATAAATTAATAGTTTAAAAGATCATTATAAGAAATTCTTATAATAAATTCAAAATAAAAATCGGACGGCGCCATTGCGTCCGTCTCATCGAAACGATCAAAAACCATATATAAACTTTTTTGTTTTGAACTCATTTAAAGCATTTAAAAATTAAAAGAAAAAAATAGTATATACGTATAAAGATAATTAGGCAATAGAAGGATTCGAACCCAAGATCCATTTAAGAGAATTTTAAAACAGTTTCCTCTAACCAAAAATCCATTAGATCATTTCTAATCAAATATAATAGAAATTATTGTTATATTAGACAGGGAATACCAAGCGACATCTGACCTTTCGTTTCCAATCGAACGGCCAGAATATGAAACGAGATAAGGAATACCAAGCGACATCTGACCTTTCGTTTCCAATCGAACGACCAGAATATGAAACGAGATAGGGAATACCAAGCGACATCTGACCTTTCGTTTCCAAATAGAACGGCTAGAATATGAAACGACCGATTTGCAATAAAGCCCCGGGACTCTTCGTATTCCCGGATGGCCTATATAAACCCCAAAATAAATTAATAGTTTAAAAGGTCATTATAAGAAATTCTTATAATAAATTCAAAATAAAAATCGGACGGCGCCATTGCGTCCGTCTCATCGAAACGATCAAAAACCATATATAAACTTTTTTGTTTTGAACTCATTTAAAGCATTTAAAAATTAAAAGAAAAAAATAGTATATATATATAAAGATAATTAGCCAATAGAAGGATTCGAACCCAAGATCCATTTAAGAGAATTTTAAAACAGTTTCCACTAACCAAAAATCCATTAGATCATTTCTAATCAAATATAATAGAAATTATTGTTATATTAGACAGGGAATACCAAGCGACATCTGACCTTTCGTTTCCAATCGAACGGCCAGAATATGAAACGAGATAAGGAATACCAAGCGACATCTGACCTTTCGTTTCCAATCGAACGGCCAGAATATGAAACGAGATAGGGAATACCAAGCGACATCTGACCTTTCGTTTCCAAATAGAACGGCTAGAATATGAAACGACCGATTTGCAATAAAGCCCCGGGACTCTTCGTATTCCAGATGGCCTATATAAACCCCCCCTCCCACAGATATCTGCACACAAGTCATCGCGACCAAGCGGGCCCCACCACCCGCCGCTGACCATCCCCGCAGCCGGCCACCCTCCGCCGCGGACCACCGCTTCCACCAATCCAGGTTGTTGGGTCGGGTATGTAATTTAAACCCGTTAACCCATTTAAATCGGATTTTTAAATCCATTTATAAAATGCTGATGCAAAAAGGCTATACTTGATTTAGAACCCACAACCTTTTCTAAACCTATTCTAAAGCCTTTTAGACTAACCAAGATATCCATTTACAATTTATGTTATAGAATCACCTATAATTAAATATATAGATTATTTATATAAACTATATTGACCTTATCTTACCCATACGGACTCTGAATTGAGTTCCGTCAGTGGCGTTGGATTCGTAATGACAAAATACACCTACTGAGATCATAAAATACCATAACCGACAATTAAAAAGTAAAATTACCATTTTACCCCTAGGGTAAAATGGTCATAACCTCTTCATTCTAACTCGGAATCGAATTCCGTCTGCGGCCACGGGTTCCTAATAAAAAGTTCTACACAATGAATATAAATTTAAAATATTTTGGAAATTACCAAAATACCCCTAAAGAAGAAAAACCTATTAGATCACATCTGAAAACGTTTCAAAAAATTCTTGTAAAAGGTAGGATAAAAACTAACGTATTATAGTAACATACTTTCAGGATTCTGAGCTTCCTAAAGCTTCCTCATCAGGAGTAAGAGTCTTCAACGGTTCAGGTAGGGGATTTAAACTAAGTTTGTTCATGCTAAGTATATACTATAGAATGTCGGTAGATTGCTATGGAGTGGTAAATTTTGAAATACGTAATCACTTATTTGGGTGTGGGGCTAGCCCTGGCTGAGGCCAAAAAGTACCTGGGTGTGGGGCTAGCCCTGGCTGAGGCCAAAAAGTACCTGGGTGTGGGGCTAGCCCTGGCTGAGGCCAAAAAGTACCTGGGTGTGGGTCTAGCCCTGGCGGAAGGCCAAAAAGTTACCTAGGTGTGGGGCTAGCCTTGTTGCGGACTAAAAGTACCCGGGTAAGGCTTGAGATTCCTACCCTGACGGAGGACCAAAAAGGGAATTGGGTGATTAATGTTTTATTGTTTACATTTCGTAGTCATGTTCACTGCTTTTCAATACATATGTCTTAGCATGAATAAAACTAAGTTATAGGTGAGTCAGTGGATTGGACTCACCCCCCTACAGATGTTGTGCACCCTACAGAGACCAACCCTGTAGGACTTGAAGAAGATGAGGAGCGATCGGGAAATGACCCAGAAGGAGTTGAAGACCCACTCTACACACCTTTCTACGATGATGACGGAGCCAGAATATGAAGTATCAATGTTGAAAGACTTAGCCTTAAGCTTTTAATTTCAAGAAATTGTATCAAACAATTATGTTTTAAATGAAGTGGCTCAGAAATTTCCATATTTGATGGAATTTATCTATATCAAGTTTTTATTCCTAACACCCCAGTATTATACGGGTTGAATTAATCCGTAAAATATCGGGGCGTTACAGATAGGGTCAAGGAAAAGGCCCGTGTAAGCAAATTGACGCTGTATGATGCCCCCTAGGGCAGGTACAGTCGATTCCGAGATCTTACATACATGGTTAATTAATCCATGGTAATGACTTCGCTTGAGGGTAGCGTTGACATATGGATATAATTAGCTTGTTTTAAAAATCCATAAAATAAGTTTTTCCATGCATACTCATTATTCAATCTTTATTTTCAGATGACTAAGTTAGACCCCCTGTCCGCTATCCTTAATGACCACAAATTTACCGGTCCCAACTATGAGGACTGGAAGCACAACCTATACCTGGTCCTAAGGATTGGTAAACATATGACAGCCCTTAATGACCCTGAGCCTGATTTGCCAGGACCCAATGCCACAGAGGCACAGTTAAAGGCATTCACTGACTGGAAGGAATCTAATGAAATATATAAATGCTATATTATAGCATCCTTGCAAACAACTCTGCAGAAGCAAGTCAAGGAGATGCCCGACGCTTCTGACATGATGTTGTATTTGAAGGAGATGTTTGAAGGTCACAATCGCGTTACGCGATACCTTACCATCAAGAAACTCGTCGGCACTAAGATGTCCAATGGGACGCTGGTTCGGGAACACATGATAAAAATATTTGGGTTCCAGAATGAACTAGCTACCATGGACATTATGCTAGAAGGCGAGGTGATGACAGACATCTTCCTCTCGTCACTGTCTGGAGCCTTTGAAGGCTTTGTCACCAACTTTAATTTGAACAAGTTGGCTATGACAAATGCAGAGCTTCTGGGAGCTCTCCAGGCAGCTGAGGATGGCTTCAAGCAGAAGGGCGAAGCACTTCACGTGCAACGCAGATCCTTCAAGAAGCCTGGTAAACCTCAAGGCAAGAAACATAAAAGGAAACCTAAGTCACTGCCTGTGCAGGACTCTGCTGAGGCCTCTGGGTCTGGAGAATCAAAGAAACCGGGCACAAAGTGCTTCCGGTGTGGCCAAAAGGGTCATTAGAAGAAGGACTGCAAGAAGCCTCAGAATGCTGGTGAAGGTAATCTACAACTCTTAGTTGTTGAATCATTTCTTTCAAGTAATAGTACTTTTGCTAGTTGGATTGTGGATTCTGGATCCACTAACCATGCCTGTAACTCTCTTCAGGGGTTTCGGGAAAGCAGAAGATTGCTTGATGGAGAGGTGACCTTGAGCATGGGAACTGAGGCCGTAGCTGCTGCTGAAGCTATTGGAGACGTTAATCTTAGTTTTTCGAATAATAAGACTTTGACTCTTAGAGATGTCTTTTATGTACCGTCCTTGCGACGTAACTTAATTTCTGTTTCTTCTTTAGTTAATGAAGGTTATTCAGTTTATTTTGATGCTTCTGGTGTGTCGTTTAAACTGAATGGAACTTTTATAATAAGAGGAATGGTTCATAATCATCTCTATGTTGTAAGTCCTAAATTTGAAAAAGATAACATAGTAACTTCAGCATTTAATGTTAATTCATCTAAGCGTAAGAATCCTTCGGAAAATTTAACCCACCTATGGCACTTACGACTTGGGCATATTGCCTTAGACAGGATCCATAGAATGGTGAAGGCCAGGCTTCTGGAAACAGATCCTACGGAGATCCTTCCCACCTGTGAATCCTGCCTGGAAGGCAAGATGACCAAGAGGTCCTTTAAAGGCAAAGGAGTAAGAGCTACTGAGGTATTAGAGTTAATCCATTCAGATGTGTGTGGACCTATGAACGTCAAGGCGATAGGAGGCGATGAGTACTTCATCACTTTCATTGATGATTACTCAAGATATGGTTATATTTACCTGATGCATCGGAAGTCGTAATCCTTTGACATGTTCAAAGAGTTCAGGGCTGAAGTAGAAAAGCAGACAGGTAAATATATAAAAAACCTTCGATCTGATCAAGGAGGTGAATACCTATCTAACGAATTCCTAGGGTATTTGGTGGAGCATGAGATAAAATCCCAATTAACTGCTCCAGGTACCCCACAACAGAATGGAGTTTCCGAGAGAAGGAATCGAACCTTGTTGGACATGGTTCGTAGCATGATGAGTTACGCCAGTTTACCAATGATCTTTTGGGGATATGCCCTACAAACAGCAGTTTATATTCTGAATCACGTTCCGTCTAAGTCAGTGCCTCAGACCCCTAGAGAACTGTGGTCAAAGCGAAAGCCATTGCTACAGCATTTCAGAATATGGGGATGCCCTGCACATGTGCGAAGGGATAAGAGGGAAAAGATGGAATCTAAAACCAGAGTATGCTTATTTGTAGGGTATTCTAAGGAGACCAAAGGTGGTCTATTTTATGATCCTGAGGAAAAGAAGGTGATCGTTTCTACGAACACCTATTTCCTAGAACAGGATTATATTGTGGACCACAAGCCTACTAGTAAAGTAGTTCTGGATGAACTGCTGGGTACTAGTACAGATAGCGCATCCGAAAGCATAGTGGGAGCTGACATGACAGATAATAATATACCAGATACTGTAGAACCTATTAATCCTGTAACACCACCACCACCTCGTCGCAGTGGGAGAAATATCAGAGCTCCTGACAGATACTATGGAGAAACCTTATTGGTTGATCCAGAGGGTCAGGAGGATGACCCACTGAGCTACGATGAGGCAGTGGGAGCTTCTGACAGCTCTAACTAACAAAAGGCTATGGAGGCAGAAATTGCATCAATGTCCCATAACGCTGTCTGGACTCTTGTTACACCATCATCCAATATTAAACCTATTGGGTATAAGTGGGTGTATAAAAGGAAGAGAGAATCTGATGGAACAATAGAGACTTATAAAGCTAGATTAGTTACCAAGGGTTATACCCAGAGAGAAGGAATCGACTTTGACGAAACCTTCTCACCGGTAGCTATGATAAAGTCTATTCGGATCCTCCTATCCATTGTAGCCCATTATGACTGGGAGATCTGGCAAATGGATGTCAAGACAGCTTTCTTAACGGGAATTTGGAAGAAGACATTTATATGATGCAGCCACCAGGTTTTGAGTCAGAGGGTCAGGAACATCTAGTTTGCAAGTTGCAGAAGTCCATTTATGGACTAAAGCAAGCATCTAGAAGTTGGAACATCCGTTTTGATCAGGCAATCCAGTCATATGGATTTACTCAAAACGAGGATGAACCATGTGTATACAAGAGGAGTGATAATACTACAGTGATATATTTGATACTTTACGTAGACGATATTCTACTCATTGGGAATGATATAGGAACATTGTCAACGGTGAAGGTCTGGTTGTCAACACAGTTCGATATGAAAGACCTAGGTGAAGCGAGTTATGTTTTGGGGATCAAGGTAACACGTGATCGCCAAAATAGGATTCTCTCGCTATCACAGGCTGCGTATATAGATAAGGTTATGGCTAGATTTGACATGCAAAACTCCAAGAAGGGTTTTGTGCCATTTAGACATGGCGTAAAACTGTCTAAGGATCAATGTCCTAAGACACCTGAGGAGAGAGCAGAAATGCAGAAGATACCTTATGCTTCGGCATTAGGTAGTCTAATGTATGCTATGCATTGTACAAGGCCTGATATCTGTTTCGCAGTAGGAATGATGGGTCGGTTTCAGTCGAATCCGGGTCCAGATCACTGGACAGCTGTGAAGTGTATACTCAAGTACCTTCGTAGAACAAGGGACTATGAGTTGGTTTACACTGGACAAGAACTGACGCCGATTGGATATACAGATTCTAACTTTATGTCAGATTTGGAATCCAGGAAGTCGACATCAGGTTTTGTGTTTATGCTAGGAGGAGCAGCGGTTAGTTGACAGAGTGTGAAGCAGAAATGCATCGCGGACTCTACCACAGAGGCTGAGTACGTTGCAGCGTGCGAGGCAGCCAAAGAGGCGGTATGGCTCAAGAAATTCCTTACGGATTTAGAGTACGTACCAGAGGCCTAGTTACCTATTGTGCTTTACTGCGATAATAGTGGGGCGGTAGCACAAGTAAAGGAGCCAAGACATCACCAAAAGGGGAAGCACATCGAGCGCAAGTTCCATTTGATTCGGCAGTTTCAAAAGCAAGGGCGAGTAGCGGTGACACAGATTGCATCTACAGATAATGTTACTGATCCTTTCACAAAGGCAATACCTACCAAGGCATTCGAGCGACATGTGGACGCAATGGGAGTCAAAACCGTTTTGCTTCGCTAGACCAAGTGGGAGATTGTTAGGATTGATGTGTTCTAAGCTTGTAAAACTTTATGTTTTTGTCTAATAAAGATTGATAGTTATTAATATATGAGATGCATATAGGTGCGTAACATAGTTACGTGTTCTTTTAAGAACAAAGAGCCATGGTTATATGGTAGTCCACTGAGTTGAAGACTGAGTGGATTGGTCCCATATAATCTAAATAAGTTCGCAGCTATGATCAGGTTGGTCGCCTCATCATGATAAGCTGTTGGCGATGACAGTTCATAGGATGTCTTCACCATGGTCATCACCAGGCACAGTGTTTGTGGCTGAACGGAACTAACACGGTGTACAGATCAGTGAGCAGACACTGGTACACTAAGCCGTGTTTCTGCTTAGGGTAAAACGGTCCTAAACCCTGAGGAACCACGTCTGATGGACTAACCAGTTGCGTGGTGCTTTGGCGCACCAATGTGTGAGGATCCATATGCAGTGATCCAAAACCACGGTGTACTGGGTTACCCGGCTGGCATTGCATTAGCGTGTCACTCCTGCAGGCCATCCACACCCCTGAAGGGAGGTGCGTTTCTTGGTGTGACTTACACTGTACCAAACCCAAGCCTGGTGGTCACCAGTTTGACTGTTGACCGGGTTCGATTACTCGACGGGGTAATCAGAGGTACGATGTATAGGTCAACCTGGAAGGAACCAAGTCATATGATCATTCGAGTTTGACGGTAGTCTTCACCGCTCGAAGTGAATCATGGCATCAAGTGGAGGGACAGCGGGTTTACCACTACTAAGCGGAGAGCATGGGTATGATGGAGAACATAGTAAGTCTGGGTGAATTAGAGTGCAGCCTGCGTCGCACTCTGGGTGGCTACGTAGGTTAACTCGAGCTCAGAGGATCGATGGTACACTTGGGTAGTGTGTCGATCGAGCTTGAGTTGGAAGCCATGAACCCCGGTCCCTGATGGTTCCACCTTGTCAATATTATGTACGGTTCTTGAACCGTTTCCTCGGAACACCATAAGCATAAGGAAGAAAGAAGTATACGCTCCGTGTGTGCTTGGCACTAGAGCACGGTAGATGCGTAACTACATACGAGTACTAAGGGTTGAGCCCGAGACTAGTGCAGAGTCGCATGTAGTAATCCCTAGCCATAAGTGAACTTCGCTGCATAGGTGCGATGCACCGGGGTATGTTGCGAGTTGACTAGTTAACTTTGCTAGAGGCACCCTCCGGTGGCCTCAGTTAATAGTAGGTAACTAGTAAAGATCACTTAAGAAGTGGCCGCTAGGTATCGCACGCTAGAAATGGTCAAAATGAGGCGTCGAGGTGTTTTGGTAAAAAACCTCACTCTGCCGGACCTCACTGTTGGCCGACCCTAGTGATGGGACACCTTGCTAGGGCCGGCCCTATGATGTAGGGATAAGAATCCCTCATCTATAGGGCCGGCCATATGGATAGGGATAGGGCGATAAAACGGTTAAGATCGAGCCCTAAAAAGTGGGAAAACGGATAAATACAACGAGAGATAAAAAGGAGATAATGGAGAGATAATGAGGGGGGGTCATTATCCCCTTGGATCCTTATCCAAGGGGGTTGGCCGGCCCTATAAAAGGACCTATGGGCACCGGCCCCATGTGCCAGAAAAACCGAACCCCCTCCTCTCTCATCTCTCTAGTTCTCTCCCTAATCTCTCTCCGTTTTCCGCTTGCTACTTCGTCTTCCTCGCGTGGAGTTCTGAAGAAGGAGAAGGGTCATTCTTCGGAGGCACTCAGAGATCCGAGAGCGACGTTCCATGCATCGTGTGAGATTGGGTGAACAAGAAAGGTAACATCTCCATTCGTACCATCGGCATCTTCGCGAACGATCTTCCGTCTCCATCGACAAAGAAGACAATTCTCCGTGGTTAAAAGATCCGTACGAAAGGTATGTGTAATCTAACATGTAGATCTAGCGAGCATTATGATTTGCATCCATGCTAGTTAATCATTACGCTAGATTGCCGTTAGGGATTTTCGATTCTCGTGCATACACATGCACACATATGTAGATTAGTTTCTATGAAAAAGTAAAATAGTGTAACGTGCACCATGAACGGTCTTTCGACCGCCAAATCGCTTCCGCTGCGAGCCTCTGACCCGGATTAACTTCCAACATTTTTCTCTTGCAAAGAATGGCAAAGGGGGGAGGTGGGGCAATGAAGACCTCCATCGCACCGTACCGAGGCATGATTGCGGGCGCCGAGGGAGGTGTAGGCTGCGGGGACCGAGGGAGGCGGCCACCGTTTCTTCGCAAGCACCGAGGGAGGCGGGGGGGGGGGGGGGGCTGCGGGCACCAGGGCTGGATAGGGGCTGCGGGTAGGGGCTGCAGATCCTCTTGATTGGATCGGACAGATGAGAGGGGAGGGGTTGCTCTCTCTCTCTCTCTCTTGCTCTTTCGGGAGGGGATTTAAGAGGCTGCGGGTACCGAGGCTCGATGGGGGCTGCAGATCTCTCGATCAAACAGGGTTTGGATCGAACGGATGAGAGGGGAGGGGCTGCTCTCTCTCTTTCTCTCTTGCTCTTTCGAGAGGGGATTTAAGAGGGTGCGGGTACCGAGGCTCGATGGGGGGCTGCAGATCCTCTCGATTGGATCGGACGGATGAGAGGGGAGGGGCTGCTCTCTCTCTCTCTCTCTTGCTCTTTCGGGAGGGGATTTAAGAGCGGGTCCTCTCGATCGGAAGAGGTTCAGATCGGACGGATCAGATGGGTTTAAGAGGAATGGGGGAGGGTTAAGGTGATTTAAGAGAGGCATTTATAAGCTTTAGTGGGAAACGAATAACTGTGATAGAGTCTCCCTGTTTACCCCCCTCCTCTGCATAAATCTCAGCCGTTGCTTTGTCTCAGTTCATTTGTCCCCCCTACAACCGTTGTCCCTTATTTTATATATATATATATATATATATATATATATATATATATATATATATATATATATATATATATATATATATATATATATATATATATATATATATATATATATATATATATATATATATATATATATATATATATATAGTAGTGGTACATTGCAGCCGATAATGTGCGGCCTTAACGTGCGGCATCCCCTTCCGGAGCATTTTTGGATTTTTTTTTTTTTGGGATTGATCACCCACCCTTGGATAGCACACACAAAAAATTTCAACCCGATCCAAGATCTGTAGGCCATCCAAATGTGTTGATCAAAATGACGACAAAAATGAACGACCGATAAAATTCGATCACATTTGGACGGCCTACAGGTTTTGGATCGGGCTAAAATTTTTTGTGTGTGCTATCCAAGAGTGGGTGATCAATCCCCCAAAAAAAAATTTCAAAAATATCCTGGAAGGGGGTGCCACACATTACCGGCCGCAATGTATCACTACTCTCTCTCTCTCTCTCTCTCTCTCTCTCTCTATATATATATATATATATATATATATATAAAAGAGAGAGAGAGAGAGAGTAGTGATACATTGTGGCCGGGTAACGTGAGCCCCCTTCCGGGGCATTTTTGAATTTTTTTTTTTTTTGGGATTAATCACCCACCCTTGGATAGCACACACAAAAAATTTCAGCCCGATCCAAGACCTGTAAGCCGTCCAAATGTGTTGATCAAAATGACGACAAAAATGAACAACCGATAAAAGTCGATCACATTTGGACGGTCTACAGGTCTTGGATCGGGCTGAAATTTTCTCTGTGTGTTATCCAAGGGTGGGTGATTAATCCCCAAAAAAAAAAATTCCGAAAATGCCCCGGAAGGGGGTTGCCACACGTTACCCAACCGCAATGTATCACTACGCTATATATATATATATATATATATATATATATATATATATATATATAGAGAGAGAGAGAGAGAGAGGGAGAGAGATGTTTTTATTAATTCTACTATGAACATGACATCAACGGTCACGATTTGCAAACAAGGCAAGCAAGAACGGCCTCGAGGGAAAGCTCGCTCCACAGTGTCCATGCCAGGGATCGACCTCTCCAACATGGGAGATCGATATGATTCTCCATCTTAGGGGTTTGTCCACAATGAGGATCATGTGGGGGGTATAAATCAGGTACAAAAGGATTTAAGGTTCTATATATAAAATTAAGGGGAAATAAAGTACATGTCCATTATATAGCATTACAGAAAGGTGAAGGACATTAAATAGTTTTAACTAAGTATAGGTTCACAGAATAATAATAATTTAAAGGGTGATCATCTCCTACGGCTGTTACATGTTACAGATCCTTCTTCAACCGTTTTGAATGATGTGTTTTTTCAAAATAGCAAAAATACTCATGGGATCCTCCCAAATTAAATAATAATAGATGATATATGGACCCTTTTTTGTAATGGGAATAGTGGCACGGGTTGCTACAATGATTTCACTGTAGCAGCTACTGTGAAATCACTGTAGTACGTAACCCGTAATTTCTCCATATATATAAAAAAATATTTTTCTATAATAAAATGATCATTATAGCAAAAGTACTTAATTTTATACAAATAATACTCAATTGAATTAAGTATCATGCATGGGTTGCAGTGCTACAGTGATTTCATTGTAGCTACTACAGTGATTCATTGTGGTAGCTAAAAAGGATTCCCTACAGTGAGTCAATGTAGCACAATACTCAATTTTATGCAAATAATACTTAGTTGAATTGAGTATTATTATGACTAAAATTGAGTACTATTGCTACAATATTGATTTCACTGTAGCAAAGTATTTTTAGCAACCTCAACAAAACCAATGTAGCAACCTCAACAAAGTCACTGTAAATAATACTCAATTGAATAACTACTATTTTTATCAAATTAAGTACTTTGCTACAGTGATTTTCACTATAGCAACGTATTTTTAGCACCCACGGTGAAATCAGTATAGCTGCTATATTGATTTCACTGAAGCTACTATAGTGAGTTACTATTGCTATAAAAATTTCACTGTAGCAACGTATTTTTTTAGCAGTTACAATGAAATCACTATAGCTGCTACAGTTATTTCACTGTAGCTACTACAGTGTGAGTACTATTGCTACAAAATTGAATTTTATTGCTACAATGATTTTCATTGTAGCAACATGTTTTTTAGCAGCCATGATGAAATCACTATAGTTGCTACAATGATTTCATTATAGCAACACAGTGAAATCGTTGTAGCAACTATAGTGGTCCCACACTAGGTTTAAAAATTGTATGCTTTCGTAGGAATTGGGTGAAGTTATATAGACAATGGTAATTTGGTAAATTTGGCAATTTAACTATGGGTATTGTAGTCTTTTGTTAACCAAGATACCGTTGTAATTAATATGTTGAAATATGGACCTAGGCTTATAGGAAATGGTTGTCAGGACTCAAGATCTATCCTAAAATGAAATCATTAAAAATGATTGTTTTCAATCCACCCCTAAAATTAATCAGGATAAGGCAAAGCCTAATTTTAGGGCACATGGGTGAGCCTGGGGTAAAGGCACTTCTTAACTGAAAATTGTTTTCTATTTTAAAACCAATAAATTAATATTTTTATGAAAATTGGTTATTTAAAAAACATCAGAGATATATTTCACTCATCAACTGCTAGAGCTAATTTTTTTTAATATATATATATATAATCGTGCTAGAGCTAAATATGATTTGAAATTATTTCACTTTAATAGTACTTGGGATGCTCTCGTGGCATCCAAAGGCGGTGAATTATTTTTTTTTGGAAAATATTGGGTGTATATGTTTAAAAGGAAATATGATACTTTGTATTATTTCAAGAGGTTTAAATCTTTGGTTCAAAATCAAAAAGGAAGAAAGATTAAGAGGGGGTTTGGCATCGTCCTGGACCCATCCATTTCTATTAGTTGTTCCATATTTCCAACTTAACAGATACTATTTGTTCCTGTGGAATGAAGGACTTCAAAACGATTATTTATCACTCTATGCTAACTGGAATATTGAACCATCGAATTACATTGGAAATAGTAGTTGACATGAATATCCTCTTTTAGCTGAGGTTTAAACAGAACATTAATTCCTCGTGCCAAACACCGTACCCCCTAAGAGTCTGAAAACTAATAGCGGAAGGTAAGGGGGTGTTTGGCATCATTACGAACCCATCCGTTTCTATCTGTAGTTTCATATTTCAAAATCAACGAATACTATTGTGTTCCCATGGAATGAAAGAGTTTGGGACAATAATTTATCACAATATCACTTTGTCTGTTTCTATGCTAACCGGAACAATGAACCACTATATTACATTGAAAATAGCAATGGATAGGAATACCCTCTTCTGGATGAGATTTAAGCGGAACAACAATTCCTCATGCCAAACACCACCTAATATACCTCAAAGTATTCAGATGTTTTTGTAGTATAAGCATGGCATTAGACAATATATAAACTTAAATTTTGTGCAGAGACAATACACAATATCTTATTTGATAAAGTGTTCTCTCTCAACTGCTCTTGAGTGCAAGATTCCTCAAGACGCATATATTGAAAAATAAATCAATTCTTCCTTCATCAGTATTTTGGGTTGTGATCCTTATGTTTGGATTTTTAGTGAGCATAGGACTTGGTTGGACCATGGTCCAACAAAGTGTTTCTTTTTTGGGGCTATATAGATCATACAATAATGTACGGGTTATGTGCATTTTTATGATTCTTCAAACTAAAAAGTGGTTTGGACATCCGTTAAAACATTTTGAGCCTTAGCTTACACTGTATAGTTGAAACATAGCAATTAAATTAATTTTAAATAAATTGTTTTATAAAATTTTGCACGCCTCAATCTTTTGGTGCCCGCCTAAACACCTGCCTTTTGCATTGCCGTTTTCAAACTCACCCATTGCCTTATGCTTGCCTATTGCCAATCAAATTTGCCAATGAAACATTTATAATCCTTGTCTCAAAAAATGCGGATCTTCTCAGCCAATGATTTTAGACTCATCAATCATATATACGCAATCTATTGTAATGTCAAAAGTTCTTGAGCCCCACATTCAAAATTTATCCTCCATGCACCTCGAGGGCGTTTGGTTGGGCCCTAAAAAAATATTTTATTTGACTTAATCTACCAAATAAGCACTTTTGAATCCAATAAGTTTGGCAAATGATCATATAATTGCTGTTTATTTTAAGCAAACATCAATTTAATTTCCTTCGTTTTTGATAAGTTGCTGCGATGTGACGGATTTGAGAAGAGCTTGAATAGCTAAGGAGCAGCTATATAAATCACAGTTTTTTGTAAAGGCAGGCGTGACCAAAGGCAACCCTATGTTATTGGTTTTTGTTAGGAATAACTCGAGACTAAAGGCAACCCCCGACTTTGTAAACAACCCCCCACCTTTTTCTTTTCCTCCCCCCACTCATCAATGTCACTAATCTTATGCAGACCACCTCCTCCTCCTCCTCCCTCTTCATCTTCCTCCTCGTCCCTCTTTATCTTCTTCTGCCTCCTTATCCTCCCCATTTATCCCCTCTTTTTCTTCCTCCTACACTCAACCATTTTGGGCTTGATGCTTCTACAATCCATTCATCCTGAGGAGCCCAAGTGCACTGTAATGCCACTCGGCCACTATTGGTCACTTAGCCTCTAATGACCAAATGGTTTGTAGAAGCACTCGGCCTCCAACAATTGAATGGTTTGTAGGAGTACTTGGTTTGCAATGATCGAATGAGATGCAAAGAAACTTATGGAGGAGGAGGAGGCAGATGGGGTGAGTATCAGCATGCATGTGCCAACAAATGGTGGCGAAGAGAAGGAAAGGAAGAAGAAGGGAAAGATAAATTGGGATATTGTGAATGTCCATATCTCAGGGCAGTCTTAGGTTAAATATTGGTTAAATACTTGAATGAGTTTCCCCAATAGATAATTTGGGTAATCATTTTTTTCGCTCTTTTACCCTCTGTCAGTATAATCAATGACATAATTTATCCAATCGTAAACTGCTTCTCAACCATACTCTTTTCCGTCCAGACGTGGCCATCCTCTTGTCAAACACATCTGTTGCACCCAGCCCCAACAGATGAATTGCACTCAGCCAAATTGGATCGCAAAAAGGATGGCTGTGATACGGTTGTTAGGATTGCCCGATCAGGGTGGAAATTGTATGGTTGAATAAAATTCCTCTTATCCAATCCCCCGATCTACTCCTCCCCATCCCGTTCCTGTGTTCCACGGCCTCCACACGAGAGAAGAGTCGGGTGAAGAAGGCCTCGCGATCGCACCACTGCCCCTTATCGGTGAGCACTTCCTTCTCTCTCTCTCTCTAATCCCCCAAGTCCCAAAGCTGTGCTACAGGATTTCTTCTCCAACTCCGGCCGTGGCGAAGGTATCTCCGGCTACTGCGGTGGCTTTTCTCTTTGATCTCGACAGGTCCTACCACCTTTTAAACTTCTCTCACCTTCTCACTATCCATCACTCTGAAATTATCTAGGGTTTCTCGAGATCCCCAGATTTTGGGGTTTCGTAGATTATTGTCGCTTTTGGAAAAGCCCTAACCACAAATTTCCCTTTTTAAGGGGGATTTTACATTATTAGAAAGTTATTAGCTATTACGGTTTGAAGAAATTGACAAGGATTCCAAAACCCCCAAATTTTGGTTTCTATGGTTCGCCAAATTCTTTTTTTTTTAAATTTCTTCCTGAAATTTGTAATTAGAGCTTCTGATCTCTTCATGAATCCGAATTTAGGGCTTTTGAATTCTTCATGCTATGAATTCATGGATAAAGTATTAGGATGGCGAAAGACGATGGTTGTGCATTCATGAGTCTTCTTTGGGGCCTCAAATTCTCATAGAATTAGATGTAGGTCATGGTGACTCTTTTGAAGAAAATTTATCCATGGTGTCAGAATGTTACCTTTGGTCATGAATGGCGAGAGACATTGATCACATTGTCAATACTGCAGGATTTGTCAATTTGCTGAAGCCCGAGGTTACAATACGAGATAATATACACTTTCCAGTTTGAAACAGTTTGTATCAGTGTGGACTTTTGGGATTATCGTGATGATAGGAGGTAGGATTCTATGTTTTATAGTATTGGACAGATTTTAAAAGATGGGTTATCATTTTATTCATTCCACAAAGAAAACGAATGCCCTACATGTAGCACTAGTTCCATTAGGAAATTGTACATTTACATGACATTTTTGTTACTATTGTCTTTGATCATGATGTGAAATTAATGGGATAGTTATGGTGAATACCATTGAAAAGTTTGGCAAAAACTCAACTATTAATGCACATACTATCCCCA
Organism: Chamaelirium japonicum; assembly: GCA_947650365.1. Classification (NCBI taxonomy): domain Eukaryota; kingdom Viridiplantae; phylum Streptophyta; class Magnoliopsida; order Liliales; family Melanthiaceae; genus Chamaelirium; species Chamaelirium japonicum. Next base: position 29,565,937 of record OX393558.1, on the reverse strand, counting down.
AACTGCTTTCCCAACCGAGGGGACTAATCGAAGTTTTGTAAATTTGTTGCAATGCATATGGGCGATAATCAGGGGATACTCTGTTACCTTGAGTTTGCATTCAACAATTCTGAAATCCAATCATTCTATCAGAACTCAAAAGAACCCTATTTGAAGCAACTTATAGACATAAAACACATCATATCACAGATGTGGCTCCTTTTTCTTCAGATGCTCGAACTAATGAGGATGTAGAGATGTATGCGGGTCATATCTGAAGGATTCATTAGGAGTTTTGTGGAGCCATCAAATCAAGCAATGAGAAGTATTAAGCTGCTGCAATTGAACAAAGTAATGTCAGAATTTTTTGAAGGTGATTTGGTTATTATTTATTTATGCAAAAACCACTATCCTAGAATTACCTAACGCAAAAGTGTAATAAATATTTCGAGAAGGCGAAATTAAGTGAATTCCTTGTAAGAAGCAACACATAAAATTGTGAAGTTATCGTCAAAGCCGAGCTCTTTCCGGCCCAAGGAAATTCACACACGAGCACCATCATTGTGTCCTAGGCGCACTTGAGTCACTTAAGTCAATCAATTCAAGGTCATCTTAGAGTTGTTTTATTTGTTTTCTTTTTGTTTTTGCTTCTTAGAGAGCCTTTATTTAATTTTTGGAACATAGGAACCTAAATGGAAAAAGTGAAATATAGCCATTATATAAAGAAATTGTACTAATAATTAAAAAAATTTCACCTAGTCTCTTTTCCTTAAATTAAGGGAGATGATTTAATTGAGGGGAGAGAAAGGGGTCCAGACAGTCTGTACCCCTTTCCCACAGGGAGGTCGAGACTCCTCAAACCATGTGAACTATTCACTTGGGAGCATAGTTACCTACTTCTTCCATTTTTTGAAAAAATGAATTTAAAACGCAGATTATTCCTCATCCGATTAATTGTCATCTTATACCCAGAACTTAATTAATCATCAAATTTGTTTTTTTTTTTACCTGTATTTTTCTGTAAAAAACACGTATGAAAACACCGAATTTGGTGACACATCATCTTTTCTCATTCTCATTGTTCGTTCCCTTCCGTAATCTACGCACTCAATTTCCATGTCAGGGATTTATATTGATATGTTTATATAATTATATGCACGTGAGTCAAGTGACTTAGGTGCTTACTTGCATGGATTTTTTCAACTATAACTCTATATCGGCCCATTCTAATATAACGACGCATCCTTGTGCTCAAGTCCCTTTCATTAGGTTTCATTGTTCAGAGGCAATACTCTATCCTCAACCTTTGTTCATCTCAATTATCATAGATCTAATTATTAAGTTTTGATAATTCTCATCCACTATAGAGGTTGACTTATCCTATTAATGTCACATTTTGAATATCTTAGTTGCTTAAATGTAGACAAATTTTTTTATTATAATGTCCCGAACTTGATAATTTTTTTTTAAATTTCACTAACGTTGATTAAATCCCAAACCTGATTTTTCTTCGATTTTTTTCTTTTTTTTGAACATTCGGATTTTCGACGAACATTACCTAGTTTTACCCTTGTCACCTTATTGCCGAACCCGAACTTGGTGATTCTGCTTGGTAGAGGAGTCACATGTCTCCTCTGCCCGTTGGAGATGACCTTGCACCCCTCCTTGGTTTCATAATTACTGAAAAAGATTTTCGACCAACTCAAACTAAAATTAGTTAGGGTCCTCTATTCAAGAATCTTTTTTGTCCCTTGCTGGAATTGCATAAATGCCGAAGCAAGTGAAACCAATAAAACAAGAGACATTTTATTTTAATATCTTTGGTTACTATCATTAGTCTTCGCCTCCTAGATATATTGTAGGCAGGGGTGGACCCATGTGGGGAACGGGTGGGGAGGGACATGACTCCTCATTTTTTATTTTTTTTTTGACCTTGCACTATGTTGGCAGCTGAGCCTCGGGACTCTGCTTATAATTCTGCTCGTGGCTTTCGTTTTCTATCTATATATCCTTGCTCATTTACCGTAGCAACGCCCACTTTGCCCCCAATTCTCCCACATCTTGATTCATGCCGCGTGGAATAATCACATAATCAGCCTAGTTGACAGACCTTGTTTGATGGCACTTGCCGCACCCGTGATCCATAGGCCTTTGGCGTTCAATCCCACAACCCTAATAGTGCTCGAACCTTGGGTGTTAAGAAAACCTAACTCTCTCAAAGCATAGTTACCAAGTCGGAAAACGGAAAAAAAAGGCAAGGGAAAAAATCGGAAAGATACGATGATAACGGAAAAAATGGGAAAAAAAAACGTGAAAACATCGGAAAAAATAAAAAAAATCTTAAAAATTATACCAAGTATGTATATATGTCATTTTCCAAAATTAAGTAATCAAAAGTTCAAAACATATACCATATGCGTTTATTAAGCACGAACAAAATAAAACCCGAACCCAATTTAAATCCGGACCAAACCCGATGTGTTTTATACGCGTTTTTTCCGTTTTAAACGTGTATAAAACGTGTACAGACGTTTTTTTCAAAAAAATGATTTTTTTTTTTTTTCTGTTTGCTACGACTTCGAATCGATACATGTTTTATACACGTTTTTTTCTTAAAAAAACGCCCGATTTGGTAACTATGTCTCAAAGTCTTGCAGGCTTGCAGCGTCTATAGGCAGTTCCAGTTCCTCCGACTCCGTCCTCTCTCTTTCCTCCCCAAAAACTCTATTGTCAAGTGTGGCCATTTGTCGACCGTTCCTAATTATCTTTCACACAATCGCACCCAAAGGAGTCGTTTATCGAGGAGGCCCAGGAGGGGTGAAAAAAGCTCCCTAAACGCTCTAGATCTTCGCAACATCGCCATGATTTCATTCGTCGGGTCCTATGTCACATTGCTAAGATGCTCTCTTCCTTCTCTCTGAAGGAATACAAAATTTTGAAGAACTAAAAAGTCTACTCTCACAGTACGGTATGATTTCTTCCGACGGGTCCTCCCCCCAATTTTTTCTTTTTCTCATCCCCACTAAGACTCAATGACCAAAGCTCTCAATTCTGAGTCTCACGACGTTAGTCTGGGCACACAAATACATAATTTGATTGTTTGTCGTGGAGACAACATTAGCCCTCGGCAAACGGTAGAAAATATGGACCAAGGATTCCAAGAGCTAAAGAAAGAAAATTTTCGTGGTCGTTTTTGTTTTTTTGCAATTATTTATTATTTTTTGGTTAATTTTATGATGTTTGATTTTGGTAAGAATATTTTAAAAAATCATTATAAAATATATAAATGATTGCTTTACATTATAAAATTATAAAAAATAATTATAAATTCAAGTACAATTCAAGCAACGAGCAAAAGAAAAGAAGAGGACTAGAAAAGCCAATGAAGAATTGTTCTACTTAAATTCGGCAATAAAAGGTTGAAATGTGCAATTTCAGCAATAGAAGGTTGAGATATATAAAGAAAGAACGAAAAACTAAATCCGAGTATTTGATATCTTTATTCATTTCAATCATTTATTACCAAATTTAAGTTAAACAATCCCCTATCGGCTTTTGTTTGTATTATGCTTGGGTTCTGTGTATTCTTGGGTCATATCTACGTTAAGTACTTTCCCCATATATACAAAGAAGAAAACCCATGCCGGATCGTCTTGTCTTTATCTAGATCCATGTGCCACCTAAACAAGAAAAGAAAAGGAACCCCGTGGGTCCTCTCTTTAGTTGCAGATTGGTGGGACTCACTTTAAGTGCTTGCTAATTCCTATTGATATGCTACATTTGTTGCACACCCCCTCCTGTTTATATGTAAATTTAAATAAAATCCTCCTAATAACTGAAAATCTACATAACAAAGTAAATATATGCTTGATTAGTGTCTTGCAAGACTTGTTGCCTTCTTTTGCTTTGAATTAGAGGAATGACTTAGTCTTAGAGGAATTTGATTGTGACTTCCTGTAAATAGATGCCTGGATCTAAGAAGCTTCTACTTGGTGTGTCGAGTGGCACTTTAACCTTGATATGGGAAGTGAACTTGTTTTGATGTAGGTTGTGAGTTCACCCTTCTTGTAAATCTATTTTATACAAAGAATAATTAAAAACGACTTTCTTTGGTACTATGTCACACCAAATCTAATTGCATAGCAAGTCACTGGTGTGAAGCTCAAAAAACATCAACTGCACACAACTATTGTTTGACAATCTTAGCCTCCTAAAGCCCATATTCGGAATAAAGTCTTGGGAGCTAGATTGACAAAATTAGTAATTACCTTCATGAATGACATGTGAATCTCTGAAGAACAAGCCTCACATTACCAGTTTATTCTCAGCATCTTCCTCTTTACTATTCACAACACTTGTGGGTAAGCGTTATTCACCTAGCATGTAGGCTTTCCTAACAATGTGACCCTTTTCCCCTGCACTTGAATCAAGTAATAGTTGTAACTTCCTTTTTCAGGAGGCTTGCAGTTGTAGTAGGATTAGAAGTGGAAAAGGACAGTGGTCTGTCTTCTAGTGGAGGTAGTAGCATTGACATGTCCCTTTGCGACATGTTCTCACTCGAAGCAAAGTAGTATGCCTCTGCTATCAAGATACAAGCATGGCATGATCATCTTATATGTTACATTCCTGCAATGTGCCACCATGTTGCTAGGACTCTTAGTGCCTCATAGGTGCTGCTTTTTGTGCCCAAATCTTATGCAAAGTCGGTAGTTGGCCCTTAGTCGGCCAAGGGCCGACTAGGACTAAACTGACTAGTCGGCCAAACCTTATTCTAACCCCTCCCCCCTCCCTAAACATATATGATATATGAACTAACATAAATGTCAATAAGTATATGATATTAGTCGGTCAATAACAATGCATGTTTTCACACTTCACAACATAGGTATAAATAAGTAATAGAACATAGTTGTATTAGCTTCATGCCCATGTCAGAAGACTGAGAACTAAGAATTCATCACAATATTTGTTTACTGGTGCTTAAACTGTGAACAATCCCAATTTTGATTATTGGGTTATATGAATATCAATAAATAAATAATGAATACTTGTCTATGTTTTTATCACATATTCTCAGGTTCTCAACAGATGATTATAGGGAAGAGGCATAGTTGTGACTCAAAACTTCGAGGCAATGCAAAAAAATCCAAACAAAATTGCTTGCAAATTCTATACAAAAAAAATGGTTGCAGTGAGTCAGAGGCTCAAGGCTGAACATGTACCTTGCAAAAAAATTCCCGACCAATCCCAATCGCTAGTTGGGTCTAGTCGAAGACTAGTCGGGGTTCCGCCCAACTATGAAGGAATATGGATTAGTCGGTCAGCAAAATACCGCATGGGGACTAGTCGTTGACTAGTCCCGATTTTGATAGCATAGCACAAATCAAAGAATTATCTTTATATTCTGAAATGTTATTCAGTTTTACGGTTAAAGGTGATGGAATCTCAAGCGTAGCTCCTGTGTCCATAATACATCATATTTCTTTCATCTTAGACTAGGGAAACTTCTCCTCTGCCACATAACCTTTACACTTCTTGTTGTTTTTGATACTATATTTGTGCTGCCATTTTTAGCTTAGCATAGCAGATTGGACCATCCTCCCTTCGCTTAATTTTCTCAACCATAAAAGTTGTCACAACTTGTCACCCAATATAAGAAGACTCTGGTATATATGTGGGAAAAATCCTATTAAGTTATTATTCACAACAATATATGATTATACGTTTGACAACATGATATATATATATATATCCATTTTAGGTTGTTAGGCTATGAAATAATGTTATTATTTAAATCCTTGCTATCCAAAACCTTGTCTGTTAATATTTTGAATTCTATCGTGGGATCCATATCCAACTTGATAACTTATCGAAGCTGGTTTTTAAGATTCAAAACCCAAAATTCCGTATCGAATCCAATTGGTTTATTGGTCAAAATTGCCACTCCAGTGACGATTTTATAATAGCTCTTATGACAGGTATACTCGTGTGTATAGACTTTTTCAGTGGATGAGACATGGTAATAATGTGTTTAGAATGATTGTCGGGTGGTTTGTTTTTACTTTTTATACATCATAGATATGTCGGCCATGTTTTGAGTTGATACAATAGCTATATTTAACTATCTCACCCTACAATGATGAACGACTACACTATGTCCAATCACCCGTCTTCATCTATTGTTATAATATATTTTCTTTGATTATATAACTTGAAATGATATTGTTGTAATGTGCACTTCAATTCTCTGTTTTATGTTTCCAGGTTTCATCATCGGCAGTAAGGACGGAGTAAGTTACTTGATCAAGGCACCGTCAGGTTCGAGTTATTGTGATATGAAACCTGAAAAGGTCCATTGTCTTTGTTGATGAGAGTGTTGGGACTTGGGAGTTAATTTAAGCATCACAACTTTGGGCCACTTTCTCCAAGTTGTGATTTTGTAGATATTGCATGTTTGTGGAGACAATGGAGATACAGACTTCTGGGAAACCTATCGATACTTTGTTAGAGAAGGTGCTTTGTATGAACATCCTTTCATCTGACTATTTCAAAGAGCTTTACAGATTAAAGACTTACCATGAAGTTATAGATGAGATCTACAACCAAGTTGATCATGTGGAACCCTGGATGACCGGCAACTGTAGAGGTCCTTCCACAGCATTTTGTCTTCTCTACAAATTCTTTACCATGAAACTCACTGTCAAACAAATGCATGGGTTATTGAAACACTCTGATTCTGCTTATATTAGAGCTGTAAGTTTTTTTTTACACAAACCTATTACATTTCATCCTATGCTTTTCAATCATATTGTTTCTTGCACAGCCTGTCATATTGTTTGCTGTACATTTCCTACATGCAGTGCTTTCTGCTTTAACCGATGAATTAATTTTATCTGTCTGCCAACCAATTATGTGGATTTTTATGTGCTCTACTTACTAGCAACATGGACTAGTTTTATAAGGAAAGACAAGGAGTGAGTACAATATCATAAATATTTACTCAAAAAATTTGTAATATTCATCTGGCATGTATCCTATATTAAAGGAGAGTGATACAAGGTGATGCAAATTTTTTCGTTTCTTTAACACTTCCAATTTAGAGAACTAATTGTAATCGGTGAAAGTTCTCTTGCCTTTTCAATCCATCTAATCCCATGTTCTAACACATTATATACATAGTGCAAATACTGGTTGTAAGCAATGCCTACTTTGCCCCCAATTCACCCATGTATCGATTCATGCCGCATGGAAGCATCACATAATCGGCCTAGTCAACAGACCTCGTTCGATGGCACTTGCCACACAGTCTGAACCCACAACCCTGATAGTGCGTAGTGCACGGACCGCGGGTGTTAAGAAAACCTAACGTAAAGTCTTGCAGCATTGGCAGTTCCAATTTCCTCCGACTTTGTCTTCTCTCTCCACCCCAAACTCTTGTCCAGTGCGCTCGCACGATTCCCTCTATCAACCGTCCCCACTTATCTCTCTTTCTCACCCAAAGGAATCGTAGATTGAGGAGGCCCAGGAGGGGAAAATACAAAACCCTAAACACTTTAGATTCTCACAGCTCCGACATGATTTCCTCCAATGCATCTGTGCCCAATTTGCTATCCTTATCCCCCTAAGATCCAAGGACCAAAGCTCTCAATTTTGAGTCTTGCGTCTCTTGTTCGGACACAAAAGTACACAATTGGATCGTTCGCCGTGGAGACGACATTTGATTTAGACATGACAGTAGAAATCTGGGCCAAGGATTCCTAGAGAGCTTAGAAAGGGTAATTTTCATGGTTGTTTCTGTTTTACTCACAATTAGTTATATTATTTGGTTAACATCATAATTGTTGGTTTTAGTAAGAATATGAAATATGTAAACATTTTATTATCAAATAATATTTATAATTTTCCTAATCTGTTCTGCATGCTTACTAGTTCCCCCCTTGTGAAAATTCCTAGGTCTGGCCTTGCCCACTCTCCAGTTTTAATCTAGTCCGTTGGCTACTCTATTCATATAGTATACTCCACCTCTTCACATAATAATACTTTTTAAGTATACTTCATGTGCTCTACTTATATTTTGTGTAGATATGTATGATCCTTGGTTTATAATTTGTGCTAACAAAGATGAAAGCAATTTCCTATATCAAACCTCGTATTCTGCCTTCTTTATCTAGACTTTCCTAGTCTTGGGAAATCTTGGGGGTGAGTTTGGATGCAACACTTTTATCCTTTAGGAGGAATTTGGGATTAAGAACGAATTAAAAATTTCGTGGTGGCAATTAGCCTCATTTGAGAAACCAAATGTCATATTTACAAAGTTCATGGATGGATTTGAATGTGGGATATGGGGATCCAAAATCCCTCAATTTGATCATTCGCCAATATCATTTTTTCATTGAATCCCTTCTAGGAGGGATTTGGAGGCACCAAATTGACCACTGTTATTGCGGTCCCCCTGGACCATAGGCCGCCACAGTAATCTCATCGTCATTATTGTCCCACTCCTCTACCACTATCGGTACTGCCCAAATTCCACATATAAAACTCCAGATGCAAAACTATTTAGGCAAACTAGGGAATTTTCACAAATGAAGGGAGTTAAATCCTGTCATTTTGAATTTTCCTGGTAAATTCCAAATACCTCATTCGAACACACCATGGATGATTGCTCTCTGGTTCCATTAGCTTAAACTGTGTAAGCAACAATGTAGATCTCCCTATTCACCAAGTGCCCTTCTAAGTTTCTTGGGTCCCTTGCCAAGGTGCCTTAGACTTTCCGACTCAATCTTATAGGTTGGCTACCGGTTTAAAAGTTCTTATCAAAATTTTATGGAACATTCTTTATGAGAGTTGTGCTCCATTATTGACCCCATCTTGGTGGGATCGTAGTCACCAATTTCGGGTTCGATAATAAGTCGGCAAGGGTAAAAGTCAAGAAAGTTTGGCGAAAATCGAAAAGTTCGGGAAAAAATGGGGGAAAAACCGGATTTGAGATTTAATCGGCGAGGGTGAAATTTGAAAAAAAAAAAATATTGGCAAGTTTGGAACGAGTCAACTTTTTATCCTACATTTAAGCAACCAAAACTTAATAATGAAATTTATGATAATTGAGACGAATAAAGCTGAGGGTAGAGGATTGAACAATGAAATCTAATGAAAAAGACTTGAGCACAAGGATTTGTCATTATATTAGAATGTGATTTATATATAGTTGGCAAAATCCATGCAAATAAGCATATAAATCACATGACTAACATGCATATAACATTACATATAAGTCAATGTAAATCCCTAACATAGATTTTGTACACAAGGAGCTGTGTGTGCCTGACGAAAGGGTACAGACGGTCGGATAGAGAAAAGATGAGGTGTCACCAGATTCGGCTTTCTAAACACAATTTTTTGAAAAAAAGTGAAAAAACACCGAATTTGGTGATGTATTAAATTCGGGGTATAAGATGGCTATTACTCGGTTGAGGAATAATCCATGTTTTAAACACATTTTTTTTTCGAAAAAAGGAGAAGTTAGTGACTATGGCCTATCGGTGGGCCTAGACTTGGATGATGATGACGTATGCTAGAATTCTTTTATTTTTGAGAGGTAAAAGCTTGCATACTTGTATACATGGACTGATGTATGCTTCAAGGACACTTAATTACTTTTACATCCATTAGCTTTTGATCTGCAATAGTAATCTTAAGTGGTTTTGCAGGTTGGTTTCTTGTACCTGCGATATGTTGCAGAGCCAAAAACATTGTGGATCTGGTTTGAGCCTTATGTTAAAGATGATGAGGTACCATACTTCTCTTTTTTCTTATTGACATCATGCCCTATTTCTTTGATTTACTTTTTATCGCATAACTTTCTATGGAGCCTATCGTTAATCTTGTAGTCTGTATAACTCCTAACAATTTTCAGAATTAGAATTTCAGCTACCAAGGAAAGTAGTATGAATATCGCAAATACATCATACCTTATCAAATACATCATACCTTATCAAATACATCATATCTCATACACCGGCTTTCTTTGTTCATATTGAGAAACCACTGTTTGATACTTTGGGGTTTACTTGTGGTATGATTGGTCAGAAATGAGTGTGATACTGGGAGTTTCTGACTTCATTGTTAGATCAACAATGAATAAACTATTGTATCAATTAGACTTGTTGGTTTATGAACGGTTATTGTTTTTTCTGTGGTTTATGCTAGCTTGAAGTCTTATCTATATTTTGTTTTGTAAAATTATCTCCGTACAATAGGGACCTTGTGTAAATGAGGTATAACTGCTAACTTATTAATTGTAATCCGATCCTTGAGTATTAATTAGTTTTTTGCATTCAAACAGATTTGTTAAACAATATAATGGTTGGAAAAAGCTATAGATAATTTAAAAGTAATCTCCTCTATTTTAACTAATATAAAGAAAATAATAGACTGTTAAACACACAGATTTGACTTAGTGGAAGTTATCTTCAAGTGATGAAAACATGATTTTTTCTCGAGTACTAGGGTCGATCGTTTAATGAGATATAAAAGAGGTCGGAATTGAGGCCCAGAATGGCTGAAGATGAAAGAAAAAGTATAAAAAACATGTAAATATTAAAGAAAAAAACTAAAACAGAAACATAGAATGGACAAGGTTGGACCCACAGGCAATCGAGCTTAGAGGGAGACAAATAAGGTTTTAATGGGCAAAAGTATCATGTACCATGCTCTTTTTTTGGGGGTAAACATTACCACTCACAAAACAACTTAAAGTTTTACATGCACACAAATTATATAGAATACATTTTTACTCGTGTTATGTGCTTATTATTTGTTCACGGTTATTTTTAAATAATTATAATTGAGAAAATTATAATTGGTTCGAGGAAGTTTTGATTAGCCAAGATCTATAAGACATCACATCTTCATCCTAGACAAATAGGATTTGATATGTGTAGTCTTGAATTTATCATATTTTTTGGATGGAATTTGGGTAAAACCCTAATTCTTCCTCCAAATTTATGAATCAAGCTCAAATCTATGCATTCCTAATCCGAAATCATGACAAATCTTACTTCAATCCTTCTTGTTATATTATTTTTGCTTTTTAAGGAAAATAAAAAAAGGGACGAGATCTAAAAGGCCAAAGAGTTGAATTTTACCTAAAACCTTACGCTCAATCCACTTTGGTGCAACCTCCTTCATTGGATAGATAGAATTTTAGAACAGCCAATAAAATTAGGAAAATAAGAAGAGTTTCAGTTTGACATGAATAAACAAATGCAGCTTGGGACGAATCATATGCTTTTTCCTTGAGGTGTCACTTGCCCTATTGCACCACAATGTACCGGTAAGGTACGCGAGCTGACAATCCTGTGATCCATGCTATACAGACCGACACAGAGGGGCATGTAGAAACAAACCCTAGTAATGTGTCAAGTACTTGCTGTCACGATACATATCCTACAATACTGTACAATGCACAATGATACAATGCACAATGATACTTTAAACCTTGCTTTAAACTTAGGTTGGCTCCTCCATGAGTTTGCCTCAAAGGTGTTGACCAAGCTCAATTACAATCAGTGTAGTAGTTCCGTTCATTAGAAGAAGAAATGCTACTAAATATGGGGCAGCAATCGTTAGAGTGTTTGAAGTTAGAGGAAGTGGCCTCCACAGTGCAAAGACAACGGGATGCTCAACGCATAAGCACATCGCCATCGGGAGTATGAAGTGGTACAAGCGTCACCATGTATAAACATTGGAACCCACCATGTATAAACAGTGGAACCCACCATGTTGCTAAGTAGTCTTTGAAGATTAAAGTTCGAAATGAACAAGACCATTCATGTGAAACATATTAGAAGAAGATATATCTTATACCAACCTGAAATAGAGAAGTACTGAATACCCAAGATGTAGGTCACTTCCATAACCATATTGCCAATATGTATTTGAAGATGCATGGACGATATACAGAACACCTTGGTAATGAAAATATGAGCAATGGGAAGTAGAGTTTATGTTAGTGAATCATACAGAAGCAAAAGTGAATGTTTTTTTTGTTATGCATAAGAAGGTTAGAAAAAGTTATTTATAAGCTGCACATGTTTCAATAAAATGTTACCCTAGAACTCTGAGGAGTGGACACCCTAGTGTGGTCAAGTAATAAAAAAACAGTCAGCGCAATGCAGGGCCAAGGGTTGGTCAAGTCCAGGGTGCGAAACATTCCTACATATGGGTGGCATCAAAGAGTTGAATCGTCAACCGAATATAAAGCATGAAGAAACAACCTCAAGAAAATGTTTTTTTTTTTGTTTTTGTTTTTTGTTACGCAAAGAGAAGGTTAGAAAAAGTTACTTGTAAGCTGCACAAGCCTCAATCAAATGTTACCCTGAACCCTGAGGAGTGGACACCTTAGTGTGATCAGCTAACCAAGATTGGTCAGAGCAATGCAGGGTGAAGGGGGAGGTCAAGAGTGCAAACTATCCTACATATGGAATAGCATCAGAGTGTTGAATCATGAACCAGACATAAAGCATGAAGAAATAATCTCAAGAAAAAAGGTTTTGGCTTAGCCCCAATTGGCGAGTATATAGGACTATCCCAATAAATAACTAGATAATTTTGTTAAATAATACATAGACAAGCTAAGAGCTTATATAACAAGAAATAATTAAAATAACTATTTGAATAAAAGATTAATATAGAAGTTAGAAAATCTTATTGTATACATTAAGGCAAACCACAAGGAGAAAAAAAGAGAAAGAAATCACAGATATGTTAATCTATTCTCACTCCCTTTACTACCTTTTTACTGATTTTTTCAATGCCCTCCACTATTTTAACAATGGAATATCTGTAGAACCCGAACCCCTTAGCTACTTTCGGTCTTGTCACTGGATCCAAGTCATTGGAATCTAACATTAAGCTCATTGTTAATTGTTATGGTTTTAACATTTCTATGATTAAACTCACTATCCTGTTAATTGAATTCGTAGAATAAAATATTAATGATTACATCATCTAACAAGCAAATCTTTGAGAATGAATTCAGGTGCATATAATATATTTATCTTTCTTCCCAGGAGTTCTCTCCCGGGTCTAATGGTCGGATGACAACCATGGGGGTCTATGTACGCGATCTTCTTCTTGGGCAGGTCAGTTATCACATTTCCTACAATGCCTCGATGTCATTTAGATTTCACATATCAGCCCAATTCGTTTAAACCATTGCTAGACATTTGCTTGTTCATTGTTTTTTCAAATGTGTTATTATTGGCTCATGTCACTGTTTAATTGGCTTTTATATCTCAAAGCTAATTATCTATTGTTGATAGTTATAGCTAATTGATTTTATACATGACTTATATTTTGATGTGAGATTCTGACATTGAGTTTCCATGATGGAAGTTGCTTTAAGAGGAGAGAACAACTCTGTCACAACTTCGTGTAAGGTTTGTAATGTTGCTCTTAATTCTTGACATGGTGTTATCTAGAAAAATATTTTGCAGTATGATCTATTTGTTTCAGCAGGATAATGTCCTACCTTTTTATTCTTACTCCCGATGATGTCGTAGTACATGTTTCAAATATGCCTTTTTATGTTTGTTGGAATATCTACTATTTTTTTAAAGAGAATTTTCTATTCCTCTTTATTCTTCCAAAATTTCAGTGGTGATTTAAGTGATAATGTTTTGTGTGCTAGTTTTCCTAGCTAGTTTGTTGATACCTTCCCAGTGAATAATTGCATTGACAAAATCTCCTCTACTGTGTCTCATCCCTTGATTACAGAACACGACTTTGACACTGCCAAAGTTATCAAACTGACTTCTGAAACCACCATATAGTCTCGCCCGACCACAAGCACCATTACCCGTACTATGACCTCGAAATGTAGTTTGGCAACCTGCCAAAGATACCAAAGCATAGTTGTCTTTGCATGTAGAGATTGAAGGTGTAGTCATAGACCAAAGCAACCATGAATTAACATTATGGAGAGAGAAATATTGCCGTCACAAGCCCAAATCCGCCCTTGTATAGTCTGTAGATTGGGATTAAGCTCTAATAAAAGCTTTGAAACATACCCGACTCTTCAAGATTCCAAGATCAGTTGTGAACGGACAAACATTTATGTTGAAAAAACCATAATAATCCCTGAGACTTGTAGCTCCTTGTTGGAATAGAAAAATATTTTCATATAGCTTATATAATTGAATGACATTTTTCTCCCTAGAGTACATTTCACAAACTGCATCCTAAATCTCTTTCGTGGTGTTATGGAAAAACACATTAGTGTTGATTGCCTGCTCTACACTATTCCATACTATGCCATGATTATGTAATTTTTGCGCTCCCAATCATCAAACCCCTTTTCGCAGGATCAGAAGTAATATATTTAACTTTCCACGTGCTCCTAAACAAACTTTCGTGGATTGAACCCACAATAGCTAATTGGATCCACTTAATTTAATAGAAGTGATATTTGTAGTCATACAACATCTGACTAAGAAGCTAGAGCGAACAACACTAGTCTCAGCCATGACTGAACATATCAATAAATGAAATAATGAAGAAATGTATAAACAGGACAGACTGTAGAGTAGTCAACAATGAAAAAAGTGATTTAACGGCAAATTGAGGCGGGGGTGTTTCTTTCAAGACCGTACTAACCCTTTAAGTATTACCACATTGGAGTAATGGTCTTTAATTTGGCATCAACTCCTTAAATGTCACCACCACAAAATCGAGATTGAAGAGGGCAGGTTTCTACATGAGTACCATAGTGAAGTAGGCAAAAAAGCCACAAAAAGACTAATGATAAACAAATGCCGAAGACCCAAATGGGTTTGACTTTACTGGTTTGTGGGTCGTGAGCTTGTGGGTTCGCTTATAGCTAACCATCGGGTCTGCAACCTGCGGATTCATGGGTCAAGTATCCTGATTGAATCATGTAATACATTTGATCAGGTAGGAACCCAAGCCCTGAACTGTGAATGTCAAGAAGATGGTTATGACGACTTTGCGTTGGCCATTGCCGTAGGGTGGAGGCACTAGAGACTATGCTATCAAAGTCGGGACTAGTCGGCGACTAGTCCCCGACTAGTCCTTGGGCCGCATTTTGCCGACCGATTAATTTCGATTCCGTCATTGCTGGGCGGAATCCCGACTAGTCCCCGACTAGACTCGACTAACCCGACTAGTCCTCGACTAACGACTGCCGACTAGTCCCCAGGCAACATTCTGCAAGAAAATTTTTTTTTTGAAAGGAGTTTTTGCAAGCAATTTTGTTTGGATTTTTTTACATTGGCTCAAAGTCTTGAGTCGCAAGACTCACAACTATGGCTCTTCCCTGTAATCATCTGTTGAGCACTTGAGAATCTCAGATAAAAACATAGACAAATAATTAGTTTATTTGTTGATATCCATATAACCCTATAATCAAAATTGGGGTTGTTCACTGATTAAACATCATTAAACAAATATTGTGATGAATTTTTAGTTCTGAGTCTTGACATGGGCATGAAGCCAATACAACTGTGTTCTGTTAGACTGTTACTTATGCATGCTGTGAAGTGTGAATATATATATTGTTATTAACCGACTAATATCATATACTTATTGACATTTATGCTAGTTCATATATCATATATGTTTAGGGAAGGGGGGGGGGGGGAGGGGTTAGAATAAGTTTTGACCGACTAGTCCCGAATTAGTCCCGACTAGTCCTAGTCGGCCCTTGGCCGACTACCGACTTTGACTGCATAGACTGGAGGGGAACAAGAGATAACCACAGTGGGCTCTCTGCGGTTGCAGAGAAATAAAACAAGGGGAGGGAGACGGTGCTGAGGCCAATTGTTATAGGACTGTGGGGGAAGGGAGGGAGGTATTGGCTAGGTTAACTGTATAGGGTTGCGGGAAGTGTTTTTCTTTTTTTTTTTTGGGGGGGGGGGGGGGCTAGAATAAAGGGGTGTATGGTGCCGAAGGTGCACGAGGTCTGCAAAGAAGGGGGATGGACAACGATGTATAGAGAAAGTAGGGGTGGGTGGCTGTGGTGAGGCCAACTATTACAAAGTTGTGGGGAGATGGAGGGGCCTTGTTTAATACGAGGTTGTGGAATGATTTTATTTTGGTTCGTGACGATGAAGGCATAATAGAAAAGAGGGATAGATGGAGGGATGCATGACCAACATCATGGCAAATGGTAGCATTTTTTTTTGTTTTTTGTGTTCTGTGTGTGGGTGGGTGTGTGTGGGGGTTGGGGTGGGTGGGGGTATTGTAATAGAGGAGGTTCTCAAGGTGCACAGAGGGGGACTAGGGGTCTGAAAAGAGGAGAGGTGGACTATGATCTACTGAGAGGAGGGGGTTTGTAGGACATGAGCTGGGTTAGAGTTAGTTTTACGGGAGAATTACTCTAATATCATGTTGAAACTTGAAAGAAAGTGTAAAGAGGAACGAATTGACCCCCCAAAACCCAAGAGACCGACCACTCTTATAGAACTATACGAAGACAATTGAATTAATACTCTTGGTTAGTATTACTAACTCCTTAATTTTTTTCAACATATACTAATGTATTATAGAATGTTTTTTAGGGCTTGAAGAGCAATTGTTGTAGGTTGAAACAAATTTTAGGATCACTGAGATGGGACCTATTTGAGTGTCCATAGAACTTATTTGCACACCTTTCAGCCGCAACCATTACAAAGAAGCCAGAGCCAACAACATTAGTCTCAGCCCTGACTGAACATATCGATGAAGAAACGTACAAACAAGACAGATTGCAGAGTAGTCAACAAAAAAAGTGATTTAACGACAAACTGAAGCGGGGTGTTTCTTTCAAGACCACACTAAGCTTTTAAGTATTACCACATTGGAGTAATGGCCTTTAAATTGGCATCAACTACTTAAATGACACCATCACAAAATCGAGACTGAAATGGCTCATAGAGGGTAGGTTTCTACATACGTACCATAGTAAGTAGGTGAAAGAACCACAAAAGGCTGACGATAAACAATTATCGAAGACCCAAATGGGTTTGACCTGTGGGTTTGTGGGTTGCGAGCTTGTGGGTTCGTTTGTAGCGAACCATCCCGCGATCTACGGATTCATGGGTCAGGTACCCTAATTGAATCATGTAATACACTTGATCAGGTAGGAACCCAAGTCCTGAATAGCAGATGTTTAGAAGATGATTATGTGACTTTGTGTTGGCCATTGTTGGTGGGTGGAGGTGCTGGAGGGGATCAAGAGATAACCACAGTGGGGTCTCTGCGGTTGCAAAGAAATAGAACAAGGGGAGGGAGGCGGTGCTGAGGCCAATTGTTATAGAACTGTGGGGGAAGGGAGGGAGGTATTGGCTAGGCTAACTGTATAGGGTTGCAAGGTGGTGGCAGGGATTTGGTTCTCGCAAGGTTGCTAGCAAGTGAATTTTGAATTTGTGATCGGTTAGATGCAATGGTAGGGACAGACATAGGGGGGATGCAAAATCAATGTTCGAAAAAAAGATAGCAAGCGTAGGGGCAGAGTGAGGAGCGCGTTTTTTTTTTTTTGGGGGGGGGAGGGGGTGGCAGAAAAAATGGGTGTATTACGACGAAGGTGCACAGAGGTTCTCGAGGTTTGCAAAGAAGGGGGATGGATAACGATCTATAGAGAAGGTAGGGGTGGGTGGCTGTGGTGAGGCCAATTGTTACAAGGTTGTAGGGGAGATGGAGGGGCCTTGTTCAATATGTGGTTTTGGAATGATTACGTTTTGGGTTCGGAACGATGAAAGCAGAATAGAGAAGAGGGATAGACAGAGGGATGCATGACCGACATCATGGCAAACAGTAGCATGATTTTTTTTTTTTGTGTGTGTGCGTGTGTGTGTGTGAGTGAGAGAGAGAGAGAGAGAGAGAGAGAGAGAGGGGGGGGGGGGTTCTTGTAATAGAGGAGGCTCTCAAGGTGCACAGAGGGGGACTAGGGGTTTGCAAAGAGGAGAGGTGGACAACGATCTGCTGAGAGGAGGGGGTTTGTAGGACATGAGTAGGGTTAGAGTGGTTTTACGGGAGAGCTACTCTTATATCATCTTCAAACTTGAAAGAAAGAGTGAAGAGGAACGGAATGACCACCCAAAACCCTAGGGACCGACCACTCATTTATAGAACTATACGAAGTCATGATTGCATTAATACTCTTGGTTAGCATTACTAAATCCTAATTTTTGTCAACATATAAGAATATACTATATAATTTTTTCTAGGGCCAGATGGGCAATTGTTGTAGGTTGAAACAAATTTCAGGATCACTGAGATGGGACCTATTTGAGTGTCCATGAACTCATTGCGCACCTTTCGGTCACAACCATTACAAAGACCAATCTATAATCTATGAAGCACGGATACTTCAAAATACATGACGTACCCGTACCGGATACGTATCGGACACGGATACGGCCCGGATACGGCTCGGATACGTGTCCGATACGTTTCGGGCATATCCTGGATTTAAAAATGCCAGGATACGGTCCGGATACGGGAGGGATACGGCGGGATACGGGAGGGATACGGGCCGGATATGGGAGGGATACGGCTGACCGGTTTGGGCTTGGGTTATCGAGTTTGGGTTTGGTTAAAAGTTAAACTCAAACCCAAATCCAAACCCAAACCCACTGTCCCACACTAAAAGATTTAGGGGTAAATTGCACAAAGACCCCTATAGTTTGACCGATTATCACTTACACCTCCTCATGTTTAAAACCCTACAAATGCCCCCCCTGGAGGGGGTGCAAGTGATATGTTTAGGGGGTCTATGTGTAATTTATCCAAAATTTAACCCCACCCCACCCTGTTTTCTGGATCGAGCGAGAAGAGAGGGAGAGCAGAGAGGCAGGCGTCCGCCCGCGCCCGTCGTCTGTCGTTCGCCGTCGCCCGCCTGATTGCAGCCGTCCGTCGTCCGTGCCAAACTACAGCTGTTAGCCGTCCGTCCGTCGCCCAACTGCAGTCGCCCACCGTCCCCCCGCACCCGTCCGCTGCCCGATTGCAGCCGTTCGCTGTTCACCCGTCTCTCTCCCTCACACCCCCATATCTCTCTCTCCCTCCCTCTCTCTCTCTTTCTCTTTCTCGCTCTCCCTCACAGCCCCATTTGCAGGCTTTCTAACTCGCCGTCAGGATCTGCAGATATGCAATAAGATTGATAAAAAACAGTGATAAAATATTGAGCCAATTATGAAAATTTTATTAATTTTTTTTTCAAAAAACAGTGATAAATTATAGCAATTAATATTTTGTTTATATTGAATATGCAACAACCTGTGCTTCTATATTGAATATGTTCTTTATGATGCATTCTATCAATTAATAGTTCTATAAATTAATAATTTAGTATTTATTTAAAATATAAATATTTAAAAAATAATAATTTATTGCCGTATCCTTAGCCGTACCCGTATCCTACTTTTTTAAGATTTGCCGTATCGCCGTACCTGTATCGTATCGTACTCGTATCCTGTATCCGTATCCGTGCTTCTTAGCCTATAATGTAAAGGAAAAGGAGGAAAAAAGTAAACAAAAAAATCCAAAGCCATGTACACATTTTTTTAAGCCTAGCACTGATAATTTTGTAAGTGTGGATCACTTGTCCTATCAATTTAAATGGTTGATGCTGTTCCAAGGGTATGTCCAGTTGCATTTCGTTGAGAATTTAGGAAGAAACCGTTAAATTTGAAGGGAGGGTTTGCCCAGTTATGATCATCGGTAGGATTTCTCTTTGAATTTGTGAAATATCCATTACTAGCGCAAAGTTCATGGTTAAATGAGAATCCCATTGATGAATGCAACAAAGCTTAATTTTGGCAGGAAATATTTAGGGGACTTTGGAGGGGCTAGCTTTGAATATGCTTGCCTTCACCTAGATGTTGCATTTCAAGCACTGTTTTAAAAAAACCTTTTCAGGGCTCGCCCCAGGGAGCACTCTGGGGCAAAAATCCATATAGGTTTTCGCTTAACTGGCTGGGCATACGCATGGGGAATCTAGGGCTCGCCTTTTGCGCCCTAGCTAGTTAGGCGTATGTCCAACTAGAGTAGTATATATTAAAAAAGCTATTACCTCACGCTAAACCTAAACCGAGGGCACGTCTTTTATCAACAATTTGTCTCCTAATTCTAAATGTCAACCTTTATTTATGTATATTAAAGATAGCGGTGAAGGCTATGTGGTCATATTGACTGCTTGAGAGGAAGATGTGGGTATAGAGGAAGTGGGGGGCGTTCATGATTGAAGCTTCCCCGACATAGACCCATTGGATGAAAATAATGATATTAATGAGAATGAGTTGATGTGATCCTTTGATATATTAGAGCCTTTGAGGAAGTTATTTTTTTCTTAACTTTAACTTCTTTGAATTTAGGTTGTACGAATCTTGAATACTATATATTTTAGATTTTGTTTAGACCATCAATGAATCATGAAAGACAATAATAAGGATATTTCAATTCATTTTATTGAATTATTTTTTATACTACCTAGTATACCTATACATTTGAATTTATCTATTGTTCACTATTTTCATACTGATTTTAAATAATTATATTTATTTTTTAAACTAAAATATAAAAAGTCGTGGAGCTTACGCTCCACCTCAAGGCAGGCAAAATACCCCGCCTTATGCCTTTGCCTATGTAAACTCTGATTTCAAGGGGTGTGGAAGTATTGGCCAGTTTATAGCCAATTATTCCCTTATGGTGAGTGGTACGTCTTAATCTGGTTCTGGAAAATGGACACAAATACATATTGGATGCATAAGGGGTATTTTATGGCTAGCTCATTTTCCTCACTACGTCACTACATATTTGCCAAATATGACCAGGGATCTGTACTAGGCATTAGTTCATTACTAATGCTGAAAAATAGTCGTTCTCCAAATTGGAATATCCTGATAAAAAACGGAGTTCCAATTCCCATATGAAAGAGAATGAAATCATAAAAGTAGAAACCTGAAGTAAGGAAACTCAGTGGAAGAGACGCTTGAAGTTGCAAAATTATTGTTCTTGGCTGCCTGTTCATGAAGAAAAGGGGCACCACAAAAGACAACAATAGGTACATTTTCATGATCCGTTGAGTGAGTTGTAATTAGAGCTTGTTGTATAAGCCATGCCCACTGTTAAATGCAATGAGTGATCCATTACATTGGTCTTAGTTCTCCTACCAAATGACAACTTTTTCTTTGAAATGTGGCTATAACATTTTTTGAATTGCTTGTTAAGATGCTCTTTTGATCCAACACTCTTTTTCCTTACAAGTCATCGATAATGCCCCCCATGGAATTTGAGGCAGTTCCAATTATCAGAAACAAAACTCATTGAATCTGGTGCTTGTGGCTGAGAAGTTGTAGATAAAGAGTTTGGATTCTTTGAAGAATATTCTTTTTTGGAGAGGGCATTTAGAATTCTCAGAAGTATTGTGATCTATCTTGTGCGTAGATTTAAGGATGAAAAATTGTATAATTTCCTAGTAGTCAAAGATGTGTCAATTCCTGTCTCCCCAAAGGGTCTACAAGGTAGCAGGCAAGGTACAAGTAGCTAGACTTAATAAAACCTTTTTTGATCTAAAAAATATTCAAAGGTCTTTAGCAATCTTCTCCAAAACATGAAAGATGATTTCTCCAACTCAACATAGTTGTGACAACCTCTCAGATCCATTACTTATGGACAGAGAAAATAAATGCTTGATAGTGTCCATTGTTTCCTTCACATTACGCCAATTGATGTAATTCCACCTTCTTTCTGCTGTATATCTAGGAACTTGCCATGAAAATCTTTCCGGCGTACATTGCATGCTTTGAAATTTCTGCTTTATCCCGTAGTACCACTAAAAGAAACCACCTCCTCGTGAAACTGCAAAGCCTGCCAAGCATTCTTCATTTCAAAGTCACAGACATTCCTCCAGATTATTTCCTCTTCCTCCCAAATTATGTCCAACTAGCAATTAAATAAATAATTCCAAATACTTAACAAGAATGTTCTTGTAGGTGTTGGGTAGTCCACTGCACAGCTGCCACTGTTAACCGAACTTCATAATCTATTGCCTCTTCTGAGAACCAAGAAAAATGTATATACACCTGTCAAAACAGTTGGGGAGAATGTAAAAAAATTATTGGATTTCCCTTGCCCATCTTGTATTCAAGAAGAACTATCTTGGTGTATGTTATTCATAAATGATCTAGTGTTGGTCAATGAGACAAGGATTTTGAACTCATTTTAATGTAATTAACAATGATAATGAAGTCATTTTCACAGTTGACGGTCAAAGAATACCCCATAATGTGATTTTTTTTTCAGTGTCTTAGGTTTATCATGCAGAAGAACAAAAAGATAAAAGATGATTTATCAATAGAATTATAGTTTGTTGGATGAAGTGGAGGGGAACCTTAGTTGGGGTGCTATGCAATTGACACATACCTTTAAGATTTAATGTTAAACTTTACAACAAAGCATTTAGGCTCCCAATGTTATATGGTTTAGAATGTGAGAGCCATAAAGAATGCTCAAGCACAAAAGATTAATCTGATAAAGATGAGGATGTTGAAGTGGATGTGCAAAAAAACAGAGGCGGCTTCTGTAAGGAGAGGGTCATGTATTACTGTGGAAAGGTTAAAGAGGATACGAAGACCCTTAAATAACATTGATAGAAGCTTGTTATAAATGAGATGAAAAGATTCAATGGCAACATAAATGGCCCGTAACGTGAATGATTGGAGAAGAAGGATTTATTAAGTCAACTCCAAATAAAAATGATAAGGTCGATGTTAATGTTTATAGATGAATGATGTTCTCTATATCAAATCTTGGCTCTTTCCTAGAGAGTTAGTGGGTTGCCTTAGAGAGTTAGTGGGTTGCTTCTTGTTTGCATGAGGTTAAACTACGTATTCAACAAGGTCTCCTATCGGCTAACTAGCCTTTAGGTTTTCTTGGCATGTCTCTTTTGCCAAATTGCTTTAGTTAGGTACTGATCAGAGGATTGATGTTAGGTTGGCATTTGGTTGGAAAATTCTTGTCAATCTTTCCTATAGTCAACCCCATGTTGATGGGATAGGTGACGTAGAACGGCGTCAATCGCCATTGCGAGAGAGGGAGAGGAAGAAGAAGATAATAGGATTGGGATCGTTGCGTCCTTGGCCTCACGCCAAATCTGATCTCACACCGGCATGAGCCTCACTCCCGCTCACCTCTCACAGGGGAACTCGTGGCAAGATGCACACAATTTCATTCATAATTATTCGACCATCAAAAAGAGAGGATTTGGGGTTTTTTTGTAGACTCTCAAGTGAATACAAAACACGTAGGATTTGTAGTTCCTAAAAGTAAAGGACTAGGATACCTAAAAACTCTCATACAACCCTTATAAGTTGGGTTTTGACATGTGCAGAAATTACCATAAAAAGAACTCCGAAAATAGCAAGTAAATAACTAAAAGCAACAAAATTAAATACTAATGGGCCTTAAACAAATTGGCCATCAAAACTAGGCTGGGCCTGGGCCTTGGAATCCATGTAGCGCAACCTGATTCCCATCAATAGGACTTGGATGATTATATTTGCCCGCCTTATATTTAATAGTCTAGCCAGCTTCCATTCTTAATTTAATAGATCTCTTAATATAAAAGAATTATTTGTTCCAAATAATTTTTCCTTCATCCATCTAGACGTCAACAGTTCCTCCTAAAACCATCTGTCAAAGCCTCAATAGCAAATAAACATTGTTTAGCTTAAACCAAGTCTTCACTCGAATCCTCCACCAATTTGAGGCAAGCAAACCCTATGCCATTCAAACGGAAAGCTCCCCCTTTTTCTGACATCGTTAATCCCTGGGAAGTTCCTATTCTTTGCCAATTTGTTCTAGAGTTCTTACAATGAAGTAAGCACGTATCATACATGCATAATGAAGTAAATACATTTTCACCAACTGAATTCTATCTGTCATGGATAAAACTTTGTTGACCAATTTTAGACTCTGCTCCACTTTCCTAACATGTATCTGCCAATATGATTTCCTTAACTTCCTGTTTGAAATAGCATTGTTAGATATTGAGGAAACCTTTGTATGCTGCAGTTTTTGGCTTCCTCATGCTTTCTTCCAAGTATTACTTCTGATTTGCTTGAACTAATTCTTAGTTTTGTCTCATGCACCATTAAAAAAACTTTTGATTTGTTGAAACCTATAGTGCCTCATTAACAAGATCAGAAATCTGTCTGTCCTAATTCACTCTATGCTCAAGCCGATCCTATCTTCAGGAGATTCCTTCCTCATTTGTTCAATGAAATTCAAAAATTAGTTTATAATATGCCTTGGAGATATCAACCTTCCAAAGTTTTCACATATTTTTCTCACTAATTTATGAGCATCCTATCTTCAGGTGATTTGTCGAAATATGTTGCCAATTTGACCAATTTTAGACTCTGCTCCACCTTCATATCATGTAGCGGGCAATATGATTTCCTTAACTTCCTGTTTGAAATAGCATCATTAGAGTTAACAATATGGAGAATTGAAACAGGTCTGAATTGGCCTTACATTGTCTGCTCTAGGTGTCTTAGGGGTTAAAGCAATAAACATTGTATTGTCTTCCTTCAAAAATTTGGACAAAGAAACTTTTAAGTTGCCTCTTTGAAATGGTTTCTAAAGAAATAGCAGGAAACATGTCAGATCTAGGAGCTTTAGAACTCATTCTTAAAGAACGCTTACATAATTTTTGCCTCAAACATTGTTTTGGTCAGCCAATTCTGGCAGCAACTATTATATTATTATAGCTCTTTCATGGCAGAAACATATCAAAAGTAGGCGTCACCTTCTAATATATTCTTATAATACTATTAAATTTCTGTCCATCTTTTCCTTGATAATATTGCTATCCCTTTTCTAAGTCACTGGTTTGAATTGCATGAATTTCTATTATTTATCATGGCCATGAAAGAACATCGAGTTCAAGCCATCACATCTTCTGGATTAAAGTTTCAGCCACCTATTTTTGTCTTTTAGTTTGCTTTACAGATTTTGTTGCATAGCCGTCTTCTTCTATCTAAATCCTCACTGGAAGGATCAACGTCTAGAAATCTGCGACGCTAGGCCACTTCATTTCTCATCTGCTGAATTTGAGAAATCAGTGAAGTACCAAAAGTCCATTACATGAGGGCTTGTTTAACCTGCTTAATTTTTTAGCCAATAACAATGGGGATCCAAAAACTTGTAAACTCAATAATTTCTCCACCACTTTCTGATCATCTCCCAAGGAATTTTATCTGAATTCCCTTCATCCCTAGGTAGTTCTTGTTTCAAATGTATTATTCCCACCTGCTTAATGTCTTCTAGATTTTTTTAAGAGAATCAATACCAACGAAAGGAACCCTGTATTTTGTAGCCTTCTCTTAAAATAGTGTTACCAAAAAAAAAAAAGAATGCACAATTTTCAGCTGCATTGTTCAATGACCTTCAATCTTCCAATGGCCGATTCAGAGATCTTATATCCGTTGTCCATTGGGAATAAATTTTTGAAACTTACAAGTGTTTATTTCATGAATTTGGTCCAAATTAAATGTTTGAGGGACCAAAACTTGGCCGAAAGTTTCTGCAGGGATATATAAACTAAAATCAAGCGATATTTGGCTTTTCTGGGAAGTTGCTTTTATTGGAAGGATAAATATACTCGATTTGTTCTAGAATTTCACTACCTTGCTTCAAACGATTCGTTTTTTTTTTTTTAATGATGGGGGGTAGGTTTGACAAGTCATGGGAGCAAGTAAATCTCTTACTAAATTCGGCATAAAGCCAAAAGGCAGTAGCCACACAATGAAGGCTTTGTATGGTCACCAAGATGGTGAGCATACCACACAAGGAGAAGGAGAGGTAAGTCTAATAACACTTACCCCCCCCCCCCCCCCCCCCCCTCCTCCTCCTCCTCCTCCTCCTCCTGTTCAAACTCCTGGTGGAATATAAACTTAACGTTTGCCAATTCAGTAGCTGAACTGGGATTTGTTTAACAAATACGCAAGTTGGGAAACGGTGATATAGCCGAACCAGAAAGACCAGACCTTATAAAGATGGGCATAAACTGAACCAAACCAAGACTGAAAACCGGAACCACACTAAACTTAAGGTAATTGGATTCACGTATTAAGGAAGTCGGATCCAGGTACTTAATTGTGATGTTCTAATAAGTATGAACCTAGTAGTTCAAGAAAGGATTGATTTAGATGTTCTGCCCCTCCCTTTCTCTTCTCCTCGAACTAGGGTTTTTCTGATCTGAAATAGAAAATCAGATGTCGCCAACAGGATCTTCACCACTGACGGATTCCGCCGACAACCGGATCTCCCTCCACTGCCTGATAGATCACCGCCACCAACTGGCTCTCTGATGGTGCAAGTGTGCAACCTATTGGATGAAAAGAGGAGAAAGTAGCATGAGATCAGTAAGAGAGAAGGTAGATCTCCGACGGACGGGGGAAGTTGACCTCTGAAAGTAAGTAGGAAATAGATCTTTAGTGATTCTCTGATCTTTAGTAGTGTAGTTTCTAGGGTAGAAGTAGATCTCTGACTGCACCAGGTAGCTCTAGAGATCTATGATGCACGAAGTGATAGATCTACTGAGGTAGTGAGGTCTCCGAGGTCTGTCATGCAGCGATGAGTTAGAGAGGTCTCCGAGGTCGCAACCTTTGATGATGATGGAGTTTGTTTGAAGGCAGCTCCACAGAATGGTGGAGAGAAGATGGAGAAAGAAGATGAGCTCTAGGCTCTGATACCCATGAAACCAAAGGTCACGGGAGCAAGTAAATCCCTTACTGAATTGGGTTTAAAGCCAAAAGACAGTATATATGTAATGGAGGTGTGTATGGTAACCAACATGATGAGCATACCACACAGAGAGAGAGCCAAGTCTACTAACGACAATTTTCATTGTAAAAGGGGATTCATGGCTTTTTGCAGGGTAGACTTGAATATTGAATTGAATACATCATCTTAGATATTCCTTTTTTTTCTCTACTACAAATCGTGACAACCTCTATCAGTTGGTATCAGAGCATTACTTTCAATACTCGGTGGTAGTTCCTTCATGTGAACATGATGATTGGTGGTCGCAATAGAGCCAAAATGTCAGCCAAGGAGTCAAGATACAAGAGCGTTGTCAAAATTTGTGATGCAGCAGCTTAGCAGTTTGAAATTAGATCAGATCATGTAAATCTTGCCTAAAATAATAAACATTGTGAAATAACAAATGTCGTCGTCTTCATCTGTATGTGACAAGTAAGAATCCTCATCTTAGATATTGTAAGTTTTTTGCATTTTACCATATGCTTGTTGTTTCTAGTTCTTACTACTATTTCTCTTTCTCTACTTATGCCTGCTTCATTATATTTATCCAGCCCAATAAAGTAATTTCCATGCCCTTGAACCCTACCAAAATTAGTGTATTTTCCCTAATTGATGATATCATGGACTTGGAAGCTTGCCTTTTACTATCTTATCCCACGGTGTAAACTGATTGGAATTTTGCATCTCTCAGACCTCCAGGTCGAGGAGAACTTGGATTACGTAAAAAATCTAATTGCAGTAGGCTTTACGATACTTTTTTTTTTCCCCCAACGAAGGTGGTTTAAAGTGGGGACATTGCATTCAATGTCGAGGTTTATTGAATGTGTGCTACCTGTTTCATGTGATTTTGGTGAAACAGCTGATAGTTTGTCATCTGACATGGAATATCATCAGTTAAGTAAGCAGAGTTTCCATTAATTTTACGACTGTTAAAGAAAAGATAGACACAAGGATGAATCGGCTAAGCATTGTTTCGTTCACAAGTACTTGCTGTATAAAATAAACATACCTTGATTCGTTCTCCTGAACTTTTTGTTAGGTATTTGACACAGCATAGCTGATATAGTTGCTTTCAATCTTTCCTTAACAATCTGCGTGTCGGTCAATCGTGAGTCTTTGCCCGTCATGCAATAACGGCTTCCCCTGTCCTGATTTGCATTCTTGCAGTGTTCATAGTCATGCTTACATTACTTCTTGATGCGACTCAAACATGTGTTGGTTTTTTTTTAAGATATTGTGATTAATCTAATGATGCTATCATTGGGATGTTGTTGCAGTACTACTTCGACACCCTCTTTCCAAGGATACCTGTTCCGGTCATGCGCCAGATTGCCGACCATCTTGAGAAGATGAAGCTCCCCAACAAGCACTCTGGTGTCACCGGAGAATCCACCCGCCATGGCTCGGACGATACTGCCCGCCGGCCCCCATCCGTAAAGGCTTCCCTGTCGGTTTCTTTTGGTCAGCGTGCTCCGCACCGTGCATCCACCCGTGACTCGTCCCCGGTCCGAAGGACATTACCTACCCCTCGCGAAAGGAGTCCAGGTGACGACCACCGAAGATCATCCCCCGGCAACCGTCGCAGCCGTAGCCGTGAAGGGCCTGTTCGTGACCGTTCAGATAGGGATCGTGACCGGGAGCTGGATAGGAGGAATGAGCATGACCGACACGGCGACCGTGACAACAGAGACAGGGACTCCCGTCGGTCGAAGCACGAGAGGGACAATGGGAGGCGGGACTATGGAAGGAATGGGCGGGACGCCGAACGGCGCAGGGAGCCCAGCTCACGCCGGAGCAGAAGCAGAAGCCGGAGCAGGAGCCGCAGCAGGAGCGTGCATGTCCACGGCGCAAGCTCTGACCGACGTGCTAGCCCGTTCGGAGATGCAAGCAAAGAGAAGGAGAAGGCTGCAACCGCAACCGCAACAAGCAATTTGGCGAAGTTGAAAGACTTGTATGGCGATGTTGGCGAAAAGAAAGGCGATGAACATGCGGATAGGCTTCGGAAAGATAGCAGCACCGAAGAGGTGATCAGACTGGGGGGCTCTACTTGGAGGTAGAATGAGGATACCTTTCATGGGGAGAAACTGAGAAATCATTTCCAACCAATTTAAAGGAAATGGTGGGCAAGGAAGGAGGTATAGGGATTCCCAAGTGGTGGGAGCATTCAGATTTCCCATGCTTTTACCATAGAATTTGGCATAGGGAGTGAGGATAGCAGCTTAGCATTTGGTCTGTTCACAAAGCCCAAACTGCAGGTAGGGTCTGTACTTCATTATATGTGCTGACTGGACGCAGCCGCAAAAGTAGGATGATTTGAACCGAGGGAAATAATGCCGGATTTATCGACGGCTGTGATTGGTTGTTATTTTGTTACTATTAGCAACACGACTAACTTGAGGGTGGTGCTATATACAGCCCAAGTCAGCCCTAACTTAAATTTGAAAAAAAAAAAAAAAAAAAAATCGGAGATATGATGCCTATGTCATCTTTGCTCTTTAGCTAAGGGCAACCAATGTTCGCTGCCGTGTGAATTGCCTTGACCATTTGAATACTACCTTTGGTTTTTAACTATGCCCGAAGTGCATTCATCGATTCATCGGTTCAGTTAGGAATCCGAAGTGATTGAACGTATCCCGGTAGTGTCCGGAGAATAATGATCACTTGGGTTTCTCCATCCAAGAGCTTTCAGTTTGTTTAAATAGTTTAAACAAACTACCTCAATTTAGCCTAAGGTCCTGCCTTTTTTGGTAAACCCAAAACTACCTCCTTAATTTCTTCTCCCAGCTCCGACGACGGCAGCTGCAGCAGAGCCGGCGGGGGCTGCGGTCAATAGCTCTAGCAGCAGCGGCGAGCAGCTCTGACGACATAATTCGGTTCGATGGAGGATCCTAGGCCTAGGGTTCATCCCATGGCATGTGGATCTCAGGGTTAGGTTAGTTTTAAGTTCTATTTGGCAGCAGCGGTGAGCAGCTCTGGCGGCAATGTTCGGTTCAATGACTCGGTAGCGGCAAACAACTCCAGTGGCAGCGAGGTGCTTCACTGGTTCAGTGGCATGGAATTTTTTTTTTGAAATACTATAAACGGCAATTTCGTCCACAACATTTCCATGTCCTTCATCTTAACCGATCTCTTTATCAGGAACAACACACTAAGTCCCCCAAAACTTAATGTTCTTTGATGTTTGTGCATGAAACCCTAGCGATCATATGTTTTGCCATGACCGTTCGTGTTATTTACAACTTTACCACAAAAAAGAACCCGTCCAACCCCCTCTTCTATGCAACCGCGGGACCACTGCGATTCAAAAGTCTAAGAGTTCAAGACACATGGTAGCGGGCTCTAGCACGTAGCTCTCCTTTCCCTTTTACCTGGCCTAATAATCTCCCTTAAATTTCGGTCGGACTCAAATCCCCGCCGGCTGTCTCAAAATCCTGTCGTCTCTCATCACCATTGTTATGAAGAGAGGGGGAGAGAATAGGATTGGGGAGAAAATCTCCTTGTATTATCTCATTGATCACAATTTTATTACATAAGACTACCTCTCCTTATATAGAGAGAGAACACACACCATTATGTTACCACAACCGAGGTGGGACTAATAGAATACTAACACACTACATCTAATACCCCCCGTCAAACTGATGTAAGGTATAAACCGACATCAGTTTGCTTAATAAAAGGAAGGAGAAATAAAGAAAAAAAAAAAGAAAGAAAAAAAAAATGACATCAAATAACCCTTTTTTTATGCTGAAAAGTAAAGATAGTGCCAGGACGACCTGCAAGCAAGTCGTCCTGGAAACCCGATTGACCTGCAAGCAGGACAACCGGGGGAACCCGACCAACCTGTAAGCAGGTCAACCGGGGGAATTGGCAATGATCACAAAGGATCGGAGCGAAGGAAGCCGACGGTGATGGAAACCGGCAATAACGGAGGCCGAAAGGAGAGAGAGCGGCTACGAAAAGATGTGAATGCGTGAAACCTCATAAGAGGCAAGCACCCGGCCGAAGCAAGTACTTGACACCTCTTAGAAGATCTCAATCATCACAGACAGAAAAAAAAGGAGAAGATAAAGAGTCGTAGCTTTGATAGGGTCACAAGACCAAGGAAAGGAAGAGGATTCGAAAGCCGGCGCAAGAATGATCGGAACGAAAGTGGATCCAAAAGCTGGCACACGACAAGTATGACCGGAACAAGAGAGGATCCAAAAGCCGGCACAAAACAAGTGTGACCGGAACTAGAGAGGATCAAAAGCCGGCACACGACAAGTGTGACTGGAAAGAGAAAGGATCCAAAAGCCGGCACAAAACAAGTGTGACCGGAACTAAAGAGGATCTAAAAACCGGCACAAGACAAGTGTGACCGGAACGAGAAAGGATCCAAAAGCCGGCACAAAACAAGTGTGACCGGAACTAGAGAGGATCTAAAAGTCGGCACAAGACAAGTGTGACCGGAACGAGAAAAAGATCCAAAAGCCGGCAAGGCAGATCGGTAGGGCGCAGAGTGCAAAAAATACCAAGGCGCAAGGGCACAAAGCGAGGAGATGGGGCAGGCGAATCGACAAAGCGCAAGGGCATAGGGTGCAAGGCGGGCTAACAAAGCTCAAGGCGCAGCGGACGGCGGGCGCGGGACGCCAAGGCGGCCGGATCAAACGGCTTAGGGCTCCGACAGCTATCAAGACCAATGGGCGCGGGCTAGAGCCGCAGAGAGAGCGCAACAGATCAGAGCGCAAGGCAAAAAATGCGAAGAGCCGACCAGGTACGGAAGGGCCGGATCAGGTGACTAAGTACGAAAGGGCAAGGACTCGAGCGGCCAAGGGCAGCAAGGCCGGAATCGGATGGCCAAGTGTTTTGATCGATCTTCCTTTAACTAAAATGCCTAGCGGCTGTAGGCTCTAAATTGTTGGAGAAATACCATTGAATTTTATCCATGTGCTTTCTAGTCTCTCTTATTATCGACCAACTAGCCATGTGTTTTCGTCTAATACAGCTGCATGTTCATCTGGTTTGTTACACCAACAATAGCATTTCAATCTCTCAAGTCCGATCTATATCTGCAGTAAAATCTGTGATTACGACAATCGCTTGGAGATCCGAAACAGAATATCAAATCTTGCTAACATCTCTTCCACTAATTACTGTATATGAAGCAATGCACCAAACAATTATCAGACATAATCTTTTTGCTATCCTCTATAAAATTTCAGCAGTCAGATATCAACTTTTTGCATGAACTATACTCTTATGTATTTTGTGCGATTGGGCTATAGTCCACAACTTTCTTTACAACAGAACAAAGCATTCTTTAAGCTTCTAAATGAAACCTCATTAACTTTCTTCCCATCATGATAATCTTCAGAAATAACTCCTTTCCAGATAATTGTTTCACAAGACTGAGAGATAAGAGCCTTCTTCAGCTTGATAATAATCCAGAATAGTCAAGACTAGAATCACAAGATTGTTCAAGATATGCAAGTCCCCAACCAAGTAAACTAGGCTTCCACATGCATTCCTTCGATAAAGTTTTCAAGATATGCAAGTCATCAACCAAGTTTTGCACCGGGCATTACAAGTGTTAATGTATATATCGGGTCGGGTTCTATGTACAGTCGGATCGGGTTGCTTGCGTATTGATGTACATATATATTGAGCTATAGTCCCTAAATAGAGATGACTTTCATTCTCTCCAAACCCTAACCGTCATCTCCTAACATGATATCAGAGCTCTAGGGTTCTCCGGCTCCAACGGTGACGATGACTCCGATCTCTCCCCTCCTCCCCCCGGCTCCTCCTCCGGCTCCGTAGCACCCCCTCCCAGCTCCGATCTCCGCAGCACCCCCTCTCGGCTTCGATCCCCCCCCCCGGCTCCAGACCCTGCAGCCCCCCGGTCTTCCCCTTCCCCCCCCCCCCCCCCCCGCGGCTCCCCTTTGGCATCGTAGCCCCCCCGGTGCTAGTAGGTCCAGGAGAAGTGGCAGATTGCTGAGAGAGTCTAAGCTAAGCCAGTTCCTCGCGAATGGACTATAGGTCTCCAACCGAGATTGAAGTGACATCAGTTGCAGTCTAAGAAGTATTGACACTGGTACGGGGACACGGTTACGACACGACACGGGTACGCCGACACGATAAATCCTAAAAAAAGAGGACACGGGTACGGCGGGGATACAACAAAATAAATTAATATTTTTTATTTATATTTTATGTGTGTTCATAATTCATATATTTCAATAACCGAAAAAATCTCATAGAAAACAACTAAAATAAAAATTTAATGCATACTGAATCGCAACCATTAGTTACACCCAGCCCGATTGGTGAATCACATATAACCCTAAATGGCATGGAAGAGAACGACTGTGTTTCAGTTTTGGATTCAACCTATCTGAAAACTTAGAGGATCAGATAGGTTAAAGCTAAAACTGAATTGTAATCGTCCGTTACAACCAGCCTGATAAGTGAATTATACTCAGGCTTAAATGACATGCAAAAGAACGGCTGCGATTCAGTTTTGGCTTCAACCTATCTAATCCTCTAAGGCAGCTTGTGACCCGACCCTATATCGAACAACCTGTCAACCCGCCGTGTCCGATGCATGTCCAACGAGTGTCCAACGAGTGTCCTGCAAGTGTCCGACTGTGTCCGGCTCCCGGAAGCATATGGGACACGGCACATGCGTGTCCGTTGTGTGTCCAACGAGTGTCCAGCAAGTGTCGGTGTCCGACAAGTGTCCGACACGGGTACGGGAGGCCTGGGAAAGTGTCCGTGCTTCCTAGGCTGTAGTAGTAGGAACCAGTCGACCACGTCCACGACCTCGACCACGGTGGTAGCCTGAGTCGCGACCTCGGTCTCTGTAGTCGCGATAAGTAGGTCGCTTCTCTGGATGAAGCGAGTAGCATGTATCCACAAAGTGGTTCGATATCTGACAGTGACTGCAGAATGGTTCGTTGTGCGAGGCAGCAGCGGCTAGAGAAGGCATAGTGGCAGTTGGAGGACCGAAAACTGGTAGTGGTGCAGCAGCGAGTACACCCTGAAGATTGGGTGGAAGAAGTGATGCTCTGGAGACGAGTGTACGCTGACGAGTTTCTTCAGCAACCAGCTCAGCGATAACCTCATCAAGATTTGGAAGGCTATCCATGTGAAGAAGCTGGCCTGCCAAAGCATCGAACTCAGGTCGTAGGGCAGCGAAGAGCTGGTATAGCTGAAGACGCTCTATAGATCTAGTACTCCTGAGCGCGTGACGGATTAGGAACAGGAGCGAGATCCTGAAGATCCCTCCAGTAGGACCGCATCTGATAGTAGAATTACTGAACGATCAACTCGCCCTGCTGTGCGGACTGAGCCTGAGTAAGAAGCTGATGCTCACGTGCATCACTTTTATCAACAAATCGGGCAGTGAGGTGTCCCCAGATGGTGACTGCAGTGGCAAGTCCAACCATGCCTCGGCGAAAAGAATGATCGACAGATGCAATAAGATATGTCTTGATGTGTTGGTCACGAAGTTGCCATGAGCCATACTCAGCATCGAAAGAAGAGTAGGAGACAGAGTTATAAAGATGACCTTGAAGATTGCGACCCTCAAGTGTAGATTCCACAGTGGCTGACCATGCTGGCCAATCAAACGCCTCTTGGAGAAGGAAGTTCGTTGCGAGAGAGAGAAAATCCCGTGAAATCTTATAGGGAGCCACGGCCGGAGGCGTCGGTGGAGTCACCGATGAAGACGAAGTCATGGACGAAGGCTTTTCTGGGATAATCTCCAATCAGATCAAACAAGACGATGAGATCAAGTAAGCTGCAACATGAGCAGAAGGCAGCAGGGGGCTCGGCTGTGAGACGAGCGAGGAAACGGATGACCTACGGGAGACAGACGGCCCGATCTGCGGGAGACAAAGGCAGCTTCACCAGGCGTGAGAGACGGACGGTCTGCGGCTCGGCTACGGGAGACGGAGGCAGTAGCAGCACCAAGGCCTCGCGATCTGGGGTCTCACGATCCGGGGCTCGCAATCTGGGGTCTCGCGATCCGGGGCCTCGCGATCTGGAGACGACGCGGGACGAAGCGGGGCTCCTCTCGCGATCGGATCGGGTGGGATCTAGGGACGACACGAGATGGGCTCTGATACCATGTGACGAACACTAGAGGAAAGAGAGAAAGACCGCTAGGGTTAGGGGAGATCTGATGTTTCCGCGATCTGCGGCGATGGGCCGCGAATCCGCATCTTCTCCTCTATTCCGGACTCCATCTTGTCCACTGTGCAACAAACTGGTATCAAAGTATGCCAGTTTTCACAACAAATAGTGGGTTGAAGACTTGCATATCTTGAAGATGATTACGAATGATGTGGTCTCGTAATGCCCGGTGCAAAACTGGGTTGAGGACTGGCATATCTTGAAAACTTTATCGAAGGAATGCATGTGGCCTAGTAAAGCCTAATTGACTGACTTGGTTGAGGACTTGCATATATTGAATAATCTTGTGATTCTAGTCTCGACTATTCTGGATTATTATGTAATTATTGAGCACGCTGAAGAAGGCTCTTATCTTTCAGTCTTATGAAACAATTATTTGGAAAGGACTTATTTCTTAGTATATTTCATGCAAAAAGTTGATATCTGACTGCTGAAATTTGATAGTGGATAGCAAAAAGATTATGTCTGATATTAGAAGATGTCTGATATCTAAAAACTGATGAGAAAGCTGATGCCCGACAACCGAAAGGTGATGCCTGATAGCAGAAAGCAAATATCTAAAAACCAATGGGAGAAAATTGGTCTGATAGCAGAAAGCAGATGTCTGCTATCTAAAAACTGATAGGAGAAAGTCGATGCCAGTAAGACTGCAAACGAACCAAGCTGTTCGTGGGTGGCTCGCCAAACAAGCTAAAATCTCGTTCGGTTACTAGTGAAGCCAAGTCCAAGCCTAGAGTTTAGGCTCGTTTAATAAACGAGCCAAGCTCAGCTGCTCAAGCAGACCAAAGCTTGGCTCGGTTGGGCTCACAAAGCCAAGTCCAGGCCTAGAGTTTAGGCTCGTTTAATAAACGAGCCAAGCTCAGCTGCTCAAGCAGACCAAAGCTTGGCTCGGTTGGGCTCACAAACATACTTGTTTAGGGCTTGTGAATAGGCTCATAAATGGCTTGAATAGACATAGCATTTATAGTCCATGCTTTTAACTGATTTTGGAGTTCGTAAACAAGCTCGATATGGGACCGTTCAATCACTAATTGAGCAAAGCCTAGCCTAAAGGTTAGGCTCATTTAATAAACGAGCCAACCTCAAGCAGACCAAGGCTTGGCTCGGCTCGATTATTAAACAACTCATACCCAAGCCTGAAATTTAGGCTCGTTTAATGAATGAACAAGCTCAAACAGACCAAAGCTTGGCTCGTTTGCAGCCCTAGATGCCGGATAGAAGAAAGCTGATACCTGGTAGCAGAAAGCTGATATCTAAAAACTAAGAGCTAAGAAATAGCTGAAAGCTGGTGGCAGAAAACTGTGTATGAGCAGTGAATAATCGAGTGATTGAGAAAGAAGAACTGTTGGGACGAGGAGTGGATAGATGAATGATTAAGAAATATAATTAAATAAAAATTACCGATTAGTAGAAAATTACTGAATTTTAGTGAATTGCTGAATGATTAGCAGATAATTGTCCCTACACCTGAAGCCGAGAACCTTCAATGACCTTCTTGGTAGTGATGGGTTTTTATTTTGGGTAGTATTACACCCATCACCGGCCTATGAACACGTTCGTGGGTGGGATATATAATTAGCGGTTAACATGGACGGTTTATAGAAAGCTTTTTAAATTTGATGCACCTAGAGGTTTCAGAATTTGTTGATTTTTTTTGTAGATGTACGATCTAAGGAGAGATAATCATCCTAACAAAGAATCAGCAACTAACGATTCGGATGTGTATATGTCAACGTGGTGGATAGTTTGCTCGCGGCAAACGGATGCATGTGGTACCCACCTATGAATCACACCATCCTTTAGATTCAAGCACTAAACTTCAGCTTACATGCCATTCAGTTTTGGAGGTGGCCACAACAGAGGGACGGTGCGATTCTCGGTGGCGTTGGGGTCCTGTGGTGGGTGCCTTATGTTGCACACCCAATGAAAGAATGTTATGGATGAGTCACCTCATCTGCTAAAAAATTGCAGCCATTCAAGTATTGGGGCTTCACAGATCTGGAATGGGCCTTTCTCTTCAAGCTACTTCCCTCAACTGCACCAACAACAGAGTCGAGCTAACCATCTCCTTCCTTCTTGGGTGGGCATTGAAGCTCCTTATATTACGGAAAGAGAAATGCTATTCATCCCGAAGGTTTTACCCATTCGTCTCGGTACAACTGACATGGCAGTGTACAATTGGTGGCTGATTTTCACTAGCAACATTTCAATCTTTAACGCCGCCAGTTGTAAGCTGCCACCTGTCGTACCAAGCGGAATCGGAAAAACCTTCGGACTGAATAGCATTTCGCTTTCGGAAAAACCCACAAATGATACTGTTCAAATCCAAATCCTCGCCACCCAAGTGTGAGAGGCTAAAGGGTGTTATTTTAACTTTCGCCCCCAAGGCTATCCCCGTTTTTTGAGGGTACACCCTACTTTTTAAAAAATTTGACTTACACCACCATTCCGTCTGCGAGCTGTCTATGGGCATTAGGAGGGTTGAGTTGAGTTTCATGAGCTGGCCTACTTTCAATATTGCCCATGTTTGTGTGGCTGAATCAATGGTTGAGATTTTAATGGCCTTTTAGGCTTAATCAAACACCTAAGATTATTTGTCCTAAAATTGGGGTTGAGTCATCCCAAAAATTGAGTTTATCCCCAATTAATCCACTGTTGATGCCATCACGGAGGAGAAAGATTACGTCTTGATCGATCTGTCGGTCAATCCCTCCGTCCCCCGTCCTTCGTTACCTCCTGATCAATCTTGAAAGGTTTGCTTCTCATCCCTAATTCATTCCCCTCCCCCCCCCCCCCCCCCCTTTTTTCTCTTCAGAGACAAATAGAAATGGCCAAGAGAAAAGGAGAAGTAGGAGGGTGCTCTGTTCTTGACTCACAAGAGGCTCTGATTCTCTTATTCATGATGGGTATGCACTATTTTTACCCATAGTTGTCATTCTCCATTCTCTCCATCTGGATCTTATTTATTCACTAGATTATTGTCCTTTTTGCTGAGTTTATTTTTCCTAAAATTGGAGATAAGTTCAACCCAATTAATCCACATTTTCCTTCAATTCTGGTCAACAAGCGTGTCAATGAATCGGTGATCAAGGGACCGGCCTTGTTCCAAGGGATTATCCCTAAAATTAAGCTCATCCCCAATTTTAGAAAAAATATTCTCTGTCGTTTGATTAAAACCTGAAAGGCAATTAAAATCCAAACTGTTGATTCAGCCACACAAGTAAGAGCAATATCAAAATAGGCCAGCTCATGAAAGCAAGCTTCGCCCGGCCTAACATCCATAGACAGCTCGCAAAACAGAATGAAGACGTAACCAAATTTTTAAACAAGTCCGGGGGTGTACCTCAAAAAACAAGGACAAACTTGGGGGGGTGAAAGTCAAAATTACCCAGTAATTTTTGCTTGGAAGAGAAGTTGCTTTTAGGAGTATCGTCTTGGGATATGTTTTTGGAGTGATAATTTGGAGTCAGTAGTGCCCAGAAAATTCCTTACAGGGTTTTGTTTGTTGGCGATTGAACACGGTCACAGATTGAACAATGTTGATTGTATTCTACAACTGACTCGTCTCATCAATCACATGAAGTTTTTGATGGTATTATGCTTATTATTTGTTCAAATCCAAATATTATCCCATATATATAGACTTTAATATTAAAAAAAAATTGTTGCCTAGGCCACGCCTCGCCTAGGTAGGCATGACCATCTAGGCATTGCCTGACCGCCTTGACAACACTAAATTTTTTAGACAGAAAATGTGAAACTTTCTACAGTAAATTTAAATGATTGTACATTAATAGGCTGATAGTAGCTTGCCAAACCATCTTAAATTCTCGGAAAAAAAATTGTACTATTTTGATATGTTGTCATTCAGCTCGTCTCCAATAGACAGTTAATAACATTACCCATTTCTCAATTTGAATAAATTACAACTTTGGAACTTAACTTTTAATCGTTACTTTAACTATAATTAAGCTTGTTCAGTGATCATCTTAAGTTAAAGATTATAGATTAACCTTTAATTCCCAGTAAATGCATAGTATACAATTCTGTATTTGCTCTTGTTCACATATGAATAGGTTCAAAACTCAACCTAGTATGATATTTGGTAACTCAAACTTTTTAAGTTTTTAGTAATGTTTATTCTCCCCCCCCCCCCCCCCCCGCTCCAAAAAAAAAAAAATGATTTGACCGACGTATATCAGATGAACTTGTATATATTCCAAATCCATGTTGGTACAGTGATTGGTTTTTTCATGAGTAATGAATGCAATTTGAACAAACCGAGGGACGATCTGCTGACGACTCCACGTGAAGAGGAGAGCTGGCATCTCCTGATTGGCGGAACTATGGGCCATGTGATGAGCACTAGGGGGATGTCATGTGTGTGAGTGGTGGCTGACGACGGAGGCTAGCGCTCGGCTGGTCGGTGGTGGGTAGCGGCGACCGACGATGCGGGGGACAGTGGGCGACATCGGTGGGTCGCCGGTTGCGGGTGGTGGCCGACGGGGCGGTGGTCCATCTCTCTTGTTCTTATTCTATTCGCCACCGTATATGTAAAATTAACTATTAAAATGGAAAGTCTAAAGTTTTTTAAATTTGATATACTTTGAGATTTTAGAATGTGTTTGATTTTTTGTAGATATGCTATCTAAGCTGAGTTAATCATCCTCATAAAGAATCCATAAATTTTAAAACCTCTATTAAACAATTAAGATGTGTATATATCTACGTGGCGGATAGTGCACATGGGGCCCACCCATGAATCACACCTTTTCTTAGATTCAAGCACTAAACCTCGGCTTACGTGCCATTCAGTTTTGGACGTGACTGTATCAGGGGGACGGTGCGATTCATGGGTAGACCCCACCCGCATTTGTCCGGTGGGAGTGAACTATCCACCACGGCAGCATATACACCTGTTCCACCGGATAACGCCCTCGTCTTGTCGTTCGTTGGGGTCCTGTGGTGGGTGCAACATGTTGCGCACCCAATGAAAGAGGGGTTAAATTGAAAAATGGTGGGTGCCACTCCAGGACCCTCCCCCTCGATCATGTAGTAATAGGGAAGGTATGTTCATGTTATAGATGGGTCACCTCATCTGCTAAAAAAACTGCAGCCAGTCGAGTATTGGGGCTTCACAGATCTGGAATGGGCCTTTCTCTTCAAGCCACTTCCCTCGACTGCACCAACATCAGAGAGTCAAGCTAAGCATCTCCCTCCTTCTTGGG
Source organism: Chamaelirium japonicum (assembly GCA_947650365.1). NCBI lineage: Eukaryota > Viridiplantae > Streptophyta > Magnoliopsida > Liliales > Melanthiaceae > Chamaelirium > Chamaelirium japonicum. The sequence continues at coordinate 29,525,726 of OX393558.1, read as the reverse complement.
TGGGCATTGGAGTTCCTTATATTATGGAAAGAGAGATGCTATTCATCCCGAAGGTTTTACCGATTTCTCTTGGTACGACTGACGTGGCAGTGTACAACTTGTGGCTGATTTTCACTAGCAACATTTCAATCTTTAACGCCGCCAGTTGTACGCTGCCACCTCTATCGTACCGAGCGGATTCGGAAAAACCTTCGGGCTGAATAGCATTTCGCTTTCGGAAAAACCCACAAATGATACTGTTCAAATCCAAAGCCTCATCACCCAAGTGTGAGAGGCTAAAGGGTGTTATTTGAACTTTCGGCCCCAATCCCTGTTTTTTGAGGTACACCCCACTTGTTTAAAAATTTGACTTGCACCCTCATTCTGCCTGCGAGCCGTCTATGGGCATTAGGTGGGTTGAGTTGGGTTTCGTGAGCTGGCCTGCTTTCGATATTGTCCATGCTTGTGTGGCTGAATCAATGGTTGAGATTTTAATGGCCTTTTAGGCTTAATCAAACAAGCACAATTATTTTTCCTAAAATTGGGGTTGAGTCATCCCCAAAATTGAGCTCATCCCTAATTAATCCACTGTTGATGCCGTCACGGAGGAGAAAGATTACGTCTTGATCGATCAGTCGGTCAATCCCTCTATCCCCCCGTCCTTCATTACCTCCTTATCAATCTTGAAAGGTTTGCTTCTTATCCTTAATTCATTTTTCTCGGTGTCATCCCCAATTAATCCATTTTGGGGATGAAATCTCGTGTTGTGTAGTAGTTTAGAATTTGGCTTCTCATGTTGTTCAGCTCCATGATCCCACTTCTCTTCAGACAAATAGAAAGGGCTGTTATTGACTCACAAGAGCCTCTGATTCTCTTAATCATGATGGGTATGCACTCTTTTTACCCATAATTGCCCTTCTCCATTCTCTCCATCTGGATCTTATTTATTCACTAGATTATTGTCCTTTTTGCTGAGTTTATTTTTTCAAAAATTAGAGATAAGTTCATCCCCAATTAATCCACATTTTCCTTCAATTCTTATCAACAAGCCTGTCAATGAATCGGTGATCAAGGGACCGGCCTTGTTCCAAGGGATCATCCCTAAAATTAAGCTCATCCCCAATTTTAGAAAAAAATAATCTCTGTCGTTTGATTAAAGCCTAAACGGCAATTAAAATCCAAATTGTTGATTCAGCCTCACAAGTAAGAGCAATATCAAAATAGGCCAGCTCATGAAAGCAAGCTTCGCCCCGCCTAACGTCCATTGACAGCTCGCAAACAGAATAAAGGCGTAATCAAATTTTTGAACAAGTGGGGGTGTACCTAAAAAAGGGAACAAACTTGGGGGGGTGAAAGGCAAAATTACCAGTTATTTTAGCTTGGAAGAGAAGTTGCTTTTTATTTTATCCGAGCTACCCAACATCAGAGAAGTAACTTAATAATATGGGAAATTCTAAAATTAAAAAATTGATACAGCAGAGAAGCAACATAATAATTTAAAAAAAAATTAAAAGGAAAGTAGTGATTAATTACATTGACCGACTCCATTCATGAACCCAAATACACTACTCGGGATGGAGAGGGGGGGAAAGAAAACAAAAAAAAAAGGATGAAATATTAGAAAGAATAAACCGACAGACAGCAATAAATATACTTCTCCCTCCCTCCCTCCCTCCCTCGGTTCGCCCCGAGTTTGTATACAGAGCAAGATCATAAAGAAAACTACAACTCCATCCCACCCCCATCCTCCTTCCGCGATCCGAGAACGGGCGAGCATGCCTCGTGCCCATGCCACATGCGTCCTTCATGTGCTCACAGCAGGGAGCAACCCCATGTTCCCGATGCTGTGAGGGCGCTTGGGCCTCCACTCCGTCCGCCCCCTCACGATCTCAGCACCGCACTCGAGGCGCAGCAAATGCTGGCACTCGACAAGGGTTTCCGGCGAGCCGTCGCCGGAAACTGTGGTCAGAGACTGCAGCACGCTGTCCCTCCCGCACTCCCTCCTGTATTCCAGGGTCATGCTCGCGAGCTCGCGACTCTCCAGGATTGTCATTGGAGCACTCTGAAGAAAAAGTTGACGCCCGTTAGATTCTGCCGTGCAACGGTTATTACTAAATCACAGCTCAGCATGTATCGAAATATAAGAGGGACAATAGAATCGGTCTGTCGGGTTCACCAACCAACCGTGTTCCGCTTGGATAATGTGTTCAAATGATTCCATGGGCCCCTGGGCCATGTGCATGTGCATGGGTTGCCATCCACAGCAAAGGAGGACACCTAACAAGTCTCGAAAGGGTCTCCAACAAATTGTATTTATGTGGATGGAAGAAGATGTGTTCGTGCATGCCATGTGCAACCAACCGGTGGTCCACCAAACTTCGATCAGTTTACATTGAGGAACCGTAATAATTAATTAACAGTCCAAAGTTTGTAGGCAAAAACAGGTGGCAGAGTCAAAGAGCAAGGAATACAAAAATGGGTGGAGGAAAGAACGCAGGAAACGCTTCTACAATGGAAAATCAGGAATTCTTTCAAAGCTCCGATTGTCCGAGGAAATTGCAAGCCAGTTTCCAAAGCACTTCGCACATGTCTATATCAGATCCTTACTCAAAAGGCACAATATCAGAATTAATAAAGAAGTCCAACCTAGAGGCCTCACTACAGCTGGAGAAATATTAACTGATTGAGATTGTTCTCCATTGAGTAATAGAGAACAATATAATAATCATGGAACCCTTCCCATCGAAGCAGAACTGGACGGAGGGGATGGAACTACCGATCCTGGAAATAATGGCAAGGGCTTGGGCAAACATGCTATGCTTGAGTCACCGGAAATGCAAGAAAATCATAGGTGACTTGCAAACATAGAAATTGATAACCGAATCCCCCCCGCAAGCTGATGTGGTGATCTTGAACTAAGAAATAGACCTAGAAGCTCTTGATGATGATGACGACACAGATGAAGACGATGATACGATAATCAGATATTAGGTAGGGGAAGGTAGAAAATGATACATCAGCAAAGATTAAAAAAATCTGAATTTTTATGACGTGGAGTTTCTTCCACAGAGGTTGCCACTACTCAAAAGCTACTATAGCTGATTGTATGCTAAATAAACTGATGTTGGCAATTATGGAGAGCATGTATAAAACCTTTTTCATTGTGAAGATTGTGATTCTATTATTTATTTTGTAAACCAAAAAAAAAAAGTAAAGTGAGAAAAGTAAGAGCCATAAACTCAATTTCCAGAACCAAGCAAAACATCAATTGAGGCAGCATTGCTCATTTCAAAAATCAAGGTAACAACATGCACGAGGAAATCAATTCTCAGGAATCGGTAAAAAAAAAAAATAAAGAATTTAAAGTACCTCAAGAATCCAGCCGATATATTTAACATTGTTCACGTGCTGATTGACATCAAGATCACCCCATCGAGGCTGGTTTTCAGAATGAAAAATGAATTTCCACATCATAAGGCAGGGAGACGCAAGATGAAAGGCGATTAAATAGATATAACTATATGATAACATATTATCAAAGAATCACATGTCAATGTGACACTTACACTTAAACCCCTTCGAACATAATCTGCCGTATCATCATTAAGCTTAGGAAGCTTTCTGCCATCCTCATCCACAATTGCAACATGCTCCACAAAATACGGCTCTATTTCCGCTCTAACCTCCTCTGGTATTTTAGACAATCTCCTTGTGTGTTTGTTCATCATCACCCAAATACTGCACACGGAGACCAAAACCAAACATCACGCAAGGTACACAAATTCATCGTAACTTAAACAACAATCTAGCATGAATACCAAGAATAGACAGAAATTCTTCGGAAAGCTAAGAAAGACAGATGAGACTCGAAACAATGGCCACAAAATGATGAACGTAGCTACCAACCTGGTAGCTCTCATGATTGTTTGACCCGTCTGGCAATCGCGGACATGCCAATCACGGCGCATCCCATTTTTCCCGGATGCACCAACCCACGTATCAACTTGAACAACATCTCCCCTAAAAGCATAGATAAAAAAAACATTGTTCAAACTTTAATTGATACACATATTAGAGGATTGAGCTAAAAAATTAATGCAATTCAACTTATACTGAAAAGCAATCAAACTTAATCAAAACATAGAGCTGACCTAAGGTGTGGGTGGGTACAGAAACTATTAGGAATCACTTAAAACTATGACCTAGAAATTGGCCAAATAAAGACAGTCAAGGGGATAAGAATCCAAAATAAATGATAGAAGACCCAAGAGTCATAAGGTGACCAGGAGATTACAAGTCTGCTTTGAGTTTCCCAGTAAAATTCATGAAATATTCCAAGCAGCCCATTCTTGACCAATTATACTATGATGAACAACAACATAATCGAGAAGTTAACTCTAGCAAAAAAACAGCAAATAGGAGAAGTTGAACTTGAAAACTAAATCACTTCAACAACTTATAAAATTCAAATCAATCTCAATACTTCCACCTGACAAGAAACTCCTGGTATTTCACATGCTCATACGATATCCCGATATTTCACATGTTTATATAGTATCAAATCATAAGTCTCCGCTTAGGCTTTCCTTGAAAAGGGCAGTAAATATTCAAAACAGCCCTTCTGGACTAGTAATAATTTGATTCCCATAGCCATAACCATCAAGCCATGTCCCATCTACTTGGGGTTGGCTTTATGAATCCTTTTTCGCCATTGCCGATCCCAAGCCCAGATGAAAAAGGTTGAGGGTTGATGTTAGGTTGAAAAGGCCAATCGTAAAAAACCAACTCAAACTGTGAAATGGAATCCAACTTCGATCAACTAGTTACAATTTGATTCAAGCATTAAAACAGCAAAAAAGTTAAATATAGATTTAAAAAGTAAGCCACTTGAACAACACATCTTATCTGCACCTAGGCTATATAGGTACCAAAGCCATTGGTGTTGAATGCTTCGGATACATGTTTCCAATGGGAACGGGCAAGCAAAGAATCCCTACTATTACATATAACCACAGTCATTAGGCTTACAAATAGGAGCCGAATAAAAAAAATTACTATTAAAAAAACAAACTTGAGAAATTTAGTTTGGAGAAGGAACTAACCATGAAGGATAACGTTCCACAAGAACCTGCATTTTGGTGACAACCCATATGAGATCTTTTCTACTCATCTCGGGCGTAGCACCAAACCCATCACCAAGGAGCCCGGCACCCCTGACATGATTTAGCGCCGTTTCCTGCACATTCGTACTTCGATTTGTGATGTCAAAGGTGAAACGAACCCATATCAAGCATGCTAAAGCAGTTGTTGTCCAACCCACCCACCTGTAAATGATTCATTAATGTCTCTATAGAAGCTGTTCGATCGGCCCCAATCTCATACGACCGAATAGAAAAATTCTGCCTGAAGACAAGCCCGTCCTGCACGATCTTCCCGAGGCCGAACGCGTCGGCCAGCATATCCGGCCGCCGCGGCTTCCAGTCGATCAGCGTCCACTGCTTCTCGGCCGCCAAGAAGATGGTGGTGATGGCAGCAAGGAGCATGCTCCAGTCTGGCAATTGGTTGTAGAATGTCCTCGGGCCTGCAGAAGGAGCATCTTCCTCTACCTTTTGGGTGCTGGTCTTGAGGGCAACCTTGGTTCCGTTGATCTTAGGAAGCGCTTGGGCATTAGCCTTAACCTGCAGCCCCCTAGAGGCCGATGATGGTTTGGATGTGAAACCCTGGGCACCCAAATTATCTGGGCCTCCCCCATTTGAAGCTTTCACCAAGGAAGCAGAGGAGGACGATGGAGTAGGGAAGAACGAGGATGCGGCGATCGCAGCTACCATGATGACGATACGGTTAACCTTCTGGGAAACGATCAGGGATTAGAGATCAAGATCCCACCACCACAGAAGACCAAAAAGAAAGAAATAGAAAACTCTTTCAGTATCAAATATACCTAATTAACAATCAGCAAATTAAAAGCTATAAACTTCATATGTATCTCATCAATTCATTAACCATTAAATTTAGGAATAATGAAAATTTAAAAAAAGGCAAACATTTCAAACGGGGCTTAATGATTGGTCATATTACACAAAAAATTAGACCAAAATGTACCAGGGTTTCAAACAAAATCGAAAAATCACAACAAACCTAATCCAAGGAGATAGAACGATGACTATCAGGGCAAAAATCTCTCAACCCCCGACGCCATGAACAGGCATCAAGCCAAAGAAACCAAATAAATCGTGACAACCAAAAAAAAACTGTAAAACAGTAATTTAAACCAAGCCATACCAGATCTAGATGCCAAGTTCTCGTCTTTTTGCTTTAAAATTCAACAGGGGAAAAAAAAGAGAACAATCTCAGCTCATGACACCGAATGAAACCAAAAATAATCAATCATCCAACACCGATCATCCCCCCCCCCCCCCCCCCCCCCCCCACGAAATCATGATTCCGAACCAAAACAAATCAAAAAAAAAAAACAACGAGAGGATGAAAATTAGGAACCAATCAGAGCTCCGAGAAAACACGAGATCCATGGAAAACGAGCGGAGTAGAAGGCACAAAAATCCAAAATGCGTGCAGACAAACAACATCGCATCAGAGCTTCACCTGGCCAAGGTAGAAGACAAACGCCCTCCGCAGAGAACCCTAGCTCAGCTGCTCAGTTGCAGGCTCCCACGGCTAGGGTTTCCTGATCCTTCCACGCCCCCTTCCCCCTTTTTCTTTCTAGGTCACGGTTCTGTTATCCGCGGAAAGAGAGAGAGAGAGAGAGAGAGAGAGAGAGAGAGATGGAACGGAGGGGAGGGATTCACCTTTGAAAGCGGTTACTTTAAAGTGGTGGCTCTCTCACCGCTGTCGGCTAACCCGCGTATTTATACCATATTCTGACCCCCGATCGAACCCTCCGTCGTACCAAGCTCGAGCGGACGAGACGGCCAGAAGACACAAATGCCCCCCCACGCCATCGTGAAATTACGAGGACCGAGTCGGCAGGTCAGCACTTTCAAATTTTCACCCATACAACTTGGGTAAATTACACTTTACCCCCCTAAAGTTTAGCTCAAAAATACTTAACCCTCTTGTAGTTTATTTTGTTCCAAATCGCTCCCTAAAGCTGGAAATGTTAGCACAATACTCCTTTTATCAACTAATTAATTTCCTCGTTTGGTAACTTTTATATGATCAAAACTGAATTGAAAGGAGCAAAATATAATTTTTAACTATAGGGGGTTAAGTGTTTTTGAGGTAAACTTTAAGAGGAGCAAAGTATAATTTATCCAAAAAAAATTAAATTTTTTACCGGGTCAAAATTGTTGACCGAAACCAATTCATCACCACCACGAGATTATTTAAAATTTTATTTTGAAAAATTATTTTAATCATAGTTAGTCAATGTATGTATAGACGTAAGAGGAATGCTATTCAGTCCAAAGGTTTTCCCAATTTTGACGATCCGATTGACATGGCAGTGTGCAACTGGTGGCTGAAACCCACAAGCGACATTAAGTCTTTTGCACCATTTGTTGCACGCTGCCACGTCAATCGGGCTAAGCAAAATCGGGAAAACCTTCGGGCTGAATAGCATTTCTCATAAATGTAAAGAGTATAGTAAAGATACTGAATAACCAATTTTCTTAGAAGAAATGATCCGATAGCTTGAATGGCACTCAGTCTGAACTGATGGCTGTAGATGCATCGTTTTCACCGTCTTCCAATACGAGCACAAATCACTAGGGGTGTAAAACCAGCTAGGTCGGAGTTGGGCCGACAAAGAGCAGGCCCATTCGGGTTTTACACTGTTTTGGGTCGGGGCAGGATTGGATTTTCGGTAGAGAACAAGTAATGCACCTAACCACTAGGCTATCATTCTCTTAATGATACATTGTATGCATATATATTATATGGAAAAATTTCAGACATTTTATTTGGGTTATCAGGCTAGCCCTTTGGGTCTCGGGTCGGATCGGATCAGGCCGCAGGTGATTGGGCTGGTTTTACACCCTTACAAATCACTACTCTTTTTTAAGGCATAAAACTTGTTAACAATCTCAATTTATCAATCATTTATGAGCAATGTTGTTCAACCATCTAGTTGTCCATGGGGACGGGTCGGGCTAAGTGTGATTCACTTGTTGGGCTTGATGTCAAACGGATGGTTTTGATCGGGTGCCACATCGGGATCGTCTAATTTATAATCTGGATGGAAAACATGTAGTTTTTTTTTAGGAATAGAAAGCAGGATGACTGAGAGAAGCAATTTCTATTATTTATAGGATCATGCCTCGTTTTGCAGAAGTAAGGCTCCACACCTACGGTGATAGATGTGATTGACCATTATACACCGTAGAGTTTTTATAGTTTTTTATTGAGAAATGCTATTCAGTTTGAAGGTTTTTTCGATTCCGCTCAGCCCGATTGACGTGGCAGCGTGCAACTGGTGGTGTGAAGGATTTAAATGTCGCTAGTGGGTTTCAATCACTAGTTCTATGATACTAAGTCAATCTGGCGGGCAGAATCAGAAAAACCTTTGGGTTGAAGAGCAGTTCTCTTTTATATTATTTAGCAGTGGATATGGTCCAATGTATTCTTAAGACATAGTGCTTCGAGCGGATTATTTGTGGTTAATTATTGTTCTTTACTCTATTTTTCACAATTCTTACCATTTATGTTCGTACTTTATCAAGTATGTTTAGTTTGAATTAAGATGGATTTAATTAAAAGCTTAGGTATTATATTAAGGTTTTTAGTGGAATCTGATGTAAAAAAAATTACCATGTTTGGTTTGGTTGAGTATACCTAAATATTAAAACAAGCATTTTAAAATTCGATAAAAATTCCATTTGTTGTGAAGTTTGCGTCGGGTGACAATGGGCGAGGTCATAATGAGTAATTTTGGTGGAATGTGCCACATCACAAATTTTCTGGTAGTACAAAATTGACTTTTTTTTTTTTTGTGAATCGATCGACATCACATTTGAGCGAGGTCTGGACAGGGACCCTATCAGTAGGTCTGTCAAAAGGCAAGATCAGGATAGGGCTGCGATCAAATCGGACCTGACCCTTTGTTTTAGGAGGTAGGCCCTAGTTCGGTCCTAGCCCTTCAGAACCAGAGAATGATGGGTCTTAGGTCGGCCCTTCATGGGCCAGAGCCAAGTTTATATCACTAAGATAAGGATTATCAACGTATCTATTTATTCAATTAGGCCATTAAAGATGGATTAAATCTTTTTTTTTTCTTCCTAAACTACTCTTATGCCCCTACCTTTAGGCTTTTGACATTTATTTAAAACCCCACTCATTTATTCATGGTTGAGACTGATTATACAACTTTAAAAGTATTATAAGTCTTATGAGTGTTATATGATACTTATAATACTAATATATCCAAACTTGATAACTCCAATTCCTATAGGGTTACAGTGAGTGACCGATTAATTACTGATTAGTCCCACTTAGTCATTGATTTAGCTCCTTAATAAGTATTATATATAATATATAATTTATGTATATGAAGGGCAGGGCCGGGCCATAGATTTTCCTAACCCGGTCCTCATCTTGGAGGACTTATGAAAACTAGGCTTGGTCCGGCCCTCAGGTCCTTGGCAGACAGGATTTTGAAGGGCCGAGCTGGATCAGGTATCCTCTCCAAAGGGTCAAATAGACAGACCTACCTATCAGTTACCTATTCGATGAAGGCAAAATATGATCCTAGGCACTAAGAGCCTAACACTTAAGCTAGCTAGCACCCTCACAAAATAGGCTCTTTTAGGTATTACATAGTCTTACACTTTTACTTCAAACCAATTTCGACTCTAGACTCCATGCATAGACACGATCGAATGTGTCTTCTATGGGAGGAGGGGAGGCACACTATCCAAGCAAGCCTATGTTGTCTAGCACTAGTGTATTCCCGTGCCTGTCGGCACTGCAGCGGGCCGCCTTCGACGACAACACACCTGAATGCCTTCGGCAACAAAACACTTTCGACGACAACACCGGCATTCATAGGGATAACCACTTCCTCGCCCATGCCGATTGGTACGAAGCGGGCGCCTTCGGCGTGATCAACTCCCCCTCTCCCTATAATTGATCAATCACAGCTATTTCTATTCGAACAGATTTCTCGAGATCGACCCGATAGTTTGGGACGGTCGAAATTTCAGCAGACGGGTTTTATAGCGGTTGATGCGAACAATGATCACAGGATGAACGATCAGGTTTAGTGCAGTTTAAATGAGCCAGGATTTTAATGTTTAGTACAGTTTAAATGGGTCGGGATTTGAAACCAAGAGGAGGGAGTTGGTTGATGGGGAAATAGAGGCTGTGCATTGATTTTTGAATGAATGGTTAGATTTATTCGGTTCATTTTTGTCTAGTCAACTTTTCCTTGTCAGCTTTCGTTTTGTCTAGTCAACACAAAACCGACGTGCCATATTATATAGATTGTTTTTTCTTAAGATAAGTTCCAATATAATTTTAAAAAAACAGACGGAAAAAAAAATATTGCATTTTACACCGTATTCAAATCAAAATAAAAATATTGTGTTTAAAAAACATAAATTTAAGAGTAGAAAACAGCATACATGTTGTGTGTACCTTAGTGAATATAGGAAGAGGAGCAAACCATATATAGGTAAGCATTTGATAAGGTCCTACTTGGTCGACTGATCGAACGACTTGAAGAAGTTGACCAGAGGGAGTCGATCGATAGGAACAGTTGACCGATCGGACGAAGGAGTCGACCGACTAGTCAACCGATGGGAGTTGACCGACCAGACAACCTATGGGAGTTGACCGACCAGTCAACCGGTGGGAGTCAACCGACTAGATGACCTGAGGGAGTCAACTGTCCGATCGACCAGAATTACTAATCGACCGGCTGACCAGAGTTGTCCGACCGGCCTATCCTTATCTCTTAATATTAGATCGATCAACACATAAGAATTGACTGATCGGTCATCCAGCTGCATAAAGGACACATTCAGGAGGAGGTGCAGCTAGTTAGTCGAATGAGCCTGACTGGCCAACCGACTAGTCAACCTGCCAATGTCGATTGACCGGTCGATCTGTTATCCAGCTGGTCGACCGATAGACCAAGATGCAGATAAATCAGAGGAGAACCCCGCTTTTTCCGCTCCGAAGCAGCTCCGATATTCACGCTAAAAGTTGGTCCTAAGATCATGTACCAAGAGTTTTTGATAGTTATACCCGAAAATCTCAACCCGGCGACAATTGCGGGTGGATAGTCCACGCCATGAGATCTCCGATCAACCTATCGGCAAACCCTGCGTGGGGTACTGTGACGACCAAGATCCAATAGGCCAATAGCCAAGAGCCAAGACTCTTGAGGCGGGAATGCCAAGATGGATGAGGTGAGGTGAGGTGAGGTGAGGTGAGGTGTACAAGGCCATGAGTTAGCCCCACATCGCTTGGAGAGAAAGAGATCATGAGCTACTTATATAATTTTTCCTCCCAAATATAAAAGACGCGTTTTAAAACCGTGCGCCGCTACGGATTTCGTAAGAACTCCGTAATTAAGCGTGCTCAGGCGAGAGTAGTACCAGGATGGGTGACCCCCTAGGAAGTTCTCATGCGGGCACGGGCAAAGCGGACAATATCTTATGTGCTTGGGGCAGATGTTATAAAATGGTATCAGAGGCAGTTCTCCTCGGGATGGGGGGGTCTAACCCTACACGAGGACGTGTAGCCCTAAGGGGGGTGGATTGTGACAACCAAGATCCAATAGGCCAATAGCCAAGAGCCAAGACTCCTGAGGCGGGAATGCCAAGATGGATGAGGTGAGGTGAGGTGTACAAGGCCATGAGTTAGCCCCACATCGCCTGGAGAAAAGGAGATCCTGAGCTACTTATATAATTTCCCCTCCCAAACATAGCAAACGTATTTTAAAACCGTGCGCCGCTACGGATTTCGTAAGAACTCCGTAGTTAAGCATGCTCGGGCAAGAGTAGTACCAGGATGGGTGACCTCCCTGGGAAGTTGTAATAACAGGTACTAGTAAAGAAAAAAAAAACTAAATTTTAAAACTAAAACCTAAACCCAAACCCAAACCCAAACCCCATCTCTCTCTCTTTCTTTCTCTCCCTCTCTCAGCAGCTCACTCACTCACTCTCTCTCTCTCTCTCTCTCTCTCTCTCTCTCTCTCTCTCTCTCTCTCTCTCACCTCAACTCCCCTAAACCCGAACCCAACCCGATACCCCCTCGTTCTCTCTCTCTTTCTTCTCTTCCTCTCTCAGCAGCTCACACACTCTCTCTCTCTCTCTCCTCAACCCCCCCAAAACCCGACCTGCTCTCTCTCTCTCTCTCTCTCTCTCTCTCTCTCTCTCTCTCTCTCTCTCGGATCTCACACTCTCTCTCTCGGATTCACCCATTCCCCCCCCCCAAACCGAACCCGATCTCCCCCCTATACCCTAGCAGCCGCCCGCCGCTCACTAGCAGCCGCCCCCCCTCATCCCGAGCCGAATTTCTCGCCGGCCACCGCCGCCGCCCCTATCCTCTACCCTAGCTGCCGCCCTCCTCCACCCTAGCCGCCGCCCCCCCTACACCCTAGCAGCCCCCCCTACCCTATCAGCCGATCCCTTTTTACCCCTTTTTAAAACCCTAGAACCAGCCCGACTTCATTCCCCTCCAATCCTTCCCTCTCTCTCCGACCCCACCCGATCTCCTTTCTCTCCCCTGATTTCTCTTCGTTGTGGTGGACTGTGTATCGCCGGCCGGAGCAAAGGCAGCCGGCGCCGGAGGGAAATTAGCCGCTAGAGGAGCCGCGGCCGCCGCCAACGACCATTTCCCACTGAGCAGCCCAGCCCAATCCCCCTCACCTCTCTCGATCTGTCCTTTTTCCCCGAGGAGCCTCACACGCACTGTACCGGAGCTCGGGAGGAGTAGCCAACGCCGGAGCTACCGAACAGGTTAGCACACCTCTGTCATGTTCTTTTTTTTTGTGTGTGTGTGGATGCGACCAACCGCCAGCTCCCCTTTGTCGCCTTCCATTTGATCGCGACCAGGGCTGCCAGTTGTGCAGCCGGCGAGGTCCGACCCAGCCAGACTGGGTCCTCTACCGGCCACCCTACCACCACCCAACCAGCATGAACCAGACCCCCTGTTACCCTCTTGCTCCCGCTGTGACGGTCGTCAGCGGCTTTGCTGCCGGTGGACGGACACCGGGTCTGTATCCCGCCGATCGTCTTCTTTTTTCTTGTGATCAGCCCGACCACCCCGACTATGATTCCTATGGCCCGATCAGGCCGCGATTCTCTTTCCTGACCCTTCGCTGACGTCATCTATGAATGGTCTCGATCGCTACCCCGGCCATGTTTGATCCCTCGATGCCCATGATGCTTGATTCGACCATTTCTCCTGTTTCTCTGAGTCTTTTAAAACCCTTTGTGATGCATGATGGTGAGATGATGATAGGGGTGATAGGGTCAGTGGTGCCCCATCGAGCCAGTACGTGTATTGGGTTCGGCACACCGCCTACAATAATGGATCGATTCATTTGCTAACACGGCTTCCACTGTAATTGGCCATAGGATCAAACCATAATGATCATCCCTAAGGCTTTAACGACCATTGGTCGCGCGTATAATCCTGCGTCGATTACCTCGTCATGAACAAAGCCATCGCCCAATTTGGCACGGCAATTTGGAGCTTACTCCAATAGCAATAGTGACCAACCCCGGATTCGACCAAGCTTTGTAATTGTGCTTGTAAACTCGTACCCCACGTAAGCTCGAGGTAACTCTGGCGTATGACGAATCAAGCCTTAGACCTTAACTTGAGCCCGTGTCTGTTGCAAGTGAAAGTCGAACTGAGCATTCCTTTTATCTAAACCCTGACTTAGATGCCCTTAAAATAATAAATAGGTAATATGATTCCTTTCTTGCCAGATTTTGTTCGTGATGATCCAATGGAGGCAGAGCAGAGGTGAATTACCGGGAGTCTGCACGCATTGACCAGGTGACATCTACTTCCCTTGCGTGGTCTTTAATAGTGGGAAATGAGAATGACTAAAGGCAGGTATCCATAACGCTGCATGCAGGTCCCGCCGGACATCGTCGCATGTGGTCGAGTGGACCCTGCCTTGCATGCGGAGTCGCGAGTCCGGCGACGCATGCTTAATAATATTAATAATTAAATAATAATCTTTCTGCTGATTGTTTGGATACCGTAAGTAGGAATTCCCTTAAGTTTTGAAAATTAATAATTAAATAATAATTATCGGGTCCCACCCTCCTAAGTGGAGTGTGGAGACCCGGGCACACGGGAATACGGGTGAGAGTAACTGTTGTGAGTGCGGTGCGAATCTCGGGGTAAAACATCATAGTTATTTTATTATTATAATACTCAATCATGTGGGAAGATTGGATCCCGTGCACGCAAGGGTCGTGAACCACCTGGCATGCACAGCCGAAGACCAGTAGGCTAAGGGGTCACGGGCAAGGGTTGTGGTAAAGCCAATAGGAGTAGCCCTCTAGTGGGGATTGGCCTAGCAACTCTGTCCTGGGATAGTTGAAGTCCCCAAAGTAACGCAAGTGGGGTGGTAGAGCTCCACTATGAAGGACAGAAAATCCCTTATGATAATCCAGGGTTCATTTTAGGATATATGGTTTATATTGTAATTCATAATTAAGTACTGTAGTATATCTAACGGACTGTATGGTAGATAATCTTGTGACAGTAGGAATTGCATGTGAACATAGATTACTGTTAGACTTAGGTTAATCTTTTGTAAACTTCATTATGTCGTCTCATATTATTAAAGACTACTAGGATGTCACTAGCCATTAATTTGGCTAATCTCCCAATTTCCCATTGGGGGCTACTCTTTCCCACGAGTAGACTCTCCTGCAGGTCCGGAGGTTCGAGAGTAGCAGTTGGAGGCCGGAGGCAGTTTTAGGGTTTCAGTAGTATTTTATTTTGGTATGTAGTTTCGTAGTAATGTAATGGGTGGATTTTGTATAAGAATCATTTAGTTTAAGATTAGTTAATTGTTAGAAGCATTGATACAGCTGAAGTTATTTTGGGTAGGCCTCTTCGTAAGGCCACAAGCCTAGGGTAGCTCACAGTGAAAATATAAGTATCTAAATGGCCTAATTGACTAGCCCTATAGATAGGACCCCTAGACCAGTGTGCTGAGTGTCAGAGAGAGGGTGAGATTCCTAGCTCGCCGTCGGAGGCTTGAGCCTCGTGCTCCCTTAGAGGTATTCCTGTCAGCATGTGATAGCGCCGACAGGCCACACATGCTGAGAGGATAACCCGGTTGAAGGTCAAGCGTGATCATCTCTCTGTTGAAAAAATTTATCTCTCAGCTTTCTTTTAACATAAAAATATTTTCATAAAAAAAATTAAGTTTTAAAATATTCCGTGTTTCACCCTTCTCCTTTTTAAATTTTGAGAGAGTCACAGCCCATTAAGAAACCCTAATTGGTATAGATAGGCGACCAGAGCCTAAACCATTTTGTTTTCCTCATTTCACACCCCAGGGATCGGTTCCAAATTTCTGATGCGTGACAGCTGGTATCAGAGCTTAGGGATATGATTATATGGATTAGGATTGTAGAAGTTGAAGTTTAGGTCTTGGAGTCATAGTATTCTAATATGAGTTGTATTGTAGATGGCGGGTACTAGAAGAGGTAACGGAGCGAGTTCGTCTTCTAAACCTGACGGAACAACGAGGATGATGGAGATGCTCCAAGGAATGGCCACCATGGTTCAACAGCAACAAACAGCGGCCCAACAATAGACTGCTTTAGCTTTGACTGCCCTTGCCCAGGCACAGGCTCGTCAGCTAGCAGAGGGCGAGCGTCAAGGGAGACTTTTAAAGGACTTCAAGGCGATAGAACCTCCAACTTTCAAGGGAGAGCCAGACCCCTTGTAGGCAGATCGATGGTTTCAACAGATAAAGAAGGTCCTTGACGTTTTGGAGGTCGTCGGAGACCGACGAGTCGCTCTTGTATCTTACCAGTTTGAGGCAGAGGCTGACTTCTGGTGGTAGTCGATCTTGCGTTCAAGAACAGCTGATCGAGGAGCTATCTCCTAGTTAGAGTTCGAGGAACTTTTTCGGAGGAAGTTCTTTCCGGTGACTGTGCAAAACCGGTTGAAGATGGAGTTTCTGGCTCTTTCCCAAGGGTCTCTTACTGTGGCACAGTATGAGGCCAAATTCTCAGAGCTTACGAGGTATGCACTGCACCAAGTGGTGACTGATGCCCGGAGGGCAAAGTGTTTTGAGCATGGACCAAAGTCAGAAATCAGGGGTAGGGTTACAGCCTTCTTAGGTCAATCCTATGAGGAGGTAGTTACTCGAGCGTTGGCCATTGAACAAGAGTTGGAAGAATCTCATAAGACCCAAGAGCAGCATCAGGTAGACAACCCTAGTAAAAGGTGCAAGATTTTATCCGGACCACCAGATGATGGACAAGGGAAGAAGAATGGAGGGCTACGACCTTGCTATCGCTGCAAGCGGGAAGGACACAATCGCAGCACTTGTCCTTTGGAAAAAATATGCTTCAATTGTGGACAAGGAGGTCATATGAAGAAGGACTGTCCCGATTCACGTGTATGATGTAAGGATTTAATATGTATCAATAATATGCGATGTGTTTTGATCCTTTTCATGTTGAAATCCTTATGAATTATAGCATATAATTATAGTAAAATTTTAGAGCGCACAGAGGTATGAGGTCCTCCTTTTGTTAGTTATTGTTGTTTTCCGTTGACCTTTAGCATTAGAAACCTAGCCGGTATTTTAGGACTCCTTAATTTTCGTTGACCCTTAGTACTAGAGACCTAGCCAGTATCTTAGGATACCTTGATTCTCCATCGACCATTAGTATTAGAGTCCTAGTTGGTATTTTTAGGATCGTCCATTATTTAGTTTTAGGTATAATAATTGGATTGGTCCTCTTGTTAGTTTTCTCCGGTGCATCGCCGGTTATAATAGAGCTTATCTGTTATGTTAAAATAAATCCTATGAGTAGCAATGATGACCCTTGGGGGTAGTGGTTTCAAAGAGTGTACCAGGAGATGGAAATCTCAGGTAGTAGTTGAGTTCACATGGTTCCTAAATTTTGGAATGTCTCGATGAAGACCCTCGCGACAGGGTACGCACTGTTCCTCGGGAACTTTGGCGGTGGATTATGACTGTCCGGTAGAGGCCATTATGAGGCTACACACTTTCTCTTCGGAGAATTTGGTAGATAAATACGCATTGACTTTTCGGAGACTTTAGCGGTTGGTTTCGCAGTTCCTGTTGGAACTTGCGGCAGAGCGTGCACTGTTTCTTCGAAAACTTTGGCAGCTGGCAGAGCTTGCACTGTTCCCAATCGGAACTTTGGCAGCTAGTTACGCAGTTCCTGTTGGAACTTGCGGCAGAGCGTGCACTGTTTCTTTGGAAACTTTGGCAGTTGGCAGAGCTTGCACTGTTCCCAATCGGAACTTTGGCAGCTAGTTACGCAGTTCATGTTGGAACTTGCGGCAGAGCGTGTACTGTTTCTTCGGAAACTTTGGCAGCTGGCAGAGCTTGCACTATTCCCAATCGAAACTTTGGCAGCTAGTTACGCAGTTCCTGTTGGAACTTGCGGCAGAGCGTGCACTGTTTCTTCGGAAACTTTGGCAGCTGGCAGAGCTTGCACTGTTCCCAATCGGAACTTTGGCAGCTAGTTACGCAGTTCCTGTTGGAACTTGCGGCAGAGCGTGCACTGTTTCTTCGGAAACTTTGGCAGCTGGCAGAGCTTACACTGTTTCCAATCGGAACTTTGGCAGCTAGTTACGTAGTTCCTGTTGGAACTCGCGGCAAAGCGTGCACTGGCCAGATGACAGTGATGTCAAGTTGGAACTGAGATATTTGACTACTGGATAAATGATTAGTGCCTATGTCAAGGACATTTTCTATATAAATGGAATTTGGAAATACTTTATCAGTTAGGAAGAATATTCATTGTTTAGTTGTTTCACCCTGGTTTGTTTTAGTTGCTTACCGGATCTAATAACTTTTATCGCCGTAGTTCTCCTGGCCAAATTTTCATTGGTACTTAGTGGTTCGGAATTATGTTAGTTTCTCCGTGGTCCTTGTCGTGCTAAGTCGTCTTACTTGGGTCTAGCTAGTTTTGTCTGGATTTGCTTCAAGTTGTTTCCAATGATCTCGGTCCTCTTATTCTCACTTTTTTCATATTTCTCAGGTCTCTGTCTAACTAACTCGTTTCATTTAGGATAAGGATTTAATACTTTGCGATAGTTGGCCATTAGGCTTCTAGTATGCGATTTCTTCAGAGTTGCTTTAGTTTAGGACTAGTCACCTAGTTGTATAGTGTGTCTTATGTCGTATCTTAGTTTTCGGCTTCTTTCTGTTCTTTAGTGAGTTTTCTCCTTACCAGGTTCGTGTACCATAGTGTACCCTTTAGAAGCTTTCCAAGTCGTACCCCAATAGCATAGTTGGGTATATTGGTGTTGATTTGTTTCAACGAGTATCAATATTTTCAATTCATCGTTATTTTCCCCTTACTCTTGTTGTTATCTTGGATTCAACATCGTATCGGTTAGTCAGTATGTATGTCGGGATGTCCAATTTGTATCTTAGTTGTGTTTTCTTCGTAAGTTAATGGGCTAGTAGTGGTGGTATAGGTGTAGACGTGTTTGCTCCGGAGAGGAATCTTATAGGATTTAAGTCTAGGGGTACTAGTTCGAGTTATCTAGTTGTCTTCAATTCGGTTCTATAAGTGTATGAGCATAGGTTTATATGTTTCCTCGTTAGTATCGTTAGTGGAGAATGTCTCGTGATTCTGTTTCGTGAATCGGATTGCTACCTCACTTTTGAATAAGGGGGACGCTCCTTATTCAGGGAAGGAAGATAATCCAAAGTCACGAAATTTTTATTAGTCTATAGTTGTTAGGACCACGATTGGACATTATGCCTTGTGAGAGCTCCACGAGCGCCTAATGTCCTAATCCTATCCTAATAATTATGTGACTCAATTGTATAAGTTCGAGTAGTAGTCTAGCCAGTGGCAGAGTCTTTTTCTTTTTGGTATGATTGATGTATTGATTGACCTTCTCGATGGCAGTATTAGAAAGAATATGGTACCAGTTGTGGATGGGCTTTCATTACTTTGGTGGTAAGATTGGTAGAATTGTACCCTCAGTTTAATTGTCAGGATGAAAATTCTATAAAGGTGGGTAGGATGTAATAACCGGTACTAGTAAAGAAAAAAAAACTAAATTTTAAAACTAGAACCTAAGCCCAAACCCAAACCTAAACCCAAACCCGGCCCCAAACCCCATCTCTCTCTCTTTCTTTCTCTCCCTCTCTCAGCAGCTGACTCTCTCTCTCTCTCTCTCTCTCTCTCTCTCTCTCTCACCTCAACTCCCCTAAACCCGAACCCAACCCGATACCCCCTCATTCTCTCTCTCTTTCTTCTCTTCCTCTCTCAGCAGCTCACACACTCTCTCTCTCTCCTTAACCCCCCCAAAACCCGACCCTCTCTCTCTCTCGGATCTCACACTCTCTCTCTCGGATTCACCCATTCCCCCCCTCCAAACCGAACCCGATCTCCCCCCTATACCCTAGCAGCCGCCCGTCGCCCCCTAGCAGCCGCCCCCCCCCCCCCCTCATCCCGAGCCGGATTTCTCGCCGGCCGCCGCTGCCGCCCCTATCCTCTACCCTAGCTGCCGCCCTCCTCCACCCTAGCCGCCGCCCCCCCTACACCCTAGCAGCCCCCCTACCCTATCAGCCGATCCCTTTTTACCCCTTTTTAAAACCCTAGAACCAGCCCGACTTCATTCCCCTCCAATCCCTCTCTCTTTCTCCGACCCCTCCCGATCGCCTTTCTCTCCCCTGATTTCTCTTCGTTGTGGTGGACTGTGTGTCGCCGGCCGGAGCAAAGGCAGCCGGCGCCGGAGGGAAATTAGCCGGCTAGAGGAGCTGCGGCCGCCGCCAACGACCATTTCGCACTGAGCAGCCCAGCCCAATCCCCATCACCTCTCTCGATCTGTCCTTTTTCCCCGAGGAGCCTCACGCGCACTGTATCGGAGCTCGGGAGGAGCAGACAATGCCGGAGCTACCGAACAGGTTAGAACACCTCTGTCATGTTCTTTTTTTTTGTGTGTGTGTGGATGCGACCAACCGCCAGCTCCCCTTTGTCGCCTTCCATTTGATCGCGGCCATGGCTGCCAGTTGTGCAGCCGGCGAGGTCCGACCCAGCCAGACTGGGTCCTCTACCGGCCACCCTACCACCACCCAACCAGCATGAACCAGACCCCCTGTTACCCTCTTGCTCCCGCTGCGACGGTCGTCAGCGGCTTTGCTGCCGGTGGACGGACACCGGGTCTGTATCCCGCCGGTCGTCTTCTTTTTTCTTGTGATCAGCCCGACCACCCCGACTATGATTCCTATGGCCCGATCAGGCCGTGATTCTCTTTCCTGACCCTTCGCCGACGTCGTCTATGAATGGTCTCGATCGCTACCCCGGCCATGTTTGATCCCTCGATGCCCATGATGCTTGATCCGACCATTTCTCTTGTTTCTCTGAGTCTTTTAAAACCCTTTGTGATGCATGATGGTGAGATGATGATAGGGGTGATAGGCTCAGTGGTGCCCCATCGAGCCAGTACGTGTATTGGGTTCGGCACGCCGCCTACGATAATGGATCGATTCATTTGCTAACACGGCTTCCGCTGTAATTGGCCATAGGATCAAACCATAATGACCATCCCTAAGGCTTTAACGACCATTGGTCGCGCGTATAATCCTGCGCCGATTACCTCGTCATGAACAAAGCCATCGCCCTATTTGGCACGACAATTTGGAGCTTGCTCCAATAGCAATAGTGACCAACCCCGGATTCGACCAAGCTTTGTAATTGTGCCTGTGAACTCGTACCCCACGTAAGCTCGAGGTAACTCTGGCGTATGACGAATCAAGCCTTAGACCTTAACTTGAGCCCGTGTCTGTTGCAAGTGAAAGTCGAACTGAGCATTCCTTTTATCTAAACCCTGACTTAGATGCCCTTAAAATAATAAATAGGTAATATGATTCCTTGCTTGCTAGATTTTGTTCGTGATGATCCAATGGAGGCAGAGCAGAGGTGAATTATCGGGAGTCTGCATGCATTGACCAGGTGACATCTACTTCCCTTGCGTGGTCTTTAATGGTGGGAAATGAGAATAACTAAAGGCAGGTATCCATAACGCTGCATGCGGGTCCCGCCGGACATCGTCGCATGTGGTCGAGTGGACCTCGCCTTGCATGCAGAGTCACGAGTCCGGCGACGCATGCTTAATAATATTAATAATTAAATAATAACCTTTCTGCTGATTGTTTGGACACCGTAAGTAGGAATTCCCTTAAGTTTTGAAAATTAATAATTAAATAATATTTATCGGGTCCCACCCTCCTAAGTAGAGTGTGGAGACCCGGGCACACGGGAATACGGATGAGAGTAACTGTTGTGAGTACGGTGTGAATCCCGAGGTAAAACGTCATAGTTATTTTATTATTATAATACTCAATCATGTGGGAAGATTGGATCCCGTGCGCGCAAGGGTCGTGAACCACCTGGCATGCACAGCCGAAGACCAGTAGGCTAAGGGGTCACGGGCAAGGGTTGTGGTAAAGCCAATAGGAGTAGCCCTCTAGTGGGGATTGGCCTAGCAACTCTGTCCCGGGGTAGTTGAAGTCCCCAAAGTAACGCAAGTGGGGTGGTAGAGCTCCACTATGAAGGACAGAAAATCCCTTATGATAATCCAGGGTTCACTTTAGGATATATGGTTTATATTGTAATTCATAATTAAGTACTGTAGTATATCTAACGGACTGTATGGTAGATAACCTAGTGACAGTAGGAATTGCATGTGAACATAGATTACTGGTAGACTTAGGTTAACATCTGTAAACTTCATTATGTCGTCTCATATTATTAAAGACTACTAGGATGTCACTTTTCATTAATTTGGCTAATCTCCCAATTTCCCATTGGGGGCTACTCTTTCCCACGAGTAGACTCTCCTGCAGGTCCGGAGGTTCGAGAGTAGCAGTTGGAGGCCGGAGGCAGTTTTAGGGTTTCAGTAGTATTTTATTTTGGTATGTAGTTTCGTAGTAATGTAATGGGTGGATTTTGTATAAGAATCATTTAGTTTAAGATTAGTTAATTGTTAGAAACATTGATACAGCTGAAGTTATTTTGGGTAGGCCTCTCCTTAAGGCCACAAGCCTAGGGTAGCTCACAGTGAAAATATAAGTATCTAAATGGCCTAATTGACTAGCCCTATAGATAGGACCCCTAGACCAGTGTGCTGAGTGTCAGAGAGAGGGTGAGATTCCTAGCTCGCCGTCGGAGGCTTGAGCCTCGTGCTCCCTTAGAGGTATTCCTGTCAGCATGTGATGGCGTCGACAGGCCACACATGCTGAGAGGATAACCCGGTTGAAGGTCGAGCGTGATCATCTCTCTGTCGAAAAAATTTATCTCTCAGCTTTCTTTTAACATAAAAATATTTTCATAAAAAAAATTAAGTTTTAAAATATTCCGTGTTTCACCCTTCTCCTTCTTAAATTTTGAGAGAGTCACAGCCCAGTAAGAAACCTTAATTGGTATACATAGGCGACCAGACCCTAAACCATTTTGTTTTCCTCATTTCACACCCCAGGGATCGGTTCCAGATTTTTGGGGCGTGACAGAAGTTCTCGTTTGGGCACGGGCAAAGCGGACAATATCTTGTGTGTTTGGGGTGGATGTTACACAATGGTATCAGAGCCAGTTCTCCTCGCTATGGGGGGGTCTAACCCTACACGAGGACGTGTAGCCGTAAGAGGGGTGGATTGTGACGACCAAGATCCAATAGGCCAATAGCCAAGAGCCAAGACTCTTGAGGCGGGAATGCCAAGATGGATGAGGTGAGGTGAGGTGAGGTGTACAAGGCCATGAGTTAGCCCCACATCGCCTGGAGAGAAGGAGATCATGAGCTACTTATATAATTTCCCCTCCCAAACATAGAAGACGCGTTTTAAAACCGTGCGCCGCTACGGATTTCGTAAGAACTCCGTAGTTAAGCATGCTCAGGCGAGAGTAGTACCAGGATGGGTGACCCCCTGGGAAGTTCTCGTGCGGGCACGGGCAAAGCGGACAATATCTTATGTGTTTGGGGCGGATGTTACAGGTACGATCGGTCAATCAAAAGAATCCAGAGGGTACATAACACTCCAAGCGAGTTCTACCACCCTACCAACCGGTCGACAGGCCCCATTGTGGGTACTACTAGCCGGTGAATAATCATTAGACCAGTCGACAAACCCCACGCAGAGTATGACTGGTCGATCAGCGAAAATCCGAGAGGTACATTACACCCTAAGCGCGTTCTACTATCCGGTCGACATGCCCATATTGGGTATGACCGGCCGGTGAATAATCGTTAGATCAGTCGACAGACCCCACGCAGGGTAAGACCAGTCAATCAGCGAAAATCTAGGGGGTACATGATACTCCAAGCGAGTTCTACCATCTGGCTAATCAGTTGACAAACCCCATGTTGGATATGGTCAGCCGATGAATAATCATTAGATCGGTCGACAGACCCCATGCATGATACAATCAGTTAATCAGTGGAAACCCAGGAGGTACATAACACTCCAAGGGAGTTCTACCATTCGATTGACCTATCAACAGGCCCTAATTGGATGCGGTCGGCCGATGAATAATCGTTAGATTGGTCGTCAGACCCCACGTAGGGTACAACCGATCAATCAGCGGAGACCCAGGAGGTACATAACGCTCCAAGCGAGTTCTATCATATGGCCGATCGGTCGATAGGCCCCATGCTGGGTATGACCGGACGACAAATAATCATTAGACCGGGGCTAGTCAGCTGGAGATCGGTGAACTGGAATCAAGCACAGAAAAGTAACGCGGATCCAAATAAAAGAAACGATTACAAAGACAGTTCGCAGAAGGCAATGACATCAATCGACTGGGGGATCTTTCTCTTTCCCTTTCGCCACATAATTTTGTAGCTTGTCGACTTTCTTCCTCCACGCTTCTACCTAATCGTCAAGAGCTGCCTACGCCTCGACATTAAACTCCTTCAGCTGACAAGCAACTGCTCATGAGAGGCAATCAACTGCTCAATGGCGAGTTGATGAGCAAAGTTCAGAAGGGCGATCTCAGCGTCATGAACGATCTGGGCTGCAGTGGCCTCCGAGCAAAGCCTTTTGATTTTGGCACCCTATTCCGTGAACCGAGCACCAGTAGCCTCAAGGTCCGACCAAGCGGTCTCCAGATTGAACTGGTTGATGGTGGCCTCCGCTTTAATGAACTTCAGTTGTCTCTTAAGCTCAGCAACCTTGTCAGAATGAAGCTTCTGTGCTTCAAACAACTCTGCCCTCGCTTTGGCCAGCTTCTTCTGGACGACCATCACCGAGCTGTCAATATCGGCAACCAGAAGAGTAACTCTTTGAAATCTTGTCAGCCAATAAATCAACATGACTGCCCATCTCTCAGCAATCCGTCCCTAGCTGCAAACACCATACAATGGACATGAGTGGGGGGAGGGGGGACTATACATCGGGGCTACCTGCCAAACATAATGGGCTGCTCAAGAAAATTAACCGACCGATCGACCCATGGGAGTCGACCGACAAGGCACTCAAAGAAGACGATCGGTCGACCGACCCCTAGAGTCAACCGATCGGGCCGACCCCGAAGTCAACCGATTGGGACCCGAAGAAGATGATCGGTCAGCTGACCCATGAAAGTCAACTGATTGGGCACTCGAAGAGAATGACCGATTGGTTGCTCGAAAAGATACAGTCGGTCAGGCAGTTCGTGGTTGCTGGCCAGTAAGTCATTCAAGACAACAAGCAGACTAGTCACTCAAAACTATTTACCAATCAAAGGTGGAAAGAGGAATTACCTCACGGAGATTGGCTAATATTTTCAAGCCCTCTTCTTGTAGGTTGGAACTCCTCGTAGCCACTTGCTCCTTCCTCTGCCTAGCAGAGGTAGGGCTGGCAATTCTGGACCCAACACGAAGTTAGCGGGTCTGGGTTAAACGGGTTCGGGTCGACACGGTAGACCCGTTTAATAAATAGGTCAGGGCCGGGTTTAGGGTCTGGACACAGGAGACCTAGGAAGACCCGTTTAAAATTCAACAACTCGTGTCGGGTTGGGTCGGGTCTACCCACAATCGGTCAGCTGACCCATGAAAGCAACCGATTGGGCAAGTCTTATCAGGTCAAGTTGGATCGGGTCAACTGAATAGACCCATGTGGTAAACGGGTCTTATCGGGTCTACCCATTTATAAGCGGTCGGGTACGGGTTTAGAGTCTAGACATGATTAGTTAAATGGGTCAGGTCCGAGTCTAGGGGTTTTGGACACGACCCGAAACTAGACACGACACGAACCCGACGAGTAGAGAGGAACAACACTAGAAGTCTTCAAAGGAAGAGGCGGTGATGATCGAGGAGAGGGCAATGGAGGTGCCCGTGTAGCTCCCGCTGTTATAGAAGGCGAAGGCGAGGGAAGGTGTGTTAGCAAGTTCAAGTTACCAGCCGGTCAGGCAAATGCGGGGGCAGGGCCCTCCACTGGCGAGGGCTCCCGAACACGGTCGACAACGCATCAGCCGCGGGAGGAGAATCCTGAACTTGTGGGCCAGTGGAATCCGAAGACACGGTCCGTCCCTTCTTCCCATAAGAGGGCAGAGGAGTATAGCCATGGGACATCTCCGACACTATAGCCTCTGGGGGCTCGGGAGGACTTTTTGAAAGATCCACCTCCTCCCAATCGTGGGGAAGTGACTCTAGTATCTTGAAGGCCGATCATCTAGTGACGCGATCCGCCCCTGAACCATCTCCGGCAACTGGTTTTTTCGACTAACCGAGCACTCGACACTTCTTCGGTCTCTTTTAGCAAGTCGATGCTTTGGGACCATTAGAAACGATTCTCCCGCTGCTCTCGCCCACTACATCGATCTATCTTTTTTGACGCCTACAGATTATGTAAAGCTTAGACGGGCCGATATTGAGATTTTGGCATCTAATCAATCCTACATACCTATCAGGGAGCCCAATAGTAGAGGTAGACCCCTCCTCACCTCCATCAATCGACAACTGCTGGTTGGCCGAAGCGACGAGTTGTTTTCCTTTCTTGGGCATCGACCTAGGGAGAAAGGTCTTGACTTGAGCGAGCTTCGGGAACAGCGGCCTCCAATCATCACCACCTTCAGTTATCTTCTTGATCCTTCTGTCCATTCCACCTCAAGAGACTCAGGGCACGTGAGCTATCCAGTGGGGTAGTAATTCTCTATGGTAGAAGCAAGATCAGAAGGGGCCCTGGGTACAATATGACCACCCTGCCAAGGCCTCCCAACTACCAGTGGGCAATCCTTCCATCTTCTCACAAAGTCAGCTAAGCCGCCGATAAGAGGAGTGCAGCCCACACAAGCCTGGAAGTTGAAGAAATAACGAGTAGCGTCGACCGACACCTTGTAGTCTTTGATTCTATACTTCTTCAGGAGATAAGAGATCGGGATCTGATGGTCAGCCTTCTCCTCGATCTATCGCTTCCATGAAATGGAGAACTCTCCACCCATTACCAACAATATGACCAGGGGAAACTCCCATCCGCTCCAAGATCCGACCGAAGAAACTCGCTAGCGACAGCCTCAGCCCGCATTTTAATTGGCCCAGAGTAACAATCATCCCATCACTAGAAGGATCCAAGGGACCGGTTGCAACCGAGAGGGAGATATCTACAGGAATACCGAATGTCAACTAGAGGTCTTCAAACAGAGGGAGTTACTTAGTAGAGAAAACCATTCGAAGGAGAAAACCAGAGGTAAGCATTTGATAGGGCCATACTCAATCCACCGACCGGTCGACCAGAGGGAGTCAATCAATCGAATGACCTGAAGGAGTTGACCGATTGATCGACCAGAGGGAGTCGACCAACCGAAACAGTCAACCAACTAGTCAACCGATGAGAGTTGACCGACAAGACAACCTATGGGAGTTGACCGACTAGTCAACCAATAGAAGTCGACTGACCGGATGACCTGAGGGAGCCGATTGTCTGATCTATCAGAATTATCGATCGACCGGCTGACCAAAGTTGTCCGACCGGCCTAGCATTATCTTTTAATATTAGATCGGTTGACACAGGGGAGTTGACTGATCGGTTATCCAGTTGCATGAAGGCCACATTTCATGAGGAGGTAGAGCCAGTTAGTTGAATGTGCCTCACTAGCCAATCGACCAGTTAATCCACCAATGTCGATTGATCGACCGATAAGTCATCTAGTTAGTCGACTGATTAACCAAGATGCAGATAAATCAGAGGGGAACCCCGCTTTTTCCTCATCGAAGAAGTTGGCTCTATATTCATGTGAAGAGTTGGCCCTAAGATCACGTACCAAGATTTTTTGGTAGTTACGCCCGAAAATCTCAGCTCGGCTATAGTTGCGGGTGGACATCCCACGCCCTGAGATTTTCGATCGACCTATAAGGCAAGATGCATATGCCCCAGCACGAATAAGCAGTCAGAAGGAAACATGTCATATATGAGTGAGGTGGTTGCTAAAATCACGGGAGCACATCACCAATTCCGTCCCGCTCGGAGCACACCAGTTGTCATCTTGATGCACTATAAAAAGGGACCTACTCCCTTATAACAAAGGATCCGAATTCTAGAAGGTGAGGTGCTACCCATTGCTTTCCGGAGTTTGGGGAGCTAGAGAGAGTTGAGAGGTCGACATTTGGGAGGCCGGTCCTTTCAGGGTGTAAGAGGGTTCGGGTAAAAGTTTGAAGCATGTTTGGCTTGTTAGTGCATTTCTTGCCCCACCCCGTGTTTTTTTTCCTTCGACGTTGAAAAGGGGTTTTTTCACGTAAAATCGGTCTACTTATTAATTGGTCTGCTAGATTGTGCTTTCCAACTGAATCACTTAACACCAGAAAAAAACCCTCATAATCTTGGCACTGTCTGTGGGATTGGTCTTCAAGGCTTCCTATTGAAGTCCTTGACCAGTTAGTTTTTTAGAGCCAACCGGCCAGTCCTTTCACTTCATTCAGTCTCATTCGACTGTTCTGTTTCCCTTCAGTTTAGCCTCAGTCCACCAACCCGTAACTTCCCCAACTACCGACCAGTCGACCCATGTGTGTCAACCAGCTAATCAGTTTATGAATCACCACCACAACCATGCGATTGAAAAATCATGGCCGGCAGACCATACCACACCCGTTCAAACTCACAACTCCATTCCAACGCTGCTGCACTCGATGACACCAATAATGTCAGACATCCAGTTCAACCACCCTCCAACTCGGAGCGTGTCTCCCCACCAATGAACCTGTTTTGGAGGTCGGGGAGTCAAGCTAAGCTCCGGTGGTAGTCATGGCCACACAAGGAGTGGGTCTATCTGAGGCTTTCTTAGCGACCATGATGCTGACTCAGCAAGCGCTCACGGTGCAACTCCAAGCGATTCAGCGCAACTATGAAGAGTTGCGCAACCTCATTCGAGCCACCCCGGTCGGGATACTAGTGAACCCTATCATTGGGGCTCCAACCGGCCAGGACACCTCATGCAGGTTACTCGACCAGTACTTGCACAACAACAAACGGGTCCCCAAAACGTGGTCAGAGTTAATCGGTCGGTAGAAGTTCAGAGCATGAATCCCAATGGGCAAGACTCAAGTAGCCCAAAACCTACCGAACGAAACAACCGCGGCCAGGCGGCTTCGGTGCACTCGGATGGCTGGTCCAGGCTTGGGGCGCACCCTCGATGGCCACCCCCATCCAAGCATCATTCAGGGACAAGTTTCTGTTGAACCTCACCATCGAACGTAAATAGATGGACATCGTCGCCCACAGAGTGAGAGTCATCTCTCTCGAGCGACACCGGCAAGCTGGTAGCCGACCCATACCACAGATAGAGGAAGCGTCCAGGACTGTATCCGTGACCCACCTCGAAAAGTCTTGGGGATCAGGGGGAGCATCAGCGAGACCGAGTGGGGGACACGAGCTCTCGACCGGTTGGAGGAAGTTGCCATCTGGGGGGCCGCACGATCACCACTCATCGAAAAACTCCTCAAGAAGCCATTCCCATGTGGATGGAGATGCCTCCCAAAGTTCGATGGAACCAAGGATCTCATGGAGCACGTGCTTGCTTTCAGAGTCAGCCTGGTCCCTCATGAATAAGACCATATCCATTGCTGAACTTTCTCTAACAGCTTGTCTGGAACACTACTTGAGTGGTTCCACAAGCTTAGACCCTCGCATATTTTCTCTTTCAGGGAGTTGAGCACGCGATTCATTGATCAATACCGTTGCAATCGATAAGAGCTGAAGACCCTAGAGTCGCTCTTTGGGATGAGCATGACTCAGAAGGAGACGTTAAGGTAATTCTACCACAGGTTCAGGGCCGAGTACCTGAACTTGGCAGACGCCGATGGACAAGATCGCATGGTAATTACAGTCTTCAAGAACATCGTCCAGCCTAGTCAACTAGTCAACGCCTCGCTTATTAAGCGCATATCCGAGACCATCGATGAACTATTGCGGCGGGGCGAGAAGTATATCAAGATTGAAGATGCCGATCGTAAGAGGAAGTTTGCTGATAGCCGAGTTCAGTACCCGGGCTTCAACCGGCCAGCGGCAGTTAAAAATGTCAACAAGCAGTCAGGAAAGTCATCCCGACGCGATGTGAAGCGATAAAGGCAAGACGGACCGACAAGGCTACAGTGGAATAAGGAGTTCACAGTACTGAATGGCCCAATTGACCAGATCTTGAAAACTATCAAAGATGAGCCATACTTCAAGTGGGCGCCACCCCTTCAGCCTGGAGAAAGGGGGTCCCGAGATCCATCATGGTATTGTCTTGAAATCTTTTGCACAATGGACTCACTTAGGGCTCGGGCTAATCCCTTTGGAAATACACACCGACCGAAATAGGGGGGAGGGGGGGATTTGAATCCACCACCTCCTCACCAAAGCATTAGTTGTTTACCAACTCCCAAATCCCCCGGTGGGTTCGTATCGAACATTTTATCATATGCCAGCATGGTATTTTGTGAGGGGAAGTTGTGCTTTGGAGCAGATTTGTAGCAGATGTAATTTGTTCTTTGAGAAAATTAAATGTGGTACACATTATGGAGCTATGATGACATCTTTGCAACATGATAGATCTTGACAAATGAGATTTTTCAAAAGGGTTGTTCATGCATGCCATAAATAGTTGAATTTAGAGAAGTCCAATACTATCCAAATCCAAAAAACAAGTTCTAACAAGATTAAAGCACCCCCCCCCACTACTTGTATCAAAAGTATATCTTGGGGTCCAATGTGTTATTCCTTTTTTTTTTTTTTTGTGGTAATATAGATGTTGGTCATTACATTATGATGTGTAGGTCCTCGAACACAAAGACAGATAGGCCAATCGAAAGGTCTGATATCCAATATCCTTCCTTGCCATGAACTCTGGCCGTCGTAGCCAGCCAGTCCACCGCGCTATTCTCCTTCCTCGGTATCCACCGCCATTGTGTTATTCTTTAACCTCTAAAATTCCCCTATTTTCGTTTCATACTTCGCACCTGTCGTTACATCTCAGCGGTTAGCCCAATGTTTCCCTCTTGGAAGATCGTAGGATCAAATCCCGAACATGTCTTATGTCGTGTGGTGTATAGATAATGTTTTGCATCTGTGGGCGAAAACAATGTTCGGTGTTAGGCGAGGAAAAAATATCTTTGTGCACATGTGGTTGGCAAGCTTCGAACCTACCGATCTAGGACAAGTATGCCCTTTGAAGAGAAAAAAAAGGGTTCTTAATTCCTTCCTATATTTAGTGAGACCTTATATACTTCCCTTCATGTGCTTCTAATACCCTCATCCCCTCACCTCCCTTTTCTTTGTCCTTCTAGCATCATATGTCAGTGTCACTAAAATGTAAGGTTCTTAATAACGCAAGGCCCTCACCATTGGCACCCATGTCGGGGCACCCCATCATATTTCAATTGAATGCCTATGAGAGATAACAACTATATCTAGTGGGAAACAAACTAGGGGTTATTAGTGATGGGTTCTTCTAACATATGGTATTTAGAGATAACGTCGGTCGACATCGGTTATTGGTGATAGGTCCCCCTGACTGGTAAATGTCCAACTTATCCATACATGCAATTGTATATGTGAGCACCAGTCCAAGCATAACCCCTATGTGCAGCTGTACATGTGGGTCCGATCCAAGCTTGACATAAGTACTGTAGCAAAAAGAGTAACAATATTTGAAAATTGCTACTTTTGCTATAGTGAAATCGCGAGCTGTAGTTTTTTTGTTTTTTTTGTAAAATTCTACCAAAAAAGTTTTTTTTTTGCTACAATGAAATCATTGTTGCAAAAGAGTAACAATCTGTATAGATTGAGTAACAATTTTCGGATATTGAGTAACAATCTTTGCACATGTTACTTCTTTGCTATAGTGAAATCAATGTAGCCATTTTTTTTGGTGAAATCTTGTCGAAAAAAATGCTATAGTGAAATCACTGTAGCAAAAGAGTAACAATCTTTGTAGAGTAACAATATGCGCAGATTGTTACTCTTTTGCTACAATGAAATCATTGTAGCAATTATTTTTCTGTGAAATCGTGTCTCCAAAAAAATGATACAGTGAAATCACTATAGCAAATCCGTAGATTGAGTCCTGTAGGGACAAGGATGGAGGGGGCATGCTCTAAGGGGCAGTTTGGTCATTTAAAAGGTATAAAAGTCATGTGTGGAGTTGCTATAGTTGCATCCTTCTCGGGAGGTACCTAATGCAACACCATCTTGTTGGCTGTCCTTCCCCTTAAACAGATCTCTTTATAGGGATCGCTCACTAAGTCTCCCAAAAATTATTGAAAATTTATTTTTCACATCACCTTCCAAACCTCTATTCTCTGAAAAGATAACACAAAGCCTAGCAACCAAATAGGGCTAGAGGAATTTTAGATAGAGCAACTAGTCATAATATGGCTAGTTGTATCAACCCACAAATTTCAGGATTATTGCAATTCAGTCGACGAGTGCAGTGCGACAAATATTTTTGTACTAGCGAAGGTATGTTAAAAATCAGTTTTTTCATAAGGTCAAGTTATTGGGTAAGGGTGTAACAATGTATTGTAGGGT
Organism: Chamaelirium japonicum; assembly: GCA_947650365.1. NCBI lineage: Eukaryota > Viridiplantae > Streptophyta > Magnoliopsida > Liliales > Melanthiaceae > Chamaelirium > Chamaelirium japonicum. The sequence goes on along the minus strand of OX393558.1, from coordinate 29,493,601 downwards.
ATTTTGGCTTATTAAAACTCTATCCAAGGCAGCACGCAAGACCGAGTCGCCCGGACGAAGCGAGTGAGCGTCCGGGTGCACTGGTGGGCATCAGTTGAGTAGAACAAGAACTCGCCCGAGCGAACTCCTTGAGTGCACGAGTGACCTGGGTGAGGTTTCTGTGAGTAGAATGCCGCATGGATCTCGCCCTGGCGAACCAGTAGGCTCACCGGGCGATTCAGAGGAGTTGGATGCGGTTAGGCCACAGGTTTGGGAATCCTACTGACATACGACTTCCTTCCTATAAAGGGGGAGTGTGTGGCTCTAGGGTTTGATGCAACAACGCATGTTGAGATTGTCTACGAGATGGCGGGATGGAGAGAGAGAGAGAGAGAGAGAGAGAGAGAGAGAGAGAGAGAGAGAGAGAGAGAGAGAGAGAGAGAGAGAGAGAGAGAGAGAGAGGCAAGGAGAACCCGTTCTAGGGTTTTTTTGTGGTCGAGAAAGAGAAGATAAGGAAGGGAGAGGGAAGAGTAGAGAAGGAGAAGGAACAAAGAAAAGGAAGGAAGAAGGAAGCAGATAGAGGGTAGGTTTATCTCTAGATCTTTCATTGCTTTTCTCCGGTTCATCTCCGGGTTCCTCGACGTGTCTACCTCAATTTCTACTTCACAAGGCATTTTTATCTCCCGGGATCTTTCGGTATTTCTCTGTATCTCTTGTGTGGGGTTAAACTTTACTATGTGATTGCAAGTGTTCAGAGATGAGCAAGAAGATAGGTTTGCAGGGTCCCACAAACGGTAACCACAGCATGGTGTAATCTCTTGTGTGATAATCCATATCCTTGATTGTCGGTAGTTCTATTGTTCGTACTATTGTGAGGGTACATCGAATTTTCTCTGTTTGGGCTTGATTTCTGCCAGGCTCTGATCGATCCTTGATCCGTAGCATAACGCTTTCGTGAAAGACTTGACACATCGAGTCAAGATCGTCGGGTCTTTTGTCCCCCAACATGTATATCAAGACTCCCTTGTATGTGCGAGGCTTCGTACAAGAACATATGACCTAATACAGTAACATAAGCAAATATGGTGATTTTATTTTTAATGACACACTCCTAAAAGTCGAGCCCAGTACTCCTGCTCTGATACCATGTTAACAACTAGTTTTCCCAAAAGCTTAAACTGTTAGATAACAATGTAAAAAGGTATATCAACAAAGTATTCTACGGTGAATAAGTTTTCCTTTGCACACAATCATGTATATTTATTGTAATTGCATAAGCCCTAACATTGTTGATATTTGAAAATAGGTTTGGACAATGAGATTTTTTTATTTTCGGAAGTCTCTATGATGGAAGTAACTCATATATTTTTTTGTCCACAATCTTCCCCTACCCTCTATTTATTTTCCCGATCGATCCCCATCATCTTATTCTTCTCTAGCCATTTGCGGTCAAAGAAACCATCCTAACATATTATAGTTCATGACTTCATGATTTGGCTATTATATAGTTTCAACAATGATGACAATGTTTCTCAAAAAAAAAAAAAAAAACAATGATGAAAGCGTTGAGGGTGACAACCAGATTCTGTTTGATCTCCTGATAGAGATTTATCTCCATCATGGCATATACATAACATAGTATCCAATTGCAAATATATTTTCCGTAGCTTTTCTTTCTGCGGCTTCTTCCATGTCAAATGGTAATGCTTGTGCCGATGCTCTGATCAATTTTGCTCTCCAGAAGAGCTCTTCTTTCTCTATCCCTACTTGTATCTCTCCTCTTATTGTTCAAGACCAGAAGATCTAGAATAACTATAGAGATTCTCCTATTTTTGGGGAGCCGGGCCATTATGAATAGAACCCCCACAATTCCTACCGAAAAAAAAAAACAATGATGACAATGACGATTATGATTTAGTTCGTTGCAACAATGGCACAAAGCAATTGGCGTACAGAATCAAGTACATGAAAGATTGAAGCATAGATCAGTACGAGTAAGTCTCATGGTGAAGGGTTACAAGCAAAATCTCAACATTGACTATAATGAGATGTTTGTTTTATTTTGAGGTGTTAGATATCCTCACGCTCCAAACCCGGGTCATAAAGGGAGGTCCACAGAGAATATATTAAGCGGACATTAGGTGTCTCCTATACCGATGCCGGACTAATCGGTGGACTTCCTCAACCCCCCCCCCCCCCCCCCCCCCCCCTCAAGAGGAGCAAGCAGAGCGAGGCACAATTGGAAGGGGTTGCACCCAGAGGGAGACGTTGGACCTAGTTCTGATACCATGTTAGATACCTCACGCTTCAAAATCCGGGTCGTAAGGGGAGATCCACATATGATATATTAAGCCAGCGTTAGATGTCCCCTTTACCGATGTGGGATTAATCGGTGGACTTTCTCAACATGAGGAAATCCAACTTCTATTCTATCAAAATTTTATACCGAGTTGCTTGTTCCAAATGGAGTCATTAATTCCAAAGAAGCTTATGTGGAACAATATTTTTGTTGTGCACTAAAAGCCTGCGAAGACGAAGTCAAACCACTCTAAAGTTTAGAGATCAGATCTCCTTCAGTCGGTTGGCCTAGCGAGCATCATAGCCGCAAGATGGTAGGCGACCCTATTCCAGCAGATTGCATGTGGCTGTGATACGTGCTGGGCCCACCGATTGGGGTGACTAACATGAGAAGATCTGAACTCTAAAACTTAAGTCAAACTCACATGTACGGCACTATAGTATGAAAATTAAAGTAACTGGTCTCCATCCAATGGTTAAACATATATATGTGACCCGTGGCTCTGGTCAAGAGTTTGAATAAGTGCTACGGCGTATTTCCTCTCGTCCTGTAGTGGCAAGTTAACACGTGATGTATTGACAATTGATCTCCAATGAGCCGCCCCTCATCCCCCATCCACACCAGCTTTTGGAAAGAGAACTCCAAAAAAACCACCTCCAGCAAATTAAACCTCCATCCTTGCTTAGTCACCCCCCAAGACTGGGAAGGGCTATTCATCCCCCACTTTGGGGTCGGGTGACATGGACTGAAGTATCACCAAGATCGAACGGTTACAAATCATTATGTCCTTGTTGATGATTTGACTGATCTTCAATCGCCCTCAAATATAAGGATGGAGTGAGGTGATCGTTGGAGATACTCTATTAGCGCGCACTAACACGTGATGTACTGACCACTTTGTTGCTTCCCCAAAAGGATAAGAGTAGCCATTCCATAAAACATCCTGTACCATAAGGTGGTGGGATTGATACATCTACGACCATCAATTCGGATTGAGTGTCATTCACCCATTGAGGTTACCGGCCATTGAACGATTGTGATGAATCAGGGCCCACCATCTAAAATACGTAGACGCCTTATTGGATAATTCCATTCTTGTCTATTCTTTTGACGTACACGTCACATGTTAACTATCTACCTATATACTTATGTCATTGGTCTTGTGCCATGCATGGCTCTATGACCCCCAACAACTACTCTCTTAGTCATTCTACTGCCAAGGAGCAATATACTCACTAGATACCACAACTATCATAGTTCTTTTTCTTCCTAATAATTATAAGAAAGCACATTCTTAATTTTTATTTTTGTGAGGAGGACATTTGGTCCTAGTTAAAGCGATGCTTGTAAGTTTTGGGTTCAGTCCCATATCAACTAGAGGCTCTACGGTCCCGATCGAGTGAGAAACCTCTTATACGAAACCATTTTAGAGGTTTCAGAATTTGATGAAACTTGATAGATGTGCATCCTATGCCAGGATGATCATCCTCACGTAAAAGCATCAAATTTTAAAACCTCTAGACGTATCAAATATATTATTTAAATTAACGTTTTTTTATGGACAGTAGACATGTTTCCTAACATTTGATGCTCCTAGAGGTTTTAGATTATGATGATTTTTGGTGAGGATGATCAACTTGGTATAGATAGCACACCTACCAAGTTTCATCAAATTCTGAAACCTCTATGTTGGTTTCGCACAAGGTTTCACATATAAGAGGTTTCTCACCCGATCGAGACCATATATAGGTTCCGATCGAGTGAGAAACCTCTTATATGCAAAACCTTGTGCGAAACCAACCTAGAGGTTTCACACTGTTACGACCCGTGTTTTTGGAGCGAGCGGATATCCAACATTAATATTAGAGCTTGGTTATGTCCCCAGGTTTAGTCGGCTGTATAACTTGGTTGTACCCATACATGTCTCTTCGATCCCTTGATGCCACACGAGCGAGGGGGGCTAGCAGTACGTGTTCAAGCCCTAGTTTCGTGTGTGGGGGCGGTGCAAAATATTAAGGAATAATTAATAGAGGATTATGATCGAACTACCAACCACTAGCTAATTGAGTCTAGTAGGTATTTGGATGGAACGTGTGGCCTTAAGCTCTTGGTGCATTGATGATTAGTGAGGCAGTTGGGTGGTGAGTCCAAATCATGCATGAGGGCCGGGTGGGAATCGATATGGATCACAAGCAACTGGTTGCCATCTTATTGACGGCTCATCTGTTTGAGCATATAAATATTCTAGTAAGGGTCTCTCTCAGGTGGATGGATCACCTGCATGCCCCAGTTTGAATGGCCTGTTGGCTGAAGGTTGAAAGCATGCAGCCAGCACAGCTCCAAAGAGAACTCAAATCCCCACAGGTTGGTCAGCCCCGGGCCCGGCGCACGTCGCAGCGGTACAAGAAAGTCCCACTCCAGCCACGTGCACAGCGGCGGTGATGCGCGCCGGGCCCACACGGGGCTGGTGACCGACCTGATCAGGAGGCCTGAACTCATGGTTCCAGCTTGCTCACTATGCTGGATGTCGGGGCTACAGGCGTTACAGTGAGGAATTGACTCCTCTAGTGTCGGTACTTTCTTCGAGTCTTATGAGTCAGGTCTTGGATGGGCCGCGATCATGTCTCTGAACGGCGTGGATCAAATTATTTTAAATTTCAAGGGTAGGATATTGAACCCCGCCGTTGAAGCATGAGAGCAGAGCATCCGAGGCCTGACTTGTAAGGCTCGAAGAAAGTTCCGACTCGAGAGGAGTGGATTATAATTGACAGGAATTTTTATGTATAAACCCCAAACAAAATACATGTCTCCAACTTTGTGGCTGTTTTACCCTTGCATTGGCCGTCACCTGTGCGTATATGCACAAATACCAAGTAATAGGGTAAAATAGTTAGAAAATTAGACTTTATGCAAAAAAAAATAAAAATCATTTTTTTTTTCAGAAATTGAGATATGTGAATGGTGTACAGAGAAGATTTTCTATAATATTGAATTTTAATAAAGGCAGATATGTGAAATCCCTAATTAGTATTAATCCCGTGCAATTCATGGATTGTTGTGTTGTTGCTCGATTTGATTGTACATTCGGCTCCGAAGGCCCCCAAAGGAAAGAGAGGGGTGAATGGAGAGGTTGCCGCGTGGCACCGAAGCTCTTCATTTTATATGAGTAGCATAGATTTATTTACTAATACTAATCATATGTGATGCACGGATGGTTGTGATGTCGTTCGATCGGATCACATCTGATCGCACATCCAGCATCGATCAATCCCCGCTCCCCATTGAGAGAGAGAGAGTCTAATCATTAAACAAAAACATAAATGAGGAGAGTGTTAAGAAACGGGAGAGAAGAAATAGCCGTAAACAGTGCCACCATCCTTGGGGTCGTATATTATTTATAAGGTGAATAAACTTAGGGCCCGAGCAACCAATGAAAAACCCTCATTTCCAAGAGGCGATCGGACGGTGGACAATCACACATAAAACCGATCTCATAATAGTCCCCCTTGGATGTCCACCAATTATAATGTTCTTCAGAAACAATGGTGAACGTGCATCGTGCTACCTCGTTAATACCTTTTGGTAGGAAAACAGAGTGGGAAAAACCAGCCCAATAAGGAAAAAGAGTACAGTGTGCTTAGTATACCTTAGGATGCTTGACATACTTCAAGATGTTTGACATACTTCAGGATGTCAACCTAGAATTACCCTCACCTTCATTACATTGTTCAACAAAGAAAAACTCTCATGAAGATTACATCACTTAACAATTTGTTTGATGAAGTCTTCGAAGTCCAATGTTGTAACTTTCGAAGGTTGACTTTGGTAGTGACTTGGTAAAGAGGTCTATAAGGTTGTTGTTGGATCGAACTTGCTCCACTTTGATTTCTTGTTAGTTTTGTATAATGCCAGAATTTCTGAATGATTTGAGGAGGTACCTACCAGAGTTTGTTTCATATAACACCAACATATAGCTGCATTACTATTTATAAAAATATATTATATTTATGATTGACCCTTATATGGGTTAGAAAAATTACCTGAATCTGCATATCCAATTAAATTAGTTTGATCACAAGAATAAGATAATCTTCAGTCAATATTATCATGAAGATATCTAAGTATATATTCAATTCCATTTTAGTGTCTATGAGTACGTGCAGAACTATATTTAACAAGTATATTTATAGAAAATGTTATGTCAGGTCTAGAGCATTGTGTTAAGTATAGTAATCCACAATGGTACTTAAATATAGTACTACAAGATCAAATATATCTTTATTTTCTTTCTCATAGTCTAAATAGATCTCTTCCAACATCCAAAGACTGAATAACCATAGGTGCATGTACTTAATGGATGATTTTTAACCATAATAAATATCTTCAAGAGCTTCTCAATATAATTGGATTGATGGACTAAAATTTCACTCTCCATATGCTCAATCTACAGGCCAACATCAAACATAGTTTTACCTAGGTCTTCTATTTCAAATAGTTAGTGATCTTTTTCGTATTTTCAGAGTCCCGATTATATGATGTCATCAACATACACTACTACTATAGAAAATCTATTCAGGGATTTCTTTATACACACACGAGGATATACAAGATCATTTTTATAACATTCTCTAGATAAATATTCACTCAGACGATTATACCAGTCTTCCAGACTGTTTTAACCCGTATAATGTACGTCTTAATCTGATTGAGTGTGTGCTTTTGGCATTTGCTCCTAGTTACTTAAATCCTTCAATGATATTCATATAGATTTCAGTGTCTGGTTCTCCGTATGCAATCATGATGTCCATTAGCTTCATATTGAGTTTTTCGGATATTGTTAAGGTAACGATCGTTATTGTATCTATTAACGAAGAACATATTTACTCATAATCGATATCAGGTTTCTACGAGAAATTTTATGCACAAGTTGTGCTTTATATCTTTGATTTTTATCATTTTCATTCCTCTTCTAGAAACACCTTATAAAATCTACTGATTTATTCTTGATGATGTTTGTACTATTGATTCAAATATTTCATATTTTTTAAGGGAATTCAGTTTAGCTTGAATATCATCTTTTTATTTTGGTCAATTCTTTATTTATCAATATTCATGGATGCTATTTGGTTCATTATCATAATTTATAATATTATCCTTTGTTATTTAGTAGCTACTGTATATGTAAATACGTCATCAATGACTATTTTCTTTTGATTCTAATTTTTTATGAATATAATTAGAGTATTAAGATCTCATTATTGTTTGGTACTGGTACCATTTCTTCAGTCACTTTAAAGACCTGAGTCATAACCTCGTCCAGAGTGTTATGTATGGTTTCAGAAAAATTAGACCTATGATTCTCAGTCACTCCAAGGATCTAGAGCATAATCTCGACTGGAGCATTATGCATCACCTCTTCCAAAGCATGATTAGGAGATTGTTTAGGGTATGATTTTTTGTTTAATTTTCTCTTTCGGGAAGCTAAATCTTTCGAACCTTATGTCCACTACGCTCCTAGCGTGCAGTGGACTCATTTGCTTCCTTATTCGAATTTTGTCCTTCTAGGGTACTAATTTGAGCAGGCGTAGTAATAGTTGTTACATGTGACTTTGTCACTTTAGCCGCATCATTAAATGCACCAGGTAATTAATTTGTAATTTCCTATAGATACATAATTCTCTTAACGTCATAATCACATTGGGAAGTACAAGGATCTAGATGAGACAAAGTGGAAGTATTCTACGATTTCCACGATAATTCACGTCATTCTTTTGGAATACACATTTTTTATTTTTCCTTAACGGCAAAAATTCTGACTCATCAAAGTGACAATCCGCAAATCTTGTGAAAAATAGATCACCGGTTAAGGGTTCTAAATATTTAATTATAGACGGTGACTCAATCAAAACTGATATAAATACCTAATATTCGTTGCGGACTCATTTTGGTTCTCTTTAGTAGCGGGATATAAATTTGTATTGTATATCCAAATTTTTACAATGCGAGATATTATGATTGTTTTTTAATACTAATTGAGTAGGAAATGTTTTATAGTAGGCTATGGGTCTAAGTTGCAGCATACAATATGGCGTATCACCAAGTATTAGCAGGAAATCTAGATTGTATTAAGAGTTGCCTAGCTACCAGCTGAAGGCGTTTAATAAAAAACTCCGCTAAACTATTTTGGATATGAACATAGGGAATATGATATTCTATATCAATTCCTATTGATGAACAAAAATCATCAAAGGCTTGTAAAGGTGAAATCAGCTACATTGTTTAATCTAATAGATTTTAGGATGGTCTAAAGAATGAACTTTAAACTTAATAATTTGGACAGATAGTCTAACAAAAACTAAGTTTCTAGTGGATAAAAGACAAACATGTGATCATCTGGTCGAGATATCTAAAAATACCATATAGTATCTACAAAGGTTTACTAGAGGGGTGTATAGGTCCATAAATGTCATATTGTATTCTATAAAAGAAAGATAGTGACTCAAAGGTTATCCATAAAAGATGACCAATAGAGTTTTCTATGATTTTTTTAAGTATAGAGGATCCAGGATAAGCAAGTCGGTCATGCCAAAGGTTTATGGCAATAGGAACTTTAAGCTTCTATCTTACCAAAAATAGAAACATTGGCAATAAGCTTCTAGCTCCAAATTGCATAAGGTTCGACTATCCCAATATGAGTATAATATATCCCTATTGATATGGTGGAGAATTATTTTCCTAATGTAATCGTCTAGTTCCTAACATTAGGTATGATGCAAAGATATTTCTTTTTACCTTCATTTTGTGTTTCAATATAGTACTCATTCATATATGTCTTTGAAGCTCAGTTAAGTTTATTCCAGAACTACTTGAGTATAAGGAATATTGAATATTTAATTTGATACTATTTGGCAACACGAGATGAGCTCTGCCAGAGCCCTTTATTATTTGTATAGGTCCAGCAATGGTTGGCACATTATGAGGGATAAAATTATTTTATAAATAAAATATTCATATCATTATCTAAAACAAAATATAAAGTGTATTATTCATTTTCTAGATAATAATGGAAGATGCAATACTGCATATAAAACTGGAATAAAAATGATAATATTGAAGAATATGAAATGTCCAACTATCTAAAAATAATAACTACTAAATCTAAGGCTATATCACCTAGGCCTTTATTATTTTATTGTCAGGTCCATCATCGTTATCTTTGTAGAATTTCGAGGGCTTTAACTAGGTGCAATCAGGAATACATCTAGGTCATCTATGTCATCAAAATCGTCTATTATATTTGCCTCCATGGTCTTTTGAAAACTCTGGTACCGTTCTACCTTTTTCTTTGATGCACAACATATGCGTAACCAATGATCTATGCCACCATACATGTAGAAAGTTTCTTGTGGTGTGTTTGTAAGTAGTGGATTTTCTATGCAAGTAGCCACCTCTTCTAGGGTTGTTATAGTTTGCTCAATCATTGTAATTGTCTCTTCTAGGGTGGCTATATCTTCCATGATTACCACCTCTTCCGAGATAGTTATTACGGACTCCTACACTATGACCCTGTCTCGATATTTGTCATATCTTTCATTGATATTTACTTTAGACAGTGTCATGGCTCCAGTGGATTTGGAGCTATTATTTTGCATAAGAATTTTATTGTTTTCTTCTAAAACTAAAAGGACATAGATGACATCAATGAACTTTAAGAAGTTATGCTCACGATACTGCTACTACAGGAGCACGTTGTGGCATGGAAAGCAGACAGTGTCTTGTCAATCATTTGATTATCATTGACAAGTTCTCCGTATAATTTTACGTACGAGATTACACTAAACATTGCTGAGTTATATTCTGATATCGATATGTAATCGTAAGTTCATCCACTCATCCTTGGCCGTTGGGAGTATGACAATCCTCTGGTGGTCATACTTATGACCATCCTCTGGTGGTTATACTTGTCCCTCAAGGACTTCAATAGGGCCAGGGTCTTCCTCGGTCAGGTATTCATTCTTGAAATCGGGATGGGGGTGATGACATATTATGATTGTTGCCCTCGTTTTCTCTTTAAGAGTAAGTTGATTTTTTTCCTCGATTGCACTTCCTACTTTCTTCGATTGCAAGTGAAGAGTGGCATCTAGACGCCAGGTTAGATAATTCTTGTTACTGACTTCAAGAGCCTCGAATTCTAATTATGATAAGTTTCACATAAGAGGAAAGCGGTATTGAATTTTAAGCATTGCATAATCAGAGAACTGATTAAAACTATCGGATTCGAGGATCCTTTCTGTTTTGGGGACTAATGATCCTCTACACAGTGAAAAATATAGTTACAAACAAAATAAACTTGTATTAACAATTTAATTAAACAATATATCTATCCATTGCATTATCATAAATAGTGATAAGATATAAAACGATTTAAGTTACAAGTAATACTCAACTTCAACGAGAATACCCTAATCGCCCTAGAGTCTCTTCCTCTCAAAAATCTAACCAAGTCCTGTTGGAATTGGGTTCCGCTAATCAGAGTCGCAGCGGAAGCAAAAGGAAAGATCCGAAGATCATACGGTGTATGTTTCATTACAATTCGTGATACAAAACAATCTACATGTAAATCTATGATCTTAGCATATATGCGGACACCCTAGAGGCATACTACGATCTACGGAAGACATGCATGTATCTACTTAGGTGTTTAGATTTATCATACCTTATGGATCTATGATCCAGAGATTACGGAACGATGAAGAACCGCACTTGAATCGCAAGGGAAACTGTCGGATAGCACCTTGTCCTTTGTGAATTGAAGAATCCTCGAAATCCCGTCTCTGAGTGCAAGGATTTCAAGCCGACGGAAGAATCCGTTGCGAAGACGATGGCGAGCCTCGAGATTTTCTTCTCCTCTTTCTCCTTTCTTCCTTCTCCTTCCTTCCTCTTCCTTCTCCCTTCTTCTTCCTCTCTTTTTCTTGGCCGAAACCACAAAGGAGGAGGACTAGGGGTCGGATTTTTGGAGGGGAGGGAGTAGAACCATTAGGGCGGGCCCTCCCCTCTCTATTTCCTTTATAGGGCAGGTCTCCCATGGCTCCAAGGAGACTAGGGCCGGCCCCTAGGTGGATAGGGATGAGGGAGGGTCGGATTTAGGTCTCCCGGGTGTCTATCGTGAAGCCCGGACAAAAACGCCCTTTACGAAAAGCAGAAAACTGAAAGTGAGACTGAGTGAGGTGCGCTACTCGGAATCGAGTTCCGTCAGTACCTGTGAGCTCCTGGAATTATTCCACTCAATCTAAGATCCATATTCAATATGTTCTGAGCCATATTTCCATATTTATCAAAATACCCCTACGACCCATAACACATGTGAATTAGGTTCTTTGGCTCCGGGCTTGCGCTCCATCGCGCTACTTCGCATCCAACGTATCCAACTAGGTCGGGGAACAATTCCTATACGCAACGACATGGTGGAACCTTCAGGGTTCGGGATCTCTAGCTCCAACCAGATCCCTGATTAACTATTCCGGTGACACACCGAAAGTTCCGTTAATCAGCCCTAATCCGATTAACCCGCGTAGCCACCCAGAGTGCGACGCGAGTTGAACTCTAGTGATCCTAAACTTATGTTACTCCCTCATAACCCTGTTCTCTACTATATTCCGATAATCCTTAGTCCCTCATATTACTGGTGCCATGATACGACTCGGGCAGTGGGGAGCACCGTCAGATCCCGATCGATCATCTGACTAGGGTTTGATGACTTGTCATCTATAACACCACACACCTTCCGGTGCTATGCCTAGCATCCGGAACATCGTCAATCATACTGACAACCACCAGGCCTGGGTTAACTGTGTGGACAGATTGACTCATCAAATCGCACCCATCCAACACTAGACGTCGGATAACCTATAGGGATTACATGTCACTCAAGCGCCAGCCGGGTAATCCAACGTACCGTGGTATTGAACTATGGAAGGTCCACACACGTTGGCACATCAAAGCACCACACAACTAGTTGGCCCAGTGAGCATGGTCCCTCAGGATTAAGAACAGATTATCTATAGTAGTAAGATGGTTTCTGCACCAGTGTCTGAATCACTGAACTGTGCACCGTCTTGGTTCATGTTCAACACGATCATCGTGCTTGGTCAGGTGAATGGGAATCCCACGTTCCCGTGGTGGAGACTTCACCACATCCTCTACCTGCCAACGGCTTGTTCTCGGTGAAGCGACCGACATTACCTAAGATGTGAACTAGTTCTAGGTCTATACAAAACTGGTCCACTGGGTCTCCCAAGCATGGATCCTCCATGCGCCTCAGTGGCCTACTGTGTTCCCTAGGGTCCTTTTATTATATGAGTATTATCATACACCACCGTAGTATTTTAATTAAAGCAATAACCAAAGTCATCTTTATTAATGTTAATACAGAAAATCCACGCTAAGGACACACGAGCTACAACAATCTCCCACTTGGCCTAGCGGGGAACAACAGTCTTAACTCCCATGGCATCCACGTGCTTCTCAAAAGCCTTGGTTGGTAACGCCTTTGTGAAAGGGTCCGCCATGTTATCTGCAGATGCCACCTGAGTCACTGCTACCTCCCCTCGCTTCTGCAAGTCCCGGATTATGTAGTATTTCCGCTCGATATGATTGCTCTTCTGGTGATATCTTGGCTCCTTGGATTGTGCTACCGCTCCACTATTGTCGCAGTAAAGGACAATAGGATCTTGAGCTCCCGGTACGTATCCTAAGTCCGTGAGGAACTTCTTGAGCCACACCGCCTCCTTAGCTGCTTCGCACGCCGCAATGTACTCAGCCTCTATCGTCGAATCCGCGATGCATCCCTGCTTCACGCTCCTCCAATTGACAGCTTCTCCTCCTAATGAAAACACAAACCCTAACGTCGATCTCCTGGATTCCGGATCTGATGTAAAGTCAGAATCCGTATATCCAATCGGCATCAGTTCCTGTGAAGAGTAAACTAACTCATAATCTCTCATCCTACGGAGATACTTGAGTATACTTTTCACAGCAGTCCAGTGCCCTGGACCCGGATTTGACTGATACCTGTCCATCATGCCTACTGCATAGCATATATCTGGTCTCGTGTACTGCATGGCATACATCGGACTCCCTACTGTCGAAGCATAAGGTATCTTCTGTATCTATGCCCTCTCCTCAGGAGTCTTAGGACCCTGATCCTTGGACAAATTCATTCCATGTCTGAATGGAACCAGTCCCTTCTTGGAGTTATGCATACTGAATCTGACCAAGATAGTATCTATGTAGGCTGACTGTGACAGCGAGAGAATCTTGTTCTGGCGATCTCGAGTTACCTTGATCCTCAGAACATAACTCGCTTCACCCAGGTCTTTCATGTCAAATTGAGAGGATAACCACACCTTTACTGTAGACAATGTTCCAACATCGTTTTCGATGAGCAGGATATCATCCACGTAAAGCACTAGAAAAACTACTGCAGTCTTATCGCTCCTTTTATAAACACATGGTTCATCCACATTCTGTTCAAATCCATAAGACTGGATAGCCTGATCAAAATGCATGTTCCAATTTCTGGATGCTTGCTTCAGTTCATAAATGAACCTTTGCAACTTGCACACCAGACCTTCCTGACCTTTTGCGACAAAGCCTAGAGGCTGAGACATGTAGATGTCTTCTTCTAAATCCCCGTTGAGGAATGCGGTCTTGACGTCCATTTGCCAGATCTCCCAATCATAATGGGCTGCAATGGACAAGAGGATCCGGATAGACTTAAGCATAGCCACTGGCGAAAAGGTTTCGTCATAGTCGATCCCTTCTCACTGGGTATAACCCTTAGCGACTAGTCTAGATTTGTAAGTCTCAACGATACCATCCGGACCTCTTTTCCTTTTGTACACCCACTTACACCCAACAGGTTTAATGTTGTGAGGTGGTGTTACAAGTGTCCAGACCGAGTTTTGGGACATCGATGTCAGTTCTACCTCCATGGCTTCCTGCCATGCTGCATGGTCAGTGGATACCATCGCTTCGTCATAGTTCAGAGGATCATTCTCCTGAAACTCTGGATCAACCATAAAGGCTTCTCCAATGTATCTATCAGGAGCATCTATGGTCCTCCCACTGCGACGAACCTGCGGTGGTTCCATAGGAGTCGATTCTACAGTACCGTTAATCTTAGTGGTATCGGCTCCCACTACGTTTTCTGTCTACGTACTCCCATCAGTACCAAGCAATTCTTCAAGAACTACTTTACTGGTGGGCTTATGGTCTATTAAATAATCCTGCTCTAGGAATACGACATTCGTCAAGCCGATAACCTTTCTATCCTCAGGATCATAAAATAGACCACCCTTTGTCCCTTTTGGATACCCAACGAACAGACATACCTTAGTTTTTGACTCCATCTTATCTCGCTTGTCCTTCCGCACATGTGCTGGACAACCCCAAATCCTAAAGTGCTGTAGGCTTGGCTTTCGCTTTAACCACAGCTCCCAAGGAGTTAGAGGTACTGACTTTGATGGAACAAAATTCAAAGTATATGCTGTCGTCTCTAGGGCATATCCCTAAAAACTAGGTGGCAATATTGCATAACTCATCATAGTCCGAATCATGTCTAACAAAGTTCGGTTTCTCCTCTCAGATACACCGTTATGTTGTGGTGTCCCTGGTGCAGTCAACTGGGATACGATCTCATGCTCACGCAGGTACCCAATAAATTCATCCGATAGGTATTCACCTCCTCGATCCGATCGAAGAGACTTGATACTTTTACCCGTCTGTTTTTCTGCTTCAGTTCTGAACTCCTTGAACTTATCAAAGGATTCAGACTTTCGTCGCATTAGGTATATGTATCTAAACCTCGAGTGATCATCCGTGAAGGTGATGAAATACTCGAAGCCTCATATGGCACGGACACTTATGAGCCCACATACATCAGTGTGTACCAACTCCAATACCTCCTTAGATTTGCTACCTTTGGCTCGGAAAGACCTTTTAGTCATCTTGCCTTCCAGGCAAAACTCACACGTCGGTAGACTTTCTGAAACATTTGGACTTAAGAGTCCTACCTTAACCAACCTGTGAATCATGTCTGAGGCTATGTGTCCAAGCCTTAGATGCCAAAGGAGTGTTGGATTATCTGAGGGATTTTTCCTTTTAGATGAATTAATCACACAAGCTTCAGTTATGCTATCCTGCTTATGATTGGAGTTAATTATATAGAGATCATTCTGTATCTTTCCCTTACAAACAAAGGAACCATTCAATTTAATTGACACACCAGAAGCATCATATAAAACTGAAAAACCTTCATTATTCAATAAGGAAACAGAAATTAAATTACGTCTCAAGGACGGTACATAAAGTATGTCTCTAAGTAATAAACTTCTTCCATCAAGGAACTGCAAAATGACATCTCCAACTGCTTCAGCCTCTACTACGGCCTCAGTTCCCATGCTTAGGATTATCTCCCCATCACCCAGTTTTCTTGTCTCCTTGAACCCCTGCAAATTATTACAAGCATGGTTAGTGGAACCAGAATCCACAATCCATGAAACTGGAGAACAACTGGATATTACAAGGGATTCCACTATGTGGATTTGAGATATTCCTGTCTCAGCCTTCTTGGGAGCCGCGCGGCAGTCGCCCTTCCAGTGCCCCTTCTTGCCGCATCGGAAATATTTTCCTTTGGGCTTCGCCGGACTATTCTGCTTGGGAACCTGCAACTGCACCTGGCTCATCTTCACGGGCTTCTTAGACTTTCTTTTCTGAAACTTGTCTTTGGCTTTCAGAGAAGAATTCCGCTCTACGTTCAGGGATTGGGCTCCTGTCTTTATCCCGTCCTCTACCACCTGGAGCGCCGCTAGGAGCTCTGTGTTAGACATCTCCAACCGGTTAAGGTTGAAGTTGGTAATGAAGCCCTCAAACGATCCTGACAGAGACGCGAGGAAAATATCGGTCTGGATCTCTGCATCCAAGATGACATCGAAGGAACCAAGCTCGTTCACATAGCCAAACAACTTCAGCATATGATCCCGAATAAAGTCCCCTCTGTCATCTTCGTGGACACCAATTTCTTGATGGTCAGGTAACGAGTTATCCGACTACGACCCTCGAACATTTTCTTCAGGTAGAGCATCATGTTTGAAGCAAAGGCCATGTCTTCGACTTGCTTCTGAAGGACGATCTGCAAGGATGCCACAATGTAGCACTTGCATATCTCATCAGCATCTAGCCAGTCTTTCCATTCCTTTAACTGGGCCTCAGTTGCATCTGGTCCCGGTATGGCCGGTTAGGGGGTACTTAGGGCAATTGTGTGTTTGCCAACCCTTAGGACGAGTATCAGGTTACGCTTCCAGTCCTCATAGTTTGGTCTCGTAAGTTTGTTATCATTAAGTATGGAGGCAAGGGGGTCGAGCTTGGTCATGATTTCTGTAAACAATGGTTTAAAGCAATAGTTACGGTCTACTACAATCTATTTCATAGAATTTAGAAATAGATAATGTCTACTCTAGCCGCTATGTCTTCACCGCCTCAAGTGGAGATATCCAGGAATCTAAATTCCCTGGGCTGGAGCACTAAGACTATCGGCCCTGAATTGGAGACAGCATCTCGGTAAGAGCATACAACCGCTTCTGCCAACGGGGTTTTTAAGACCCAGTCTTCATCAGAATTACCCATGGTAAACTGAAAGACCTCCCAGTCTCCTTTTGGCCAGCTTTATGTGACCCGCGTGCGCAGCAACAACGGCTTCACACAAGCTTTCGGATGCTTCCCACAAATCTAGGTGGTGTCGGCAGGGGGGTTCATAGGCTCCAGCGGTGCAGAATAAAACCGTCACCCACTGCCACAGGCATCCTCCATGTCCCGAAGGAAACCACTAGGCGAACCAGCATGGAAGGCAACACAGCTCTCACCCGGTGGGAATATCGAACTGCGTACCTCCCACCCAGACCCTTAGCCGGTTGATTGTGGAGGCCAGGGGCTCCCCTTTGGAGGGAACCTCTTACACATCCCTTCTTTATAAGGTTTTATGCATATCTAGAAAGGTCACGACCTCCTTGACTTAGACCCTGGTCTATCGTGCTCCCACTAGGATTATAAACCTTCCCGCAAAGCATTAGTATCCTCGGAAAATATCATAGTCCCTACCTTGAATACTCAGCTTTCGCCTTTCTTGCAAGGAACACATTACATAGATTCTAAGGATCCCGATACTTCACTAGTTTGTCCATAATCCTAAGATCTGGAGCCTAGTCTAAGGTCAACGTGGAAAGGACTCCCACTACGATGATGCCTCGTTCACAATTTGATGCCTGATGTCATAGTAGACCTCATCTCATTACAGGTTTCGATGATGGCCAAATAGGGACATCCGATAACCTCCGCCGGACCTCAACCTAATGGTGGCATAACCAAATCGTGATGAGTTCATACTACCATCAAACGTCATCTAGAAACGGGTATCACACAGTGAAATCCTAACCTAACTTGGTCGCTAGGACCACGTGGGGAAAGGGCATCCCGGATTCGCACGTGTTAGAAGCATATAGAGACACCGATGAATACATAATTTTAGTACTAACCCTAAGCTTGATCTAGAGACAAACTCACAAGCAAGAATGATAATCACATTATCATCGGGGTTCTCTAAATACTGAATAAAGAGAAACAACAGAGAAAGCATCCAAACTAAATCAAGTCCAGGGTCCGACCCTTGAACCTGAATAGCACAGCCAAGATATCCCGCTCTTCCGTTCTACACGATCTCTGACGACGATCCCTTTCATCGCCAACGTGCACGCTTTTGCCGGGTCTTTGCACGCCATGGTACCGCTTGCCCGAACCGTGGATGTAGCATCATCTCCTTCTTCCTGTGACCGAAAAACTAACACGCTCCAAGCAAGTGCTCATTCGTGTACAATTTCGCTAGAAAGAAAAGAAGACAATCCTAGAAACATGGCCAGGGAACCGAGGATGGTCAACCCCCACCCTCGCCCATCTAGAGCCTTACAATCCACAATAATAATCAATGCAAAATTAAATCCGGAGTCCGACCCCCGGATGCATGCAATCACATATTACTATTCAGCGCGGCACCTGCAAAAAGATGATACATATCATAATCCATATGCATGATCTACGCCGAACCCCGACGAAAACATATGTCATCATATATTCACATGATATTTTCACGAATTCATGCATGAAACATACACCAAAGCGTGCTCTGATACCAATTGTTGGAATTGGGTTCCGCTAATCAGAGTCGCAGCGGAAGCAAAAGGAAAGATCCGAAGATCATACGGTGTATGTTTCATTATAATTCATGATACAAAAGAATCTACATGCAAATCTATGATCTTAACATATGTGCGGACACCCTAGAGGCATACTACGATCTACGAAAGACATGCATGCATCTACTTAGGTGTTTAGATTCATCATACCTTATGGATCTATGATCCGGAGATTACGAAACGATGAAGAACCGCACTTGAATCGCAAGGGAAACTGTCGGATAGCACCTTGTCCTTTGCGAATTGAAGAATCCTCGAAATCCTGTCTCTGAGTGCAAGGATTTCGAGCCGACGGAAGAATCCGTTGCGAAGACGATGGCGAGCCTCGAGATTTTCTCCTCCGCTTTCTCCTTTCTTCTTTCTCCTCCTTCATCTTCCTTCTCCCTTCTTCTTCCTCTCTTTTCCTTGGCCGGATTTTTGGAGGGGAGGGAGTAGAACCATTAGGGCCGGCCCTCCCCTCCCTATTTCCTTTATAGGGCTGGTCTTCCATGGCTCCAAGGAGCCTAGGGCCGGCCCCTAGGTGGATAGAGATGAGGGGGGGTCAGATTTAGGTCTCCCGGGTGTCTATCGTGAAGCCCGGACAAAAACGCCCTTCATGAAAAGCGGAAAACTGAAAGTGAGACTGAGTGAGGTGCGCTACTCGGAATCGAGTTCCGTCAGCGCCTGTGAGCTCCTGGAATTATTCCGCTCAATCTAAGATCCATATTCAATATGTTCTGAGCCATATTTCAGTATTTACCAAAATACCTCTACGGCCCGTAACACATGTGAATTAGGTTCTTTGGCTCCGGGCTTGCGCTCCATCGCGCTACTTCGTATCCAACGTATCCAACTAGGTCGGGGAATAATTCCTATACGCAACGACAGGGTGGAACCTTCAGGGTTCAGGATCTCTAGCTCCAATCGGATCCCTGATTAACTGTTCCGGTGACACACCGAAAGTTCCGTTAATCAGCCCTAATCCGATTAACCCGCGTAGCCACCCAGAGTGCAACGCGAGTTGAACTCTAGTGATCCTAAACTTATGTTACTTCCTCGTAACCCTATTCTCTACTATACTCCGATAATCCTTAGTCCCTCCTATTACTGGTGCCATGATACGACTCGGGCAGTGGGGAGCACCATCAGATCCCGATCGATCATCTGATTAGGGTTTGATGACTTGTCATCTATAACACCACACACCTTCCGGTGCTATGCCTAGCATCCGTAACATCGTCAGTCATACTGACAACCACCAGGTCTGGGTTAACTGTGTGGATAGATTGACTCATCAAACCGCACCCATCCAACACTGGACGTCGGATAACCTATAGGGATTACATGTCACTCAAGCGCCAGCCGGGTAACCCAACGTACCGTGGTATTGGACTATGGAAGGTCCGCACACGTTGGCACATCAAAGCACCACACAACTAATTAGCCCAGTGAGCATGGTTCCTCAGGGTTAAGGACATATTATCTATAGTAGTAAGACGGTTTCTGCACCAGTGTCTGAATCACTGAACCGTGCACCGTCTTGGTTCCTGTTCAACACGATCGTCGTGCTTGGTCAGGTGAATGAGAATCCCACGTTCCCGTGGTGGAGACTTCACCACATCATCTACCTTCCAACAGCTTATTCTCGGTTGAGCAACCGGCATTACCTAAGCTGTGAACTAGTTCTAGGTCTACATAGAACTGGTCCACTGGGTCTCCCAAGCATGGATCCTCCATGCACCTCAGTGGCCTACTGTGTTCCCTAGGGTCCTTTTATTATATGAGTATTATCATACACCACAGTAGTATTCTAATTAAAGTAATAACCAAAGTCATCTTTATTAATGTTAATACAGAAAATCCACGCTAAGGACACACGAGCTACAACAGTCCATCTTAAAATCGGCTGTCAATCTCTATAGTCAACCACACTAAGTTTGGTCTCTTAAATATTATTTATATATGATAAGGTTTACGTCATACAAGAGACCCAAACCCATAAGGATCATATTCTTGAAACGGACAAATCGATCAATCGGTCATAAAGTCCGATCAGTTGGTTTGACTCTAACCTAGGAAAATACCATTGCGAGTAAATCTAATTAGTTTGTAATAGAACTGATCAATCTCCCAGAACATACTTCTCCTATCAGCAAAATTGATCGGTCTGATAGGACCCACCTACCGATCGGATAGGACCTACCGATCGGTCGGACAGTAAGTTTCAATTAATTAGGCCAAAACTTAACAATTGGAGGGGAAAGCGCCAGCCTGCGTTTAACCTCGAAAGAGGTGCGTACTAGATGTCGGTGTGGTCCATGGTTGTATCCTGACAGCTGGTTTTCATGGTCCCGATGTTTCTAACGTCGTTGCTTAATAGCTTGATCTTCATGATGATATTGATGTCATTGAACATGATGGGTGGAATCTCCAAAATGACATTGATTCCTAAACAAAGGTTATGCATTTAGGCAATTTAGCAAAATTATCACTTTTTACTTATTTACATAATAACCATTTTAGTCATATTTGGTAATTATTTTATAAAATGGTCATGAGCTATATATTCTTTTAATTTTAGTCATATTTCGTTCAACATTCATAATTGATATTAATCACGAATCCCATTTGATAGTAAAGATTTTAAATTTTAAAAAGACAATATTTGAACCGCATACTATATTAGGTAGGTTTTTTTCTTAATTTTTTTATTAATCACTTCACATTTGATATTATTATTTATCAAGTTAGATATCAAATAAACTAAAATTTTGGCAAGGGAAGATCATAAGATTGTATCACATTGTATGGAGAATTAAATTCTAACCATATTAAAGTTGGGAGGAAATAATTTTTTTATAATTTTTTTATCATACATACAAGAAAATATGTGCATTTTCTTCCCTACAAGTATAATTTTCACTATACTTTATTATATGTTGTGAAGAGGATTTTGTATGAAAATAACTTTTTTTTTTATAAAGTTTATTTTCTTTTGTTTTTTATAAATCGAGTGCATTTGAAGTTTTCTGTTCTTTTCATCCTAATGCTGAATGGGATAAACAACTAATATATAAAATATAGTTCATGTAGAATATGAGTAGCGACAAAATATGGCAACCAATGTATGTAAAGATTAAATCTCTTTAATATTTCTAGAGAAGATTATTTTGAATAGTTATTTAAAAAAAAATTATATTGAGAAAAGTTAAAAAGAAAATTAAGAGTACAATTCAAAACTCCAATATTGTAAAGTACTATAGATTTATTATATAATTAATTAATTTAAAATGCTTATACTTAACTAGTTTTTTATACTTTTTAAAATCTTTTAAAAACATTATATGGATGGTGAATTTGAAATGATTAATACAGAACCGTTCCATAAAATATACTCCAATATTGGTTTTTACTAAAATTATGCAGATAATAGAAGATGGGTTGCGCGTAACATATACATTTAAGGTAATATATATCCTCACATCTCTATTTGCCATCGTTAACGTTCTATATATATATATATATATATATATATATATATATATATATATATATATATATATATATATATATAAAATTTTTATTGTACATTATATAATTAACTAGTATAAAAAATAATAATTGATAAATGATAATTTAGGTGTTCGTTAGTTGTTTAAATCGTTTGATTCGGACATTCACATATACACTTGATGAGATTTCAAATGAATGACGTATATTGCTCACCGAATACATGATGTGAAACTTGTGTAAAAACAAAATAATTAGTTGATAAAATATTATCTTATAGATAGACTCTTTACTTAATTTCAGTAATTGCTATATAAAACTTCTAGATCAAAAAGAAAATAGTGTATATGGCTTCGAGCTCACTCATATTGTAGAGAATATGATTAAATTGAGAATCCAAACTAGTAGTTCATTTAGTTTGATTTCAAGTTTCGCATGAATTTATTGTGTTTGCACTTATTATATCATTTTACGTTAAAGTTGCAAGAGATATCCAAGAATAATAGAATATCATAATGTTAAATATCATGTATTAAAAGAAAGGATGTAAATTTTTTGAAATAATAAAACTATTAGATATCACTCATGTCTTTGTTGGTGAAAATATGTAAGTGATGATTGTTCTTTAAATTTTTTTAAACACTTAACATAACAATGTTTGGTCCAAATCAATAAATATCCATTTTGTTATGTTATAATGATATTATTTAATATTATTATAAATTTTACTATAACTTTTTTTTAAGTTAGAATTTCAATATAATATCCTTTATCATTGTACCACTAAAATATTAAAAATTAGTAATAATGAAGTCACGACCAATATAAATGAGAAGTTGATTTGTTATCATACTCCAATTGAATGAATGAATATTATTTAATTAGTTTGAATGATCTTAAACTAATTTAAATACATTATCTCCATATTGAAGATCTCACTCTATCTAGGGTACATACATTGCAAAAATTATATTAATGTAATATTTTACTTATTGTCAAAAAGGAGCCCCAAATCACCTCTATAACTTCAGTAACAAACAAAAACCTTGGGGGGATATTAATATTATGGTCTCTTTTGGTGGACTACTCAATAATATTGCAATGTGTGTACTTTCTAATACTTTTGACCTCATTATGAGTATGTTTATAATGATGAATAATATTGTCATAGTTACAAATATATACATTCATTTGTCTAATACCCCACAATGTATATTGATGACAAGATAGTAATTTTTATAAAACGCATATTGATGGCAAGATAATATTTTTTTACAAATAAACAAATGGTAGGATAGTTTTAGTGCGCACCATGCATATATAAGAATTTATAGGTTGAAAGAAGAATTTTTCTATTGAAAAATATAACTTTTAATAAATAATATTAAAATCCTAATAATTTGGGTAACTTTGACTTACCCTCTCCCCATGCGCGTGCATGCGTACACACACACACATATAACTATATAGTATTTGGACATACCCCCCAATTCGATATATATTTGAAGTAAGAGTTAAGTTTATAAGCTCGTATGACACTACCTGACTTATGCAAGTGCATGCTTGACCAATCAGGCAAGCAAGACGAACACAAGTAATAAGTTCGACTAGATCGATGAGACGAGCACGTGATTGACTTGCATGGGGCTCTCAAGCCTAATATCCAAACAAATAAGAGAGAAAAAACTTGATAAACACATGAAACTCTTGTTTCCATATATTATGGGTCTAAACACCGTGTTGAAGTTATAAATATCCACTTTAAAATTTAAAAAGTTTAAAAATACAAAAATACTATCAATATACTTACATGAAAAAGTATGTTATTAACCATTTATAGACTATCGAAGTTGGGGAGCTCGAGTATCAGTAGAAGCAAGATCTGTAGGGTGGTCCTTGCTTGCTCCGTGTACCATATGTGGAGGAAAACGAATATTTGAATTTTTGAAGGCAAGGATTGGCTCAAGGACTCGGTGGGGAAGACGATTTGTATGGATCTATTGTATATTTTCAACAACATGGAAGCACTTTTGACCGACAACAAAGAGATATCTAAATTGATAAAAGTGAAGGAGTAGATGATCGTAAGGTTTCTGTATATATTTTTTGTTAACTTTCATCTTTTTTTTAGTCTAATGGAGTCTCCTTAGACGTCCTCCTGTACATGCTTTTTTTATCAATATAGATCCCTTACCTTTCAAAAAATAAAAAAAATATATGTTATTAAGATAATAGTTGGCATGAATTACAAAGATATGCATAGAAATGTAGCTTGAGACCACTACAAAGATCAATTAGAAACACTACGAGACATTATAATACAACTCAAAAGAGTTTGCATTTAATTGTATTGGTTCTTTGTCATTTGTGAGATTTGACTTTGAAATAAAATATTGAATATAGAGGATATCCATGATGACAAAAGGTACTTGTAGGAATTACACAAAATATATATGGACATTTCATATAATTACATCACCATAGATTGATGGATATATGAAAATTATTTGGAACTTACTGCATAGCTAGCGAGCATCAACTTGAACCATCATGCAAGCAGCTCATAAAAGTTTGCATTATCTCACTGTACTACGAGAATTGATCTTATGACTGAAATAAGGAGGATTCGCAATAGAGCTGCTTTGTCTTTTCTGACACCAATATCTGTTGCTCTCTTTGGTACATTAAAAATTAGGGTGTGAAACCAAAAATATCCAAAATATATAAATATACACCATTTAGGACCAATCCTCAAAGTATATACGAAATAAGATTAAAATGATTGTTTCATAAATAAGAAGATGATTAGTAATACTATAAAATTACTAATATAAATAATCATTAATTAATCTATTGCAATCATCATGTATTCCCACCGACGATCCTGATGTGATCAAACTCCAAATCGTGACGGTCTTCATATCCTCGATGAGCAAACCATGTTTTGTATCTACGTCCAAACTTGTTGTGTTGAAGAGAGGCTCACATCTCCAACCGACAATGTCACAACAAGTGTTAGAGAGAGACCATGACTGACGATTTAAACCCTTGCAATTCTCTATTCTTCATTTACACCATCATCACAAGCCCTTTTCTCAAACCCATGCGATTCAATCTGCACTCATTATCTTCTCTCCATCAGATCATGACATCATATCAAAATCAGTTCTCCACTCACGATTCAATTCCGTGTGATTCAATCTGCACTCACTATCTTTTTCTATATCAGTAGTTGTGTCGAGCATGTTGAGCCCCATCGCAACAACGACAATGTGGCTGCCTTCGAAGTTGGCAGGGTGATGGATGGGGAGGAAGTCTGTGCGGGGCATGTCGTGCTTGATGGTCGAGATGAGGAGGCACGCCAATGGGGAGACAAATTTTTTGTTGTGTTTTAGGGACATTTCACCCAAATTAAAATGACTATAATATCTTCAAAAATCTAAAATGTATGTTTTTTTAGAGCCGGTCCTGTATTGTACCTTAAAATTAAAAGTGATCATCTCCATCTTGCGGCGAAATGCATCAACCTACATGGGCACTTGCAGCAAGGGGGGAAGGGAGAGAGGAGAGGGTGCGTGGGGGTTGCCCTTAGTAAAAACGTGGCTGCCTTTAGGATGGGGTTGCTGTCGAAAAACTACGAGTTGTATATAGTCGTTCGCAGTGTCTGATGACGAAAAGTAGGATCGGCTTAACCATAAGATCATTTTGGCAGTTGGCTAAGACCCATGTAAAAAATAAAGCCTTTATGGACCAAATCATTTAGACAACATATAAAATAAAACCTAAGATTTTGTGCAAAAAAAAAACCTCTACTATAAACAGTTTCCTCCTCTCTCTCTCTCTCTCTCTCTCTCTCTCTCTCTCTCTCTTATAAGTAGTTGTGAGCGCCCCTCTTATGATCCTCCTTTTTTAATAGATCGGACGGTCTTTGTTGTCCTAGTCATCATGGCAAGTTTGTAATTTTTTTGATGTAACTTTTCTAAAATGCATTATATATTAATATTAATTAATACTATCTATTTTGATGAGGAATGATAAAATGCGGTGTGCGGTACGTGCGGTGTTACACCACAACCGTCTGATGATAAAATACGGTGTGCGTGCGTGCGATGCACGCAGCGGTGCAACAGATGGCTGCGGTGCCACACCGCATGCCGCATCCTAACACGCCTCTTATTTTAATATAGTAAATATTTTTAAAAATATCTGTACTTTTCATCTTAGGCCTCAATTTGTGTCCAGCCGGTCCCCATGGAAAATACTATCCAAAAGGACAGAAGCTTTAAAGACTAGATCCAATCACAGTGGTCCATTACACCCAAGCCTTATTGGTGAATCACACTTATCCCCAACCGCCAGGCAGTAGACAACTATGACCCGGCCTTGAAAAAAGCCTGTAAAATTGTTTGGTAGCTAGGGCTATAAATGGGCTGGGTTTGGATCGGGCATCTCAAAGTCTAGGCCCGACCCAACTCGCGAGTATGTGTCCAAACCCATCCCATACCATAATTAAATATTTTGGATCTGGTCCGGACCCGGCCCAAAGATGTTTTATGATACCCAAGTCCAAGACCGACCCAAATTAAGCCGACATTCGTATCGTGACTATTCTTACGTCTTTTTTCATTTATGAAGTCCATGCACATAAAATTCTATATTCATTGCTTAGTAAAAATTTTAAAAAAAATTATTTGGGCTTCTGTTCGGGCTTTGGACTGGGTCAGGGGTTGCCCATTCCCGACCCACAAAACATTTGGACTTGAATGTTTAAGCCCAGCTCGGCCCAAGGCCTAAGTTAACTTAGTCAAAACTTGACTCAAATCGGTCCCGAGCCCGGGCTCGATGGGATTGTTCGTGAGATGACAGGCCACGTTGAGAGAGAGAGAGAGAGAGAGAGAGAGAGAGAGAGAGAGCCCAATCAATGCCACACGCTGGCAGGTACAAGCTAGTAGCCATCTGATCTATGTAATGAATCTTAGCCATCACATGCGGGGTTGGGATGTGACCCAAATCTATGGAGATCAGATTAGCAGAACAAAAGGCCTCAAAATCTACTCTAACCAAGTCAAAGATACTTAGCACCGATGGATTCGCAAGATCAAAAAGAGCTCGGTTTAGCTTTCCAGATGTGCCAAAGCAAATACCCAAGGAAAGCTTTGACGGATTTACTATACCCAACACCATGAGTATAAGATTGGCTAAACATCAAGCCAAACTCAGTGACAGAGGTGGAGAGGTGAGTCACACGAGCATACCCGCTTACAATTGACCAAAGCTGGCAAACTGGGGGGCATATGAAAAAAAAAATGTTTTCTTGATTTCTCAGCCGTCATGCACCTGAGACAAATATTAGAAACCGACATCCCAATATAACTAAGCTAAGCTCGGATCGGAGGCCCGTCTCCTCAGACTAGGACGTCTCGGACGACAAACGCGAGGCAGCAGACAAAATTTCAATCGACCAAAATACCCCTAAAATTATTTATATGCTTTACTCTCCATGCGGGAAAAAAACTTCGGTTAATTGGTGATTAGTCCTCGACATAATAAATTTTGAAAGTGCCGGGTATCAAAATAATTTTTTTTACGTTAGATTTCCGATCTTCTTCAGAAATTCAAAATCTATATAACAAGGGGCGTCAGTTTTGTGCTGACTAGATAAAATGGAACAAAAAAACTGACTAGGACAAGCTGACTGGACAAAAATGAACCGAATAAATCTAACCATTCGTTCAAAAATCAACGCACGATCTCTATTTTCCCGTCAACCAACTCCCTCCTCTTTGGTTTCAAATCCCAACCCATTTAAACTGCACTAAACCCCTAAAATCTCGGCCCATTTGAACGGCACTAAACATGACCGTTCATCCCGCCTACTGAAATTTCAGCCGCTCCAAACCATCGGGTCGATCTCGAGGAATCCGTTCGAACAAAAACAACTGTGATTGATCGATTATAGGGGGAGGGATAGTTGGTCTCGACGAAGGCTCCCGCTTCGTGCCAATCGCCACGGGCGAGAACATAGGTGTCCATATGAATGTCGGTGTTGTCGTCGAAAGTGTTTTGTTGCCGAAGGAGTTCAGGTTTGTTGTCGTCGATGGCGGCCCACTGCAGTGCCGACAGGCACGGGCATGCACTAGTTACCCACCAGCGATATGGTATGGGACACTATGATTGAGCCGGGAGCAAACGCAGCAAACGGATCCAACAGCAAAAATAGGGGGGGGGGCTACTATGTGCGCCACATGTATCTATCTTTCTGTTATTGACCAGAATGCCCTCACCACCCAGCTAATGCGAAAGCTCTTCCCCACACAGTAGACAGCGTTTTCCTCAAATCATATCCCAACACCAACCCTCAGTAAATGATCTGTAACTCTTTTGGGGGGTGTCCTATGTGGTAAGGCCACCCCACTGAAGTTGCTCTCCTATGTGCGCCACAGGTGTCTACCTTCTTTCTTTGACCAGAATGCCCTCACAGCCCAACTCATCAGCCCAAAGCTATCCCCCCTGCACAGCAGACAGCGTTTTCTACAAATCATATCCCAACACCAACTCTCGTGGAATGATTTGTGACCATTTTCTCTTAAAATAGGACCCGTCGATCAGACGGACGAGATTATCCGTCAAAATATCCAGGGGGGGACGTCCTACGCATTAAGGCCACCCTACTGTGTGCGCCACATGTATCTATCTTCTGTTATTGACCAGAATGCCCTCAACACCCAGCTGATGCGAAAGCTCTTCCCCACACAGCTGACAACGTTTTCCACAAATCATATCCTAATACCAACCCTCAGTAAATGATCTGTAATTCTTTTGGGGGGTGTCCTATGCAGTAAGGCCACCCCACTGAAGTTGCTCTCCTATGTGCGCCACAGGTGTCTACCTTCTTTCTTTGACCAGAATGCCCTCACCGCCCAACTCATCATCCCAAAGCTATCCCCCTCACAGCAGACAGCGTTTTCTACAAATCATATCCCGACACCAACTCTCGTGGAATGATCTGTGACCATTTTCTCTTAAAATAGGACCCACCGATCAGACGAACAGGATTATCCGTTAAAATATCCAGGGGGGACGTCCTACGTGTTAAGGCTACCCTACTGTGTGCGCCACATGTATCTATCTCTGTTATTGACCAGAATGCCCTCACCACCCAGCTGATGCGAAAAGCTCTTCCCCACACAGCAGACAACGTTTTCCACAAATCATATCCCGACACCAACCCTCAATAAATGATTTGTAACCCTTTTGGGGGGTGTCCTATGCGGTAAGGCCACCCCACTGAAGTTGCTCTCCTATGTGTGTGGGGGAGGATTTCGGCCGTCGTACGTGACCCTCCTCCAACAGTCGATTGAAGGTTTGACCCTTCGGGATGTGGCGCGCTTCGAAGCGCTGAGTTGTGACTTGCTGGGCTGTCACACAAGCACTATATAATAGAAATGTAGAGAAAGAGATGACACAGGATATGGTGACGAAGTTCGGCCGAAGCCTACGTCTCCGTGCGGTAAGACGCAACCTTTGAATCCACTATCTCTGAGTAAACAGTAGAGCTACTCTTGACAGACCGAGGAGTGCTTCTTACAAGTAATCAGAGGGTGGAAAAGGAGTCTGAAAACCAGAAAACTCAGGGAGCTCTGGAAAACAGAAAGTGGGTTTCTGGTCTGGAATTTCGGATCCCGAGTAATTTACAAGGTTTGTTATTTATAGTAGTTTGATTCATATAAGGAATATTCCAAGAATATCCTTAGAGTATCCGGGGTTTAGTAAATTTTCGGGGGGATTTACCAAACCCCAGATAGTGCAAGTGGGCCCCAAGCGGGGCTGCGGGCCCCACCGTCATACTCATGGGCCCCAGGCAGGGCTGTGGGTCTCACTGTCGTATTCGTGGGCCTTAGGCAGGGCTGCGGGTCCCACTGTTGGACTTATGGGGCCCAGGCAGAGCTGCAGGTCCCATCGCTGGGTGTTAGCCAGATTTTGCACCACAGTTACCCCCTCCCAGCTAGATAGGTGTTAACCTAGCTAGCTGGGATTTCCTGGGGCAAAGCCGGTTGCTCGTCTACCGACCCGTTGCGAGGGGCCGATCATCGTGAGTCTGCCGACCCCCTGTCCGGGGCTGACTACTGTGTGTCTGTCGACCCATTGCACGGGGTCGACCATAGTCTGTCTGCCGACCCGTTGTGCGGGGCCGACCATCGTCAGTCTACCGACCCCCTGGCGGGGCCGACTACTTTGTGTCTGCTGACCCATTGCGCGGGGCCAACCGTCGTCTGTCTGTCGACCCGTTGCACGGGGCCGACCGTCGTCTGCCTGCCGACCCCCTGTTCAGGGCCGACTGTTGTGCGTCTACCGACCCTTTGCGCAGGGCCGACCGCATGTGTCTGCCAACCCTCTGCCCGGGGCCGACCGTTGCGCCCGTCGACCCCCTACTAGGGGTCGACTGGGTGTGTGTCTGTCGACACGTTGCGCGTGGCCGACTGCATGTGTGTTACCCCCTCCCAATTGGGTAGGTGGCAACCTGGTTGACTGGGATCACAGAAATAGTCACGCGTAGGGCGGTTCATGCCAAAAATATTAGGGGTAGGGGGTTCTATGCAAAAAATAGGGGCAGAGGGGTTTTGCCGGAGTGGGGGTCTTGCAAGTGGGGGGGGGGGGGGGGGGGGGGGTCTTGCAAGAGGTTTGGTTCATGGAGCGGCACTACCTCCTGCTTGCAACGATGGAAGAACAACGGGCCGCTGCATTGTGCATCAAGTGTCACACTTCATCATTTTTTTTTTCCATCCTCTCACACTCAAGCCCTCTTTCATACCCTACTCAAAAATCCAAGAGAAGGGGCTGCACAGTTGAGACTGAAGGGAGTCGACACAAGCCGAGCCGAGTATAGCTTTGGCCTGCTTGAGCTTGTGTTGTAACCCAACAAACGTAAACGAACTTGTCGGCATATGTTGTTCAGAGTCAACAATTGGGCTCGTCGATGTGTTGTCCGATGACGGACAACGCGACTGCAGCCGCGTTGTCCAGCGTCGGCTGTCAAGCCCGTCATTGTATTGACCGGTGCATTCTTTGTCGGGAACCGAGGCGGCGACGGTAGCCTCGGACTTTGTCTTCGAATGCCAAGGCGAAGGTCGCCTCGGGCCGAGTCGTTGCCGATGTCTCGGGCTTCGTCAGGTGCCGGGACAGTGAAGCCTACCTCGGACTTTGTCTTCGAATGCCGAGGCGAAGGTCGCCTCGGGTCGAGTCGCTGCCGATGTCCCCGGCTTCGTCAGGTGCCGGGGCAGTAAAGCCTGCCTCGGACTTTGTTGTTGTGTGCCAAGGTATAGCCTTGGACTTACTGGTTGATAGTGATGAGAGTTCAGAGTTCTCAGCATGACACTTTTGTATTGGTCGGACTTAGGCGAAGCGCCTTCTTAGTTGGGCCGTTGTCTTTGGAACGTAGCTTTGTACTATTGCCGGTTAGCCGGCGGTGTCGCAACGCGAACCGAACTAACTGTGGTGAGGCATTAGTGCATGTGTCCTTACGTGACAACGTGAGCACGTGCGCTGCCAATGATTCGGAGTACTTAGCATAGTGCCCTTGTATCGGCTGGACTTAGGCGAAGCGCTGTTTTAGTCGAACCTACGTATCGGGACACATAGCTTTGTACTTTTGCAGGTTAGTCGGCCGTGTCGCAACGCGAACCGAACTAACTGTGGTGAGGCATTAGTGCATGTGTCCTTACATGACAACGGGAGCACGTGCGACGCCAATGATTCGGAGTACTCAGCGTAGTGCCCTTGTATCGGTTGGACTTAGGCGAAGCGCCATTTCAGTCGAACCTACGTATCGGGACACATAGCTTTGTACTGTTGCAGGTTAGTCGGCCATGTCGCAACGCGAACCGAACTAACTGTAGCGAGGCATTAGTGCATGTATCCTTACATAACAATGGGAACACGTGCGACGCCAATGATTCGGAGTACTCAGCGTAGTGCCCTTGTATCGATTGGACTTAGGCGAAGCGCCATTTCAGTCGAACCTACGTATCGGAACACGTAGCTTTGTACTGTTGCAGGTTAGTCGGCCGTGTCACAACGCGAACCGAACTAACTGTGGCGTTGAACAGGACTTGAAGTTGAATTTAATAAACTTATTGAATCTAAAGTGTTAGCCTTTTCATTGATAGCTTGATAGAGATTACATTCATTGATAAAACTTATTGAGATGTGATACATTCCATGCTCTTGGTAGCTGCTGTCCTTCCGGCGTCACTAGTCGGTACGAACCTTTCCCTTCGGCCGACTCGACAATATATGGTCCTTCCCAGTTCGGAGTGAACTTGCCGCTGCCATGTTCCTTTGTGTTTGGGAAGACCGCTCTTAGAACAAGTTCTCCGACGCTGAACTGTCTTCTGCTAACATTTCGGTCGAAAGCTGACTTGATCTTTTGTTGGTAGTTGGCGATGCGTACGGCTGCTTGATCACGGAGTTCGTCTGCACAGTCGAGGTCGCCGATGCGAAGTTCCTCGTTGATCTGTCGTTCGATTGCGAGGGACTTGATAGTTGGGCATATGGCTTCAGTTGGCAGAACTGTTTCTGACCCGTAAGTTAGGCGGAAGGGTGAAAATCCGGTCGATCGTCGAGGTGTGGTTCGATACCCCCACAGCACTTCAGGAAGGACTTTCTCCCAAAGCCCTTTCTTGTCTTCTAACTTCTTCTTAAGTATGCCAAGGATGGTTCGGTTGGAGGCTTCCGCTTGACCGTTGCACTGAGGGTATCTCGGGGTTGAATAGAAGAGTTTGATCCCATATTCTTGGCAAAAGTCCTGGAATTTGTCCGAGTCGAATTGTGCTCCATTGTCAGCAATAAGCACTTGGGGCGTGCCGAATCTTAAGAAGATGTTCTTCCTGACGAATTTGATGACTTCATTGTCTGTTTTACGGAAGAGAGGCACAGCTTCGACCCATTTAGTGAAGTAGTCAGTTGCCAACAGTAGGTACTTCTTCTTAATGGGAGAAGGTGGGAATGGGCCAACGAAATCCAACCCCCATTGATGGAACGGCCAAGGACTTATAAGAGGGTGAAGCTCAGATGCAGGGAGATGGATTGATCGAGCATGCCGTTGGCAGGGTTCACACTTCTGGACGAACTGTCGTGCATCCTTGGCCATAGTGGCCCAATAGTAGCCTTGGAGTTTGACTTTTTCTT
The DNA here is from genome assembly GCA_947650365.1 of Chamaelirium japonicum. NCBI lineage: Eukaryota > Viridiplantae > Streptophyta > Magnoliopsida > Liliales > Melanthiaceae > Chamaelirium > Chamaelirium japonicum. The sequence continues at coordinate 29,460,343 of OX393558.1, read as the reverse complement.
CGAGGGATCTGCCGCCAGAGTGGTTACCGTAAGCTCCGGCATGGATGTCTGCTAATATCATCTCCACTTGTCCAAGGCTGACGCATTTGAGAAGGATTCCGCTGTGGGACTGGAAGTAGAGATCGTCTCCTTCAAGGCGATAGAGAGAGAGTTTCCTTCGAAATCGTCTAGCTTGAATCGGGTCCTCCGGTATTTTGTTGTGCTTGAAGAAGTTGAGGATTGGCCATCTCCAATCTGACTGATCTTCGCTTAGGGCATAAGTGAAGATTGGCTGCCTCCAACCCTTTCTTCCGCTTGCCGAGGCAATAACACTGTGTTGCTCAAGGTTCGCCTTGGTAACTCCTGGTATTCGATGTTGATCTGACGTTGATTGACTGGATCTCCCAACACTGAAGCGGCGTTGGCGAGGGCATCGGCTTCGCGATTATCTGCCCTTGGTATTTGGATGAACTTGATGTCTGCGAACTGCCTCTTGAGGTGTTGTACAAGGTCGAGATAGTATAGCATCATTTCACCTCGTGCTACGTAATCCCTATTGATCTGTCTGATGACCAATTGGGAATCACTATAAACGTCGAGGCGCTCTACCCCCAGTGCTCGAGCAGTCTCCAATCCCGAGACGAGAGCTTCGTATTCGACTTCATTGTTGGTGGCATTGAACCCGAGGAGGATAGCTTTCTCCAGGTGGTCTAGTTCGGGGGATATCAGAACTATCCCAATTCCCAAACCGATAGCACTTGAAGCTCCATCGGTATAGAGCTTCCATTGTGATGCGGGCACTGATGGAGCCTCTAAGCTCGGACAAGGGGCCTCAGGGCCTAGACTGAGGCACTCCTCATCCTTGTCGTTGAGGTGTATCTCAGGATCATCTTCAGGGGCGATAGAATCTTCCACAGGAAAGTCTGCTAGAAAGTCGGCTATGACTTGCCCTTTGATAGAAATGCGAGGCTCGAATTGGATACCGAGCGAACTCATTTCAATTACCCATTTGGTCATCTGACCGGCTCGACCAGTCTTGTCGAGTATGTCTTTGAGAGGATGCTCAGAAGAGACGGTGACCAGATAGGATACGAAGTAAGGGCGGAGTCGTCGGGAGGCCGTCAGTAGAGCCAAGATAATTTTTTCTATCTTCGAGTAGCAAGTTTCGGCCGACAGGAGGGTGTGGCTAGTATAGTAGATAGGACGTTCTGTAACGCCCCGATATTTTACGGATTAATTCAACCCGTATAATACTGGGGTGTTAGGAAGAAAACTTGATATAAATAAATTCCATCAAATATGGAAAATACTGAGCCATTATATTAAAACATCATTATCTGATACAATTTATTGAAAATGAAAGCCTAAAACTAAGACTTTCCATATTTTCACATCATAATCCAGCTCCGTCGTCGTCATAGAAAGGAGTGTAGAGTGGGTCTTCAACTCCTTCTGGATCGCATCCCGATCGCTCCTCATCTTCTCCGGGTACTGCAGGGTTTGTCTCTATAGGGTGCACATCATCTGTAGGGGGGTGAGTTCTATCCACTGACTCACCAATGACTCAGTTTTGTTCATGCTAAAAAAATATGTATTGAAAGCAGTAAACATGACTACGAAAAGTAAATAATTAAAACATTAATCACCCGATTCCCTTTTTGGCTCCTCCGGCCAGGGTAGGAATCTCAATCCTTACCCGGGTGCTTTTAGTCCGCAACAAGGCTAGCCCCACACCTAGGATTATCTTTTTGGCCCGCAGCCAGGGACAGCCCCACACCCAGGATTTATCTTTTAGGCCCGCAGCCAGGGACAGCCCCACACCCAGGATTTATCTTTTAGGCCCGCAGCCAGGGACAGCCCCACACCCAGGTACTTTTTGGCCTCAGCCAAGGCTAGCCCCACACCCACATAAGTGATTACGTATTTCAAAATTTACCATTCCATATCAAATTACCGACATTCTATAGCATATAATTAGCATGAATAAACTGAGTTTAAATCCCCTACTTGAACTGTTGCAAACTCTTATTCTTGATGAGGAAGCCTTATCACGCTCGAAACCTGAAAATATGTTACTAATATTTTGTTAGTTTTTCCTAAATTTTTCTGGGATTTTTCCCAACATTTTTCGATGTGAATTAGTGGGGTTTTCTCTTTTAAGGGGTATTTTTGTAATTTTCAAAAATACCTTAAATCTATACTGTTGTGTAGATCGTTTCATTATGGACCCGTGGCCGCAAACGGAACTCAATTCCGATTTAGAATGAAAAGGTTATGACCATTTTACCATAGGGGTAAAATGGTAAATATATTTTTTAATTGTCGTTTGTGGAATTTTATGATTTAAGTAGGTGTATTTTGTCATTACGAGTCCAACGCCGCTGACGGAACTCAATTCAGAGTCCGTATGGGCAAGATACGGTCAATACAATTTACATTGATAATCTATATATTTATTACTAGTTGATTCTTAGACATAAAGTGTAATTGGAACTCTTGGTTAGCCCAAAGGGCTTTAAATTGGGTTTAGAAGAGGTCGGGGGTTCTAAATCAAATCTAGTCTTTTTGCATAGCATTTTATAAATGGATTTAAAAATCCGAACGGGTTAACGGGTTTAAATTACATACCCGACCCAACAACCCGGGTGGTGTGAGGCGGCGGCGGCGGCGGCCGGAGGCGGTGGTCGGCCGGAGGTGGTGGTCGGTGGTGGCGGCGCCGGAGGTGGTGGCGGCCGGAGGTGGTGATGGTGGCGGCGCCGGAGGTGGTGGCCGGCCGGAGGTGGTGGTCGGAGGTGGTGGCGGCCGGAGGTGGTGATGGTGGCGGCGCCGGAGGTGGTGGCCGGCCGGAGGTGGTGATGGTGGCGGCGTCGGAGGTGGTGGCCGGTGGTGGCCGGTGGTGGCCGGCGGTGGCGGTGGTGGTTGGCGAGGAGGGGAGGGGAAAGGTTGGGTGGCACGGATCCCGAGGTGGGTTGGAATGAAAAACTCTTGTAGAGGGGGGGGGTTTATATAGTAGTTTTGGGAATTCTAAAAGTCACAGGGTCTTTATTGCAAATCGGCCATTTAGTGCGTATCGCAGCTGTACCCGTCCGATCGGAAACGAAAGGTCGCCGGCTTCGGTTACATCTGCGCGACCCCTTCCGTCCGATCGGAAACGAAGGGTCAACGACTGTTGGTCTCCCCAGTAGTATATATATTAGTTATATTAGCTGTTTTCAATATAGAAAAGCACTACGGGTCTTTTGGCTAGAGGAAAATCTTTAAGAATTCAAATGAAGGGGTCATAGGTTCAAATCCTTCTATAGGCTATATGTTTACACATATATATATAACATTTTTCTTTTAAATTTTTAATGCTTTAAATGAGTTCAAAACGAAAAAGTTTATATATGGTTTTTGATCGTTTCGACGAGACGGACGCAATGGCGCCGTCCGATTTTTATTTTGAATTTATTATAAGAATTTCTTATAATGACCTTTTAAACTATTATTTTATTTTGGGTTGTTACATTCTCTACCCCTAATAAAAATTTCGTCCTCGAAATTTAAAGTATTTACCTTAGTTGTCGAACAAATTTATTTCTGGATCTAATTCCTAAGTAACTTCTTCACAATTTCTTCCAATCATCAAGTGATAGATTTTTGCTTTTCTCTTTCCGAACTTTCTTTCGCAGAATATTATTTCCTTTCCTTCAGGTGTTTAAAATGTAAGATTATTCCGATAACAATTCTTCATCATCCTATATTTGGATAACCAGTCCATAATATCAAATTTTCTTCAATTTCAATTTGGTCACCACTCCACACTTCAATTCTTAGTATACAGTTTCTGCAGACTCTGTTTGTTTTGGCCATATCACTAAGTGCAGTGGTGAGGGCAAGTATATACCCTAACTGTACTGTCTTCAATTGTAAGTCTCTAGCCAAGTGAATGGATATGAACAAATAGTTCGAACCCGGCCTAAAATTACTTTAGCTAGATTTCCAAAATGGTGCTTACGAAAATTCAAATTGTTATGTTTATAACTCACTTATTTTTAATAGGAATTATATTCTAAAAATGGATCGTTCATACCTTTAATAACGTCGTTTGATTCTTCCTCAGTAGATACTGCAAATGCTTTTCCAGGCACCTTTTGATTTTGAGCGGTGCGAGCTACCGGTATTTGTGGAGCATTTCGAAAAGGAGGACTGGTTGGAATGTTACCATTCAAGCGAGGACAGTATCGTTGAAAATGATCCCGTGATCCGCATGTGAAGCAAGTCCGAGGTCCTGTAGATATTGGAGGACTACCCATCTTTGCTGGAAACTCTTGTATCTTTGGTCTTTTATTTGACTCTTATCAATGGTGTACTTCTTTTCAGTCTATTCTTTTCAAATGTTTTTCGAGTTTCCTTCCATTCTCGTTTTGCCACTAAAGCAGTTTGTACTAGTTCTCTATATTTTCGAATACGAAATACCGCCACTCTGGTTCGAATATGAGGATTCAAACCTTGTTTATGGGATTCAATAAGGCAATAAATTATAGGGTTTGAGAATAAAATTTTTTTTTTTCTGACTCTCTATTTACACATCAACTGTACCTGGTTACTGTATTCACCAGGAACCACAGTGATATAAGAATAGAGTTAGCCTGAGAGTTGGGGCAATTCTAGCGATCTAGTTTGGGACGGTTGAGATTTTGGAATCCGAAAACTTTTGATCTTGACATCCGTCGAGAAACTTATTAATGGCTATATAAACTTTATTCCTAAAGGAGGTAAAAATTGATGCTCATAACTTATATGTAGTGTATCCTCTGGTATTTAATAGAAAGTTTTAGGATTAACACTAATCATTGTCCTGATGACTAGGGTGTATCATTTTAGTTCTGTCTTCAGTTGAATATGTATAATTTGTGTTGGGGTCTAGAGGAATTGATCCTACGAATTTAAGTCTTTTCGTAGTTACTGCTATATTGTTTGAAATAGTGCATACCTTTGATGACATCATTGTTAGTCTATACTGCAAAAATCTTGCCATGTACTCTTTGAACAGCGTGATCCACAGGTTCTTGTTGGACAGAACGGAATTATGACCTAGATTGAGTGAATAGGAAATTTTGACCGATGAGCTTCTGTTAATATATATTTTCGTAAATAAGACGCATCAGTAACTACTAATCTGTCCTGAAATCTTTGTCCAATATTGTCTGTGCCAAAACTTCGGTTTTCTATTGCTTTCCCTTTTCTAACTTGTATCCAAACCCTTGATGTTCTTAATTTCACATCTGTACTTCGATTACTTTTTTTTTTTTTTTTTTTATTAAAAACTTTAACTATTTGTCTCTGATCATTTAGGATGTAAAGGTAAACTATCATGATCTCGAAGTCAAAGTCCTAGGCGGCTCCACCTTAGGTGGCTCCACACTAGCAGTTGGCAGCCCTTTTTCCCATGGAACGGCTCCACCTAACTCCAGGCAGCCCTTTCCTAGGTAGCCCTTTCCATTGAACTCGAATTCGAGAAATGATGATTATCCTCAATCCTAATTATCACAGTACATGTTATAATTTTTAAGTCGATTATGTACTTGAAATCAGTTCTCTCTGCACTAATGATTTAACCCAGATTTCCCCATATTTTTGTATTCTATATTCAACTCGAGTATATTTAAAACTTTACTTATTTGTGTCAATCATTTGTATGTTACTAACCGCTTGAGGTTGGAGTCCATTGGACTTCTCGACTATGGATTTTATTCGAGAAGTATTTTAGTTCTTATAGGAGTTATCATGGATGTTTTATTTTCTCGAGTAATTGACGTTTATAAATCTAATTTCTAATTTAACCTACTTTCACCAAGATTGATGAACCTAGGTAAGGCTCAAATACTTTGGATATGTTTCAGGTTACACAGGAAATAGGTCTTAGTCCTAAGAATCGTTTCTTTTCGGATGATCATTATTTCTGCTAAGATACTGTAGTAACGTGTTGTCAAAAAGATGTCTTAGGAGATAGGATCTTAAATTAAGTTACTCCTTAGGGATTTCTTACCCTAATTGAGTTATTACTAGGGTTTATAACACCTTCTTAGATTTTCATATCGTTACAAAGCGACATTTTATAATTCTAGTTAGTTTCTAATTCTCTCTAAGTGATCATACGTTCAAATTTCGATGTACCAATATGGTCTTCTTGGTTGACTAACTTTTCAGCGTCCAATGTTATTGTCTCAGGCCTACGTATCGAAAGCATATTTAAAAGAGAGATCCTAAATTTAAGTTTAGGTATCTATACTTTGTTCTAGCAATTAAGTGTCTTAGGTCATCAATGTCTTAAACATCTAAGGCTAGGTGTACCTAGATCTAATTAACATGTGCTCTAGATTAGGTGACTATCCTACCGATGTCTTTCTAGGCAATCTTTTAATTCCTAGGACCTATTACCTAGGCTCTGATACCAAGTTGTAACGCCCCGATATTTTACGGATTAATTCAACCCGTATAATACTGGGGTGTTAGGAAGAAAACTTGATATAAATAAATTCCATCAAATATGGAAAATACTGAGCCATTATATTAAAACATCATTATCTGATACAATTTATTGAAAATGAAAGCCTAAAACTAAGACTTTCCATATTTTCACATCATAATCCAGCTCCGTCGTCGTCATAGAAAGGAGTGTAGAGTGGGTCTTCAACTCCTTCTGGATCGCATCCCGATCGCTCCTCATCTTCTCCGGGTACTGCAGGGTTTGTCTCTGTAGGGTGCACATCATCTGTAGGGGGGTGAGTTCTATCCACTGACTCACCAATGACTCAGTTTTGTTCATGCTAAAAAAATATGTATTGAAAGCAGTAAACATGACTACGAAAAGTAAATAATTAAAACATTAATCACCCGATTCCCTTTTTGGCTCCTCCGGCCAGGGTAGGAATCTCAATCCTTACCCGGGTACTTTTAGTCCGCAACAAGGCTAGCCCCACACCTAGGATTATCTTTTTGGCCCGCAGCCAGGGACAGCCCCACACCCAGGATTTATCTTTTAGGCCCGCAGCCAGGGACAGCCCCACACCCAGGATTTATCTTTTAGGCCCGCAGCCAGGGACAGCCCCACACCCAGGTACTTTTTGGCCTCAGCCAAGGCTAGCCCCACACCCACATAAGTGATTACGTATTTCAAAATTTACCATTCCATATCAAATTACCGACATTCTATAGCATATAATTAGCATGAATAAACTGAGTTTAAATCCCCTACTTGAACTGTTGCAAACTCTTATTCTTGATGAGGAAGCCTTATCACGCTCGAAACCTGAAAATATGTTACTAATATTTTGTTAGTTTTTCCTAAATTTTTCTGGGATTTTTCCCAACATTTTTCGATGTGAATTAGTGGGGTTTTCTCTTTTAAGGGGTATTTTTGTAATTTTCAAAAATACCTTAAATCTATACTGTTGTGTAGATCGTTTCATTATGGACCCGTGGCCGCAAACGGAACTCAATTCCGATTTAGAATGAAAAGGTTATGACCATTTTACCATAGGGGTAAAATGGTAAATATATTTTTTAATTGTCGTTTGTGGAATTTTATGATTTAAGTAGGTGTATTTTGTCATTACGAGTCCAACGCCGCTGACGGAACTCAATTCAGAGTCCGTATGGGCAAGATACGGTCAATACAATTTACATTGATAATCTATATATTTATTACTAGTTGATTCTTAGACATAAAGTGTAATTGGAACTCTTGGTTAGCCCAAAGGGCTTTAAATTGGGTTTAGAAGAGGTCGGGGGTTCTAAATCAAATCTAGTCTTTTTGCATAGCATTTTATAAATGGATTTAAAAATCCGAACGGGTTAACGGGTTTAAATTACATACCCGACCCAACAACCCGGGTGGTGTGAGGCGGCGGCGGCGGCGGCCGGAGGCGGTGGTCGGCCGGAGGTGGTGGTCGGTGGTGGCGGCGCCGGAGGTGGTGGCGGCCGGAGGTGGTGATGGTGGCGGCGCCGGAGGTGGTGGCCGGCCGGAGGTGGTGGTCGGAGGTGGTGGCGGCCGGAGGTGGTGATGGTGGCGGCGCCGGAGGTGGTGGCCGGCCGGAGGTGGTGATGGTGGCGGCGTCGGAGGTGGTGGCCGGTGGTGGCCGGTGGTGGCCGGCGGTGGCGGTGGTGGTTGGCGAGGAGGGGAGGGGAAAGGTTGGGTGGCACGGATCCCGAGGTGGGTTGGAATGAAAAACTCTTGTAGAGGGGGGGGGTTTATATAGTAGTTTTGGGAATTCTAAAAGTCACAGGGTCTTTATTGCAAATCGGCCATTTAGTGCGTATCGCAGCTGTACCCGTCCGATCGGAAACGAAAGGTCGCCGGCTTCGGTTACATCTGCGCGACCCCTTCCGTCCGATCGGAAACGAAGGGTCAACGACTGTTGGTCTCCCCAGTAGTATATATATTAGTTATATTAGCTGTTTTCAATATAGAAAAGCACTACGGGTCTTTTGGCTAGAGGAAAATCTTTAAGAATTCAAATGAAGGGGTCATAGGTTCAAATCCTTCTATAGGCTATATGTTTACACATATATATATAACATTTTTCTTTTAAATTTTTAATGCTTTAAATGAGTTCAAAACGAAAAAGTTTATATATGGTTTTTGATCGTTTCGACGAGACGGACGCAATGGCGCCGTCCGATTTTTATTTTGAATTTATTATAAGAATTTCTTATAATGACCTTTTAAACTATTATTTTATTTTGGGTTGTTACACGTTCAATGGCATCCCTTCTGCTGACCAAGACTGCACTGATGGCTTGACCGGTGACTGCGAGATAGAGCCACAGGGGTTCCGCTAGCAACGGTGCTGTTAGGATGGGGGATTGGGTGAGATAGAACTTGATGCTTTGGAAAGCTTGTTCACAAGTCGTGTCCCATCCTGATGTGTCAGCCTTGCGGAGTTTGTCGAAGAAGGGCTTGCATTTGTCGGAGGATTTGGATACGAATCGATTGAGTGCTGCTAGCCTTCCCGTGAGGCGCTGAACTTCTTTCTGATTAGAGGGTGATGGCATGTCGAGTATTGCTCGGATTTGGTCGAGATTTGCTTCGATGCCCCTTCTGGTTACTAGGTAACCCAGGAACTTTCCTGATTGTACTCCAAAAGTGCATTTGGTTGGATTCAGCTTCATGCGGTATCTTCTCAGGATTTGGAATGTTTCGGCGAGGTCAGAGAGGTGTTATGCTCGAGTTAGGCTCTTGGTAAGTAAATCATCAACGTAGACTTCGACGTTGCGACCGATCTGTTCTTTGAACATCTTCGTGACTAGCCTTTGGTAGGTTGATCCTGCATTTTTAAGGCCAAAGGGCATGACGTTGTAGCAGTAGAGACCCCTATCCGTCACGAAGCATGTCTTCTCTTGATCATCCCGATGCAGGGGGATTTGATTGTAGCCCGAGTATCCATCCATGAAGGATAGTAGCTCGTGCCTAGCGGTGGCATCTACGAGTCTATCTATCCTTGGCATGGGGAACGGATCTTTGGGACAGGCTTTGTTGACGTTGGTGAAGTCGATGCAGACTCTGATCTTCCCATTTTTCTTCAGGACCGCGACTATGTTTGAGATCCAAGTTGGATACTCAACTTCGCGGATGAAGCCAGCAGCAAGTAACTTGTCGATTTCTTCTTGAACTGCAATCTGTCGCTCCGGTCTGATGGTTTAAGGCTTTTGTTTGACTGGGTGTGACCCTTCTTTGATTGTGAGCCGATGACATGCGTCGTCCGGATTGATCCCGGGCATGTCTTCAAAACTCCAAGCAAAGACATCTTTGTTAGATTTGAGGAACGAAACCATATCTTGAGCTTCTTTGCTGTTCAGGCCAGTGCCGATGAAAGTCTCTCAAGGAGGACTTCCGTTGCTGAGGTCAACTCGAACAATTTCTTCGACTAAGGGTGGAGCCTCCCATTCCAGAGGTGCAGGCTCGGGCATTGGGGGCTCTCTTGATTGCTATATGGTCGAGGGACCGACTTCACTAGCAGAACGCTTTGCTGGCGTAGCCTTGGGCATTGATTGATTTCGAGCGGCCGCCGCTTCGCATGATCTTCCCGTTTGCTGACTCCCTCGGATGCATCTGATGTCCTCTTCGGTTGGGAATTTAAGGAGTTGGTGATTAGAGGAGGAGACAACATTGATCTGATGAAGGAAAGGCCTGCCTAGAATGGCATTGTAGTTTGATGTCCCCTCAACTACAGCAAAACGGACGGACACTCGCATATCGCTACTGAGATCGAGTGTAAATTTTGCTTTGCCCATTGTCATGCTCTGCTCTCCGTTGAAGCCGGTAATAATGGTCGGGATTACGTCAAGACTCTCGTACTTATGACCGAGACGTTTGAAGTAATCAGAGAACATGATGTCGATGGAGCTACTGATATCAATGAGGATCTAGTTGACCGAGCTCCCATCAACCATGAGTCGAAGGACCAAAGGATCTCGGTGAGGAGTGCATACTCCGTGAAGATCCTGATCGGTAAAGATGATTGCCGGCCATGGGAGGCCTTTGATGGGATTTTCTATCCAGGAGTCTTCAACTTGAGCAAGAGTGCGAACGTGATGGACATGTCGTACTTGCCGCTCAACCTCATTTCGAGTTGGAGTTTGATGATGTAGGTTGCCATGGATGCCGTAAACATTCGCTTGAACTAAGATAAGAGTTGCTTGAGAAGTGACCGAGCGGATCCAGCATGCCTCCTTCTCCCTTTGGGGAGGGGGAGGAGGAGGGTGTGGACCGCCAGCCCTGCCTGTCTCAGATTTAAAATCCCTCTCATTATCTCCTTTTTATCTCTCCGCGTATTTATCCGTTTTCTCACTTTTTAGGGCTCGATTTTAACCGATTTATCGCCCCATCCCTATCTATATGGCCGGCCCTATAGATGAGGGATTCTTATCCCTACATCATAGGGCCGGCCCTAGTGAGGTGTCCCACCACTAGGGTCGGCCAACAGTGAGGTCCGGCAGAGTGAGGTTTTTACCAAAACGCCCCGACGCCTCATTTTGACCATTTCTAGCGTGCGATACCTAACGGCCATTACTTAAGTGATATCTACTAGTTACTTACTATTAACTGAGGCCACCGGAAGGTGCCTCTAGCAAAGTCAACTAGTCAACTCGCAACATACCCCGGTGCATCGCACCTATGCAGCGAAGTTCACTTATGGCTAGGGATTACTACATACGACTCTGTACTAATCCCGGGCTCAACCCTTAGTACTCGTATGTAGTTACGCATCTACCGTGCTCTAGTGCCAAGCACACACGGAGCGTATACTTCTTTCTTCCTCCTGCTTATGGTGTTCCGAGGAGACGGTTCAAGAACCGTACATAATGTTGATAAGGTGGAACCATCAGGGACCGGGGTTCATGGCTTCCAACTCAAGCTCGATCGACACACTACCCGAGTGTACCATCGATCCTCTGAGCTCGAGTTAACCTGCGTAGCCACCCAGAGTGCGACGCAGGCTGCACTCCAATTCACCCAGACTTACTATGTTCTCCATCATACCCCTGCTCTCCGCTTAGTACTAGTAAACCCGCTGTCCCTCCACTTGATGCCATGATTCACTTCGAGCGGTGAAGACTACCGTCAGACTCGAATGATCATATGACTTGGTTCCTTCCAGGTTGACCTATACATCGTACCTCTGATTACCCCGTCGAGTAATCGAACCCGGTCAACAGTCAAACTGATGACCACCAGGCCTGGGTTTGGTACAGTGTAAGTCACACCAAGGAACGCACCTCCCATCAGGGGTGTGGATGGCCTGCAGGAGTGACACGCTAATGCAACGCCAGCCGGGTAACCCAGTACACCGTGGTTTTGGATCACTGCATATGGACCCTCACACATTGGTGCGCCAAAGCACCACGCAACTGGTTAGTCCATCAGTCGTGGTTCCTCAGGGTTTAGGACCGTTTTACCCTAAGCAGAAACACGGCTTAGTGTACCAGTGTCTGCTCACTGATCTGTACACCGTGTTAGTTCCGTTCAGCCACAGACACTGTGCCTGGTGATGACCATGGTGAAGACATCCCATGAACTATCATCGCCAACAGCTTAACATGATGAGGCGACCAACCTGATCATAGCTGCGAACTTATTTAGGTTATATGGGACCAATCCACTCAGTCTTCAACTCAGTGGACTACCATATAACCATGGCTCTCTGTTCTCAAAAGAACACGTAACTATGTTACGCACCTATATGCATCTCATATATTAATAACTATCAATCTTTATTAGACCAAAACATAAAGTTTTACAAGCTTAGAACACATCAATCCTAACAATCTCCCACTTGGTCTAGCGAAGCAAAATGGTTTTGACTCCCATCGCGTCCACATGTCGCTCGAATGCCTTGGTAGGTATTGCCTTTGTGAAAGGATCAGCAACATTATCTGTAGATGCAATCTGCGTCACCGCTACTCGCCCTTGCTTTTGAAACTGCCGAATCAAGTGGAACTTGCGCTCGATGTGCTTCCCCTTTTGGTGATGTCTTGGCTCCTTAGCTTGTGCTACCGCCCCACTATTGTCGCAGTAAAGCACAATAGGTAACTGGGCCTCTGGTACACATCCCAAATCCGTAAGGAATTTCTTGAGCCATACCGCCTCTTTGGCTGCCTCGCACGCTGCAACGTACTCAGCCTCTGTGTTAGAGTCTGCGATGCATTTCTGCTTCACACTCTGCCAACTAACCGCTCCTCCTCCTAGCACAAACACAAAACCTGATGTCGACTTTCTGGATTCTAAATCTGACATAAAGTCAGAATCTGTATATCCAATCGACGTCAGTTCTTGTCCAGTGTAAACCAACTCATAGTCCCTTGTTCTACGAAGGTACTTGAGTATACACTTCACAGCTGTCCAGTGATCTGGACCCGGATTCGACTGAAACCGACCCATCATTCCTACTGCGAAACAGATATCAGGCCTTGTACAATGCATAGTATACATTAGACTACCTAATGCCGAAGCATAAGGTATCTTCTGCATTTCTGCTCTCTCCTCAGGTGTCTTAGGACATTGATCCTTAGACAGTTTTATGCCATGTCTAAATGGCACAAAACCCTTCTTGGAGTTTTGCATGTCAAATCTAGCCATAACCTTATCTATATACGCAGCCTGTGACAGCGAGAGAATCCTGTTCTGGCGATCACGTGTTACCTTGATCCCCAAAACATAACTCGCTTCACCTAGGTCTTTCATATCGAACTGTGTTGACAACCAGACCTTTACCGTTGACAATGTTCCTACATCATTTCCAATGAGCAGAATATCGTCTACGTAAAGTATTAAATATACTACTGTGGTCTTATCAGTCCTCTTGTATACACATGGTTCATCCTCGTTTTGAGTAAATCCATATGACTGGATTGCCTGATCAAAATGGATGTTCCAACTTCTAGATGCTTGCTTTAGTCCATAAATGGACTTCTGCAACTTGCAAACTAGATGTTCCTGACCCTCTGACTCAAAGCCTGGTGGCTGAATCATATAAATGTCTTCTTCCAAATTTCCATTAAGGAATGCTGTCTTGACATCCATTTGCCAGATCTCCCAGTCATAATGGGCTGCAATGGATAGGAGGATCCGAATAGACTTTATCATAGCTACCGGCGAGAAGGTTTTGTCAAAGTCGATCCCTTCTCTCTGGGTGTAACCCTTGGCAACTAATCTAGCTTTATAAGTCTCTATTGTACCATCGGATCCTCTCTTCTTCTTATACACCCACTTACACCCAATAGGTTTAATATTGGATGATGGTGTAACAAGAGTCCAGACTGCGTTATGGGACATTGATTCAATTTCTACCTCCATAGCCTTTTGCCAGTCAGAGCTGTCAGAAGCTCCCACTGCCTCATCGTAGCTCAGTGGGTCATCCTCCTGACCCTCTGGATCAACCAATAAGGTTTCTCCATAGTATTTGTCAGGAGCTCTGATGTTTCTCCCACTGCGACGAGGTGGTGGTGGTGTTACAGGATTAACAGGTTCTACAGTATCTGGTATATTATTATCTGTAATGTCAGTTCCCACTATGCTTTTGGATGCGCTATCTGAACTAGTACCCAGCAGTTCATCCAGAACTACCTTACTAGTAGGTTTGTGGTCCACAATATAATCCTGTTCTAGGAAATAGGCATTCGTAGAAACGATCACTTTCTTTTCCTCAGGATCATAAAATAGACCACCTTTGGTCTCCTTGGAATACCCTACAAATAAGCATACTCTGGTTTTAGATTTCATCTTTTCCCTCTTATCCCTTCGCACATATGCAGGGCATCCCCATATTCTGAAATGCTGTATCAATGGCTTTCGCTTTGACCACAGTTCTCTAGGGGTCAGAGGCACTGACTTAGACGGAACGTGATTCAGAATATAAACTGCTGTTTGTAGGGCATATCCCCAAAAGGTCATTGGTAAACTGGCGTAACTCATCATGCTACGAACCATGTCCAACAAGGTTCGATTCCTTCTCTCGGAAACTCCATTCTGTTGTGGGGTACCTGGAGCAGTTAACTGGGATTTTATCCCATGCTCCACCAAATACCCTAGGAACTCGTCAGATAGGTATTCACCTCCTCGATCAGATCGAAGGGTTTTTATATATTTACCTGTCTGCTTTTCTACTTCAGCCCTGAACTCTTTGAACATGTCAAAGGATTCCGACTTCCGATGCATCAGGTAAATGTAACCATATCTTGAGTAATCATCAATGAATGTGATGAAATACTCATGGCCTCCTATCGCCTTGACGTTCATGGGTCCACATACATCCGAATGGATTAACTCTAACACCTCGGTAGCTCTTACTCCTTTGCCTTTAAAGGACCTCTTGGTCATTTTGCCTTCCAGGCAGGATTCACAGGTGGGAAGGATCTCCGTAGGATCTGTTTCCAGAAGCCCGGCCTTCACCATTCTATGGATCCTATCTAAGGCAATATGCCCAAGTCGTAAGTGCCACAGGTGGGTTAAATTTTCCGAAGGATTCTTACGCTTAGATGAATTAACATTAAATGCTGAAGTTATTATGTTATCTTTTTCAAATTTAGGACTTACAACATAGAGATGATTCTGAACCATTCCTCTTATTATAAAAGTTCCATTCAGTTTAAACGACACACCAGAAGCATCAAAATAAACTGAATAACCTTCATTAACTAAAGAAGAAACAGAAATTAAGTTACGTCGCAAGGACGGTACATAAAAGACATCTCTAAGTGTCAAAGTCTTATTATTCGAAAAACTAAGATTAACATCTCCAATAGCTTCAGCAGCAGCCACGGCCTCAGTTCCCATGCTCAGGGTCACTTCTCCATCAAGCAATCTTCTGCTTTTCCGAAACCCCTGAAGAGAGTTACAGGCATGGTTAGTGGATCCAGAATCCACAATCCAACTAGCAAAAGTACTATTACTTGAAAGAAATGATTCAACAACTAAGAGTTGTAGATTACCTTCACCAGCATTCTGAGGCTTCTTGCAGTCCTTCTTCCAATGACCCTTCTGGCCACACCGGAAGCACTTCGTGCCTGGTTTCTTTGATTCTCCAGACCCAGAGGCTCCAGCAGAGTCCTGCACAGGCAGTGACTTAGGTTTCCTTTTATGTTTCTTGCCCTGAGGTTTACCAGGCTTCTTGAAGGATCTGCGTTGCACGTGAAGTGCTTCGCCCTTCTGCTTGAAGCCATCCTCAGCTGCCTGGAGAGCTCCTAGAAGCTCTGCATTTTTCATAGCCAACTTGTTCAAATTAAAGTTGGTGACAAAGCCTTCAAAGGCTCCAGACAGTGACGAGAGGAAGATGTCTGTCATCACCTCGCCTTCTAGCACAATGTCCATGGTAGCTAGTTCGTTCTGGAACCCAAACATTTTCATCATGTGTTCCCGAACCAGCGTCCCATTGGACATCTTAGTGCCGACGAGTTTCTTGATGGTAAGGTATCGCGTAACGCGATTGTGACCTTCAAACATCTCCTTCAAGTACAACATCATATCAGAAGCGTCGGGCATCTCCTCGACTTGCTTCTGCAGAGTTGTTTGCAAGGATGCTATTATATAGCATTTACATATCTCATTAGATTCCTTCCAGTCAGTGAATGCCTTTAACTGTGCCTCTGTGGCATTGGGTCCTGGCAAATCTGGCTCAGGGTCATTAAGGGCTAACATATGTTTACCAATCCTTAGGACCAGGTACAGGTTGCGCTTCCAATCCTCATAGTTGGGACCGGTAAGTTTGTGGTCATTTAGGATAGCGGACAGGGGGTCTAACTTAGTCATCTGAAAATAAAGATTGAATAATGAGTATGCATAAAAACTTATTTTATGGATTTTTAAAACAAGCTAATTATATCCATATGTCGACGCTACCCTCAAGCGAAGTCATTACCATGGATTAATTAACCATGTATGTAAGATCTCGGAATCGACTGTACCTGCCCTAGGGGGCATCATACAGCGTCAATCCGCTCACACGGGCCTTTTCCTTGACCCTATCCAAATCTGCCAACTAAGGGCTGTGATGGACCATGGTTATCTTTCGGCCAGTACCACGTGATCACCGTTGTCTTCGCAACGAATACCTCACGTGTACTTAGGATGCTTACCCACGAGCCTAAGTAATTACGACACGGGAGTTCATGCGGCCCCCACTAGGGTGGGATGAAAAGCCCTTCTCTCCTGGCCCCGTAATCGCCATATCCACAGGGAGGTCATTAAGTAATTTGGCATGGAAACACACAGCTCCCACCCTAGGGGGTGTGAAGTTATGCATCCCCACCCAAACACAAAATGACTGGCCGTGGAGGCCAGAGGATCTTTTAAAAGTCCTCTCTTGCATCCCTTATAATTCTGAGGGTTATTTTGCGAGTATGAATTTATGCAAATGCAAAGGTAGCGACCTCCTAAATACTAGACCCTGGTCACACCATGCTCCCACTAGCGTTCAAACCCTTCGCCTAGCATTAATCACTCTCGGAATATCATAGTCCCTGCCTCAAGTGGATTTCTCCATTCAAGGGTCACATTACATATTCCAAGAGTATCGATGCTTTGCAAAATTGGTTATCACGCTAATGCTCTGGAGCTAATCCTAGAGTCAGACTCACTGGAAAGGACTCCCACTAGTCATGGCGCCTCGCTTATAGATTTGACAATTGATGTTCAATGGATCTCCATCTCATCTTTGATTTCGATGCTGGCCAAATAGGCACACCCGACTAGTCGGGTGCTCTCCTAATGGTGGCATAACCATATGTGATGGGATCCCACTAACATCAAAAGTCAACTAAATAATAGGCGTCATCTAGCGGGATCCTAACGTCAAACAGTCGCTTGGACCGGAGGGGAAAGGCATCCCTCTGAAAACTGATAATCATATTATCTCATCGGGGTTCGATATGAAGCATAAAGAACTAATTAAAGAAAGCAACCATAAAAACTGAATTAAGTTCAGGGTCCGACCCCTGAACCTAATTAGCACAGCGCAGGCCTCTAGCTTTCTTCGCAAGGTTCCTCGGTCCGGCTCCTCCGTCGCGCTTGCGAATACTTTGCCGGATCGTCTTCATCCTCCAGGGTTCCGCTTCCGCTCCCGATGGTGGATTTCTTTGGCACGTCTTTCTTCTCGATCTGTAACTGAAAAAGTCTAGTACGCTACGAGCAAGTGCTCGGTCGTACACAATTTCCTAGAAAGAAAAGAAAACACACCTAGAAAAAAGGGCCATGGGAAACCGAGGATGGACAAACCCCATCGCTCGCCCAATCTATGGCTCAATTACATATCCACACACAGAAAGCAAATCCAGACATTTGCTATCTCGGGGTCCGACCCCCGGTAGCAAGCACAAATCATAGATCTAGATTTTTTATAGCGGCGCCCTGCAAGAATGATTAATAAAACAAGCACAATCTATACATATGCATGATCTAAGCGTAAGAACCCCGATGATCTCACGCATTCATCATGCGCACACATGTTAGTTTCATGAAAAAACGTGAAACGCACACTACTAATGCGGCTCTGATACCAATTGTTGGTTGTTAATCCGGGTCAGAGGCTCGCAGCGGAAGCGATTTGGCGGTCGAAAGACCGTTCATGGTGCACGTTACACGATTTAATTTTTTACAGAAACTAATCTACATATGTGTGCATGTGTATGCACGAGAATCGAAACCCCTAACGGCAATCTAGCGTAATGATTAACTAGCATGGATGCAAATCATAATGCTCGCTAGATCTACATGTTAGATTACACATACCTTTCGTACGGATCTTTTAACCGCGGAGGATTGTCTTCTTTGTCGATGGAGACGGAAGATCGTTCGCGAAGATGCCGACGGTACGAATGGAGATGTTACCTTCTTGTTCACCCGATCTCACACGATGCACGGAACGTCGCTCTCGGATCTCTGAGTGCCTCCGAAGAACGACCCTTCTCCTTCTTCAGAACTCCACGCGAGGAAGACGAAGTAGCAAGCGGGAAACGGGAGATGAAACAGGAGAGAACTCGAGAGATGAGAGAGAGGGGGGGTTCGGTTTTTTTTTATCACATGGGGCCGGCGCCCATAGCTCCCTTTATAGGGCCGGCCATCCCCCCTTGGATAAGGATCCAAGGGGATAATAACTCCCTCTCATTATCTCCTTTTTATCTCTCCGCGTATTTATCCGTTTTCCCACTTTTTAGGGCTCGATTTTAACCGATTTATCGCCCCATCCCTATCTATATGGCCGGCCCTATAGATGAGGGATTCTTATCCCTACATCATAGGGCCGGCCCTAGTGAGGTGTCCCACCACTAGGGTCGGCCAACAGTGAGGTCCGGCAGAGTGAGGTTTTTACCAAAACGCCCCGACGCCTCATTTTGACCATTTCTAGCGTGCGATACCTAACGGCCATTACTTAAGTGATATCTACTAGTTACTTACTATTAACTGAGGCCACCGGAAGGTGCCTCTAGCAAAGTCAACTAGTCAACTCGCAACATACCCCGGTGCATCGCACCTATGCAGCGAAGTTCACTTATGGCTAGGGATTACTACATACGACTCTGTACTAATCCCGGGCTCAACCCTTAGTACTCGTATGTAGTTACGCATCTATCGTGCTCTAGTGCCAAGCACACACGGAGCATATACTTCTTTCTTCCTCCTGCTTATGGTGTTCCGAGGAGACGGTTCAAGAACCGTACATAATATTGATAAGGTGGAACCATCAGGGACCGGGGTTCATGGCTTCCAACTCAAGCTCGATCGACACACTACCCGAGTGTACCATCGATCCTCTGAGCTCGAGTTAACCTGCGTAGCCACCCAGAGTGCGACGCAGGCTGCACTCCAATTCACCCAGACTTACTATGTTCTCCATCATACCCCTGCTCTCCGCTTAGTACTAGTAAACCCGTTGTCCCTCCACTTGATGCCATGATTCACTTCGAGCGGTGAAGACTACCGTCAGGCTCGAATGATCATATGACTTGGTTCCTTCCAGGTTGACCTATACATCGTACCTCTGATTACCCCGTCGAGTAATCGAACCCGGTCAACAGTCAAACTGATGACCACCAGGCCTGGGTTTGGTACAGTGTAAGTCACACCAAGGAACGCACCTCCCATCAGGGGTGTGGATGGCCTGCAGGAGTGACACGCTAATGCAACGCCAGCCGGGTAACCCAGTACACCGTGGTTTTGGATCACTGCATATGGACCCTCACACATTGGTGCGCCAAAGCACCACGCAACTGGTTAGTCCATCAGTCGTGGTTCCTCAGGGTTTAGGACCGTTTTACCCTAAGCAGAAACACGGCTTAGTGTACCAGTGTCTGCTCACTGATCTGTACACCGTGTTAGTTCCGTTCAGCCACAGACACTGTGCCTGGTGATGACCATGGTGAAGACATCCCATGAACTGTCATCGCCAACAGCTTAACATGATGAGGCGACCAACCTGATCATAGCTGCGAACTTATTTAGGTTATATGGGACCAATCCACTCAGTCTTCAACTCAGTGGACTACCATATAACCATGGCTCTCTGTTCTCAAAAGAACACGTAACTATGTTACGCACCTATATGCATCTCATATATTAATAACTATCAATCTTTATTAGACCAAAACATAAAGTTTTACAAGCTTAGAACACATCAATCCTAACATTTGCTTGGTGCCAGGCTGAAGAGGGTTTGGCCTTCTAAGATAGCTCTCGTGCTGGATCTGTTCAAGGATAATGTCGATGGGCAAGTTCCAGCTAGTGAAGGTTGTTCTCCGAGGCTTGGTGGGTCTATCATTTGCCCTTCGCGGCTTTTTAGAGGACTCCTTCTCTTTAGCTTGAGCGCTGTTCGCTCGGGCTGGTGGTCGTGCCGGCTCTTTGTCGGATAGACGCTTCCTGAAGTCTCGCCCCTTGCGAGCGACTTGATCATCCTCGACTTCGATTTCCCGCTGGATCTGATCAAAGAGTGCTCTAAGGGAATCGGGGGGGGTTGCGGATGAGGTCGTTGTAGATATGAAGGTCATAGCCTCAGAGCATTTTGGAATGCCAATATAATTGCCTCATCGTCGAGATGGCGTCCGGAGAGCGCTGCATGCTCATTCCGGAACCTCCGTGTGAATTCTCGGAGGGTTTCGTCCGAACCCATTCGTAGCCGGTAGAGGGAGTCCAGCTTCTTCTCTGGTTTGAGGTTCAATCGGTAATGCTGGACGAAGAGATCTTTCAGGTCTCCGAACAGGCTGACAGAGCCTGTGGGGAGATTGTGATACCAATCCAACGACATGTCATCCAAGCTGCCGGCGAAGGTGCGGCATAGAACCTGGTTGTCGTGATCGTATGGTGTTAATGCTTGTTTGAAGGCGAGGACATGTAGTGTCGGATCTCCCGTCAGACAATTGAACTTGGGGAGAGCGACAATCTTCCATCCTCGAGAAAATTGGGCCCGTAGAATCTGCCGGTGAAGCGGTCCTTCTGAGGCGTGGTCATTCCTTCGATCGTTCCGCAAGTCGGGGAGGTGTCCCGAAGGTCAAAGAGGAAGATGGGGCTTGGAAGTTCTTCCTTCTTGGTGATGCTTCACTTGGACTCGGTTGTTGCTGAGGTGGGACCGAGCTCCGGATTGATATCTTCTGCTGTGAACATCCTGGTGACTGCTTGAGTCAGAGGATGATACTGAGTTGAGTGGCTTTGAGTGACGAGTCGATTCGTCGAGACGTTCCCAAATGCTCTGTTTAGCTGGAGGAGGCGATGGTCCCCTTGAAGGAAGCTTGAGGGATCGTCATGAGGTATCGATGACAGATCGTCTGGACGGAGCGGGGGAGACATGAAGCAGACGGTGGACATTTGCTCCTTCGTTGATACCGGCGACCGATCGCGGGGGATCAGCTCTTCCTCCAACAGCGATTTATCGGAGGGAGTCTCTCTCTACCATGAGGGCCGCATTCTGCTTCATGAGAGTAAGGAGTTGGAAGTCCTCTGCGGTGATTTGGTACGATGCTTGAGCATCGGCACCAGGAGAGACATGCGCTTTTCCCAAGCGTAGAGAAATTTGGTCGGCGAGTTGAGGTGACCGTCGATGTTGAGCTTGGGTGGCACGATCAACCGACGGGCGACTCCTCGAATTGGCAGCGAGTTGCTGTTCCGGATATTGGTTTGTTGCAAACCGACGACTCATTGATCAAGTTGTCGGATGCTGAGCGTCTGGGTGCATGCCACTTTCCTCTGGCTGGTCCATCAGTGTCTTCACCATTTAAGTGCAACGATGGAAGCAGACGGATTGCTCAGGCAATCGGTACCCTGCTACTGGAGAAAGTAGGAAAATTAGACGCTGCAAGTTGATAGGATTAGGATTAGATCCCACAGACGGCGCCAAACTGTGGGGGAGGATTTCGGCCGTCGTACGTGACCCTCCTCCAGCAGTCGATTGAAGGTTTGACCCTTCGGGATGTGGCGCACTTCGAAGCGCTGAGTTGTGACTTGCTGGGCTGTCACACAAGCACTATAGAATAGAAATGTAGAGAAAGAGATGACACAGGATATGGTGACGAAGTTCGGCCGAAGCCTACGTCTCCGTGCGGTAAGACGCAACCTTTGAATCCACTATCTCTGAGTAAACAGTAGAGCTACTCTCGACAGGCCGAGGAGTGCTTCTTACAAGTAATCAGAGGGTGGAAAAGGAGTCTAAAAACCAGAAAACTAGGGGAGCTCTGGAAAACAGAAAGTGGGTTTCTGGTCTGGAATTTCGGATCCCGAGTAATTTACAAGGTTTGTTATTTATAGTAGTTTGATTCATGTAAGGAATATTCCAAGAATATTTCTTAGAGTATCCGGGGTTTAGTAAATTTCCGGGGGGATTTACCAAACCCCAGATAGTGCAAGTGGGCCCCAGGCGGGGCTGCGGGTCCCACCGTCGTACTCATGGTCCCCAGGCAGGGCTGCGGGTCTCATTATCGTATTCGTGGGCCTTAGGTAGGGCTGCGGGTCCCACTGTTGGACTCATGGGGCCCAGGCAGGGCTGCGGGTCCCATCGCTGGGTGTTAGCCAGATTTTGCACCCACAATGTGCGCCACAGGTGTCTACCTTCTTTCTTTGACCAGAATGCCTTCACCACCCAACTCATCAGCCCAAAGCTATCCCCCTACACAGCAAACATCGTTTTCTACAAATCATATCCCGACACCAACTCTCGTGGAATGATTTGTGACCATTTTCTCTTAAAATAGGACCCGCCGATCATACGGACGGGATTATCCGTCAAAATATCCAGTGGGGGGGGGGGGGGGGGGGGGGACGTCCTACGCGTTAAGGCCACCCTATTGCATGCACCACATTTATCTATCTTATGTTATTGACCAAAATGCCCTCACCACCCAGTTGATGTGAAAGCTCTTCCCCACATAGCAGACAACGTTGTCCACAAATCATATCCCGACACCAACCCTCAGTAAATGATATGTAACCCTTTTGGGGGGTGTCCTATGCGGTAAGGCCACCCCACTGAAGTTGCTCTCCTATGTGCGCCACAGATGTCTACCTTCTTTCTTTGACCAGAATGCCCTCACCGCCCAACTCTTCAGCCCAATGCTATCTCCCTACACAGCAGACAACGTTTTCTACAAATCATATTCGGACACCAACTCTTGTGGAATGATCTGTGACCCTTTTATGTTAAAATAAGACCCGCCGATCAGACGGACTGGATTATCCGTCAAAATATCGAGTATACGGACAACACGAACGGCCAAAAACGCCAGTTTTTTATAAAAAAAAAAAAAAGAGGCAGAGGAATTTTCACCCCTCTCCGGTTCCCTTCCCCTCGATTTTTAATCCGAAAACGGCTCTACAAAGCAACGGAGATTCCGAGCGCCGATGCAGGGCGACGAAAAATCCGAGAATTAACCGGAAGAAAAACGAGCCGAAAGGGGGGAGAAATTCACGAAGAGCCCCATCAGATTCCTCTAATCCCAGCAGCTCGAGGGGTCTGGTATGTTCCCCTCCCTCCTCTCCCCCTCTCCTCTCCGGCTGGAGCCGGGCTCCCCATGTTTCTGATGCAATCGGGTCGGACGCTTCGTGATTTTTGGTCCTCTGTCGATTCTTTTTCAGAAATTCTGGGTACTCGGGTTCTTCTGCGTTTCTCGGTTTCCATGATCTTGGTGGTAGGGTTCTGCTTTCATGTGGGAGCTGGCATCTGGGTTTCCGTCGGAATCGATGATTATGCATGATTTCTGTGGTTTCTTACGATCTTTGTGCGGATTTGCGATGTGGGTTTCTTGTTCTGGGAGAGATTGAGGGGTCCCCGATAAAGATTTAGTCATTCCGGTTAATCTTTGGTGGGTTTTGAGCCATTCGCAAGGTTGCATTGTTTGATGGTATAAATGTCAGGATCAATTAGTAGCTGAAACGGCATTTAAATGAAAAATTACCCATCTTGCAGGTAGAATTGATCTTGATGCATGTTAAGTTCAAGAAGGAAAGGAAAATAGTGTTTATTTTTCTCCTGGCTGCATCATAGAATTGTTTATCTTGAGCCTTAGATGATCTCCGGCTGATCCAAATTGCGTGCAAGACTTCAGCTTGTCGGAGAGGAAGAAAACTAGTGAAGGTTTGAGGAGTCAGTTATTTCACTGCTTCTCTATGCTTCTTCGTGAACTTGATGGCCGCTGCTCCCTCACCGGAACAACAGTGTGAAGGTGAGACGGACAGACATCCATTGCTTATGGAGCGGCCGATTAATCATAATGGGGACGAGCATCTGATCGACATAGCTAGGGGTGGAGATTCCTCCACGGCAGTCTCTCGTGGAGACGGCAACAGTGGCGCGGATGAATTGCACGATAACGGTGGGCCTTCGACAAGCACGCAGGCTCCCGTGTCTTCCGCCGCCTCTAATCCAAGAAATGCTTCTTCAACAAGGAGAGGAGACAATTATGGACGCCGCCACAGGAGCCCTTTGAATTCTGGTTTGTGGATATCGATTGAGCTTTTTGTCAATGCCAGCCAGATTATAGCAGCTGTCATTGTTCTCTCCTTGTCTAGACATGAGCATCCACAAGCTCCGTTGTTTGCATGGGTCATAGGTTATACGGCAGGATGTATTGCTACTCTTCCTCATCTATGCTGGCGCTATGTTCATCGCAACAGGCAAGGCTCGGAGCAAGAATCGGCACAATCACGTCAGGGCTCCTCTCAAAATAACCCTCCCGAATCTAATTCGTACACTGCCATTTCTGTTACACCAGCCACTGAAGGAGACCTCAACCATTCAACTGCTGCTGTCCCACGATTTAGACTGAACTTAGTAGCAACTAGTCCAAGGTACCATTTGCAGTTTAGTATGTTGCAAGCGAAGATATCCACATTTCTTGCTTTATCTTTTTTTTTTTGGTGCATCGCCTCCATATATACTCTCCTTATATACTTTAAGCTTTGTCCTTTTGATTTGCCTGGTTGCTATGTTCATCTACCAATGTCAAAGCTAAGCAATATGAGGCCCGTGTGATTTGAACATTCATCTGGTTTATGGGGCAAGTAAGGTCCTGCCTTGACGGCAAAGGAGTCCGGACTCCCTCTCACCCATAGGGCCCATCTAGTGTGGTGAAGGCGGCTAGGTAACACCTAGGCTGTGTGTTTGTGTATTGTATACGACCTTTCCTTGATGTAAAAATGTATTAAAC
The DNA here is from genome assembly GCA_947650365.1 of Chamaelirium japonicum. NCBI lineage: Eukaryota > Viridiplantae > Streptophyta > Magnoliopsida > Liliales > Melanthiaceae > Chamaelirium > Chamaelirium japonicum. Next base: position 29,435,200 of record OX393558.1, on the reverse strand, counting down.
TATATTCTTCCTACATTGAAATATGAAATGATTTTGTTTTAAGGTGTAGTTGAAATCATTATATATTCAAACAAATTTCAATAGAATCAACCAAAAATATTATGAGTTTATAACTTTGACTACCTAATCCCTTAAGCAATAAGATGTTATTTTAAAAAATAAAACATCAAACTCTTTGTCTCTACATCAAAAATCACTATCATCATTTTCAGGAAGATTTTGCATTTGAAACATTACCCTCCCCATCAAAATTACCACCGACGTGAACCTATTTTGCGTTCTCCGAAGGTTGGGAGTCATCTAAAAATTATTCTTCATCTTCAATTGTCTGTGGTCGTGTGCTTCTTTCGAAACAATTTTGACTGTGAAAAACAAGTAAAAATGTTTCTTTCTTTTAAAAGAAAAACAACTAATAAAAATTAAAAAGTAATGTCAATCAAGAAAAAAGTAAAAAAAAAAGGAACATGCAAAGATTAAACAAAAAACAAAGACCAGAACAAAAAAAAAACATCGAAGGAAAAAATTTGTACAATTGTGTTACAGTTTATCAGGTGCCCGCCTAACACCTGGGTGGCTGCCTGTGAAGCACGTTAGTGCTACCGTACGAGTACTGGGTACGCACCTGGTACTGGTACGACAAATCCCCTACCCGATACGGCGTTTTGAATCCGGTACGGGTACCTAGATTTGGGTACGACGTCAGTATGGGTACCCAGATTTTGGTATGGCGCCGGTACGGCATCAGTGCGGGTACGGGTACAGGTACAAATAATTAGAAAAAATAAAAAAAAATTAGAAAATTTTTTTCCAAAAAATAGAGATAAATAAATAAAAATAAGATACAAATATTTTTTAATCTTTTGTTACTTTTAAATTATACAAAATTTATAAAAATCATTGATATTAAACTAAAATTATAAAAAATATATTTTTTATATAGTTATCCCGCCGTACCTGTACCCTACTTTTTAAAGATTTTGTCATATCGGCATACCCGTACTCGTACCGGTATCCGTATCCATATTCGTGCTTTATAGGCGGCTGCCTAGGCGCATAGGCATTCACACTGTAAAAACCGCTCTACCAGGGATCCGCCGGGGGCTCCAAAATGCTTATGCGCATTCCTAAGAGACACTTTGACTACTCAGGGACCACCTCGAGGGAGAGGAGTCTTGTTCTCACGTAGGAGAGGGAATCTTCCCTCACGTGACCATCTTCTAGAAGCATATAACGTGAATTTTATACTTCTTTTTATATTGGTTTTCTTCTCCTCTTGTGATGTTTTCTTCCAAATTAACCCCGGAATTTTCAAATAAATTCTAAAATTTCATTGAGAACTATAAAAAAATGTAGAATGCTTTTTTTAAAAAAGATAGTTCTATCCTAGTTCACATTTAGTCCTAGATTTTTTGTACTTTGTGCTTTGACAATTGTATTTTGTTGGAATCTGTCATCTTTAATAGTGCTGCAACTTGGGCGAGTTGGACCCGACCTAACCAGAGTTTTGGGCAGGTTTGGGTTAATGTATTTGAAGATTGGGTTGGGTTAGGGTTGAAGAAATATAACCCTAATTGAATTTGGGTCAGGCTCGGGTTGAGGGGTTGGGCAACCCGACTCAACCTGAACCCGAGGACTAATGTATATCTATGAGTCTGTGATATATAGGTAACAATTAGTCAATCACAGCCATCCCGAGTACTCATTATTAACTATTTTATACTATTTAAAAATTAATATATTTTAAATTCAAATATTCGTGGGGATTACACCCTATGTCCTCGAGCTGAACATCATTGTTACCAAATCGAAAGTCAGGAAAAAATTGGCTAGGATAGAAGTCGGAAAAATCGAAAATTTTGGGAAAGAGTCGGGAAACAAACGGTAGGATTTTAGAACATATTTGTATACAAATTTTACAATATGTTTTTTGAGCAATACATGACGAGATTAAATGCAAGTTATACAATTAATCGGGATTAAAACGCGTAAATCGGGATTAAAACATGAAAATCGTGATTTTTTTATAAAATTGTTACTTTTTCAAAAAATTGGGAAAAAGTTGCGTAGTGAACGTTTACTGAGTAAATCGTGTTTTAATCGAGATTTTTTCAAAAAATCGGAGTTTTTGGTAAGAGTTAACACTGTCTCACGATAGACAGAACACCCCGCCTTATGGCTTCGTTTCTAAAAACATTGGGTTTGGCCATCTACCTCTTTTTCCCCTAATCCCCTCTTCATTCCCTTTTATTGTTGGTTTATTGTTTGATTCATATCACCTGGATCTAGTCCGACTTTATTTGATATCAAAGCATAACAAATCCCCTTTATCAATACTCAATAGTGAGGTTAGTGTCTTGTTCTACCGAGGCTTCCTGTTGGCGGCAATGACTACGAAGTGTGGACGGATGTCGAGGATCAGAGTGGTTAAAAGCGGAGTTAGGCATTTGAATATGTGATCCGATCTTGTTTCAGTGTACCAATGCTGCTTTTATGGCGGTTCAAAAGTAGTGGAAAAAAACGATGGTAGCTCGAATGGTCCATAAAAGCGAGTGGTTACTCAGAAAAGACATAAATGCCCCTTAACAACCTATAGAGTCGACCGCTCCTTCCATCCATGGCTTTTAATTTCGGTTTCATGTCTGGTTTCTGTCCAGGCCAAAACTATAATTTCGACTGAAAAAATTTCAAAATGTTAAAAAGGGGGGGGGGGGATGGTTTGATTTCGTGAATTTTAGCGAAATTTGGAGCTAAATATGTCTAAATCCACCGAAATGGAGCAAAATCAGGCGAAATGGAGCGAAATCGAATTCCGACAAAATCAAATTGATTGAAATTGATCGAAATTTTGGCAAAATTGACCGAAATGGTCAGACCCCTTGGTTTTGACCCTCCTTTCGTTTCGGTCATGGCCGAAACCAAAATATTTCGCCAAAATTTTGTCATTTCGACCGAAATTTGAAACCATGCTCCCATCTAAGCACAGACACTTCTCTTCCCTTGCCTCACTTGTCTTCCTGCATGGTGCCGTAGTCTGCTCTCACTTAGTCAAATGCAAAGTAAGATCAATAGTAGTATTGCTTTAAAAGTCGGAGGCAAGTGTTATGTTATATGAAGGGAGGGAGCTTAGGTAAATTCTTTCCGAAAAATAATTATTAAAACAAATTAACAAACTCAAATATACATAAGTTTACCTACCACCCTCACCACCGTTCTTCCTCCTTCCTCCTCTCTTCCCTCCTTCCCCCCTCCCTCCTCGCCTAGTCTCCGTATCTCTTACAAGTCGCTGTGATTTAAACTGAAGATAGAAACAATTCCCCACAAGGAAACTGAGTTGTTTAGGTCAAGATGCACCGACCCGCCTCCACTCGCATCAGCCCACCTCATCATGTTAGTGAAGAGATCAGGGTCAGTCTGCATAGGCGCTTGGGTAGCATCCTATGCACCCACCCTAGGGTATTGTTAATGTGCCCATGGGGCCACCATGCTTAATTATCAACCTTGACTTCTTTTTATGACTCCTCGACTTCTCGGATAACCCTGATGCCATGTTACTTGGAGAAAATGCTTTCTACTGAAAAGCATAAAGCATGACTTTTCTATCTCATGAGGTAACTCCTATATAATGGGGTACCTCAGTTGGTGTCACCAAAATGATAAGAATACCCTACTACAAAGACTGAAAGAATATTGTTCATGAGGTATGCAACATAACTTTACCATATATGACACACTTGTTATATTTTTGATGGGCTTCCATTAGGTATGTAAGCTGCTGAAATGTTATACCTTTCAGAGTAAGTATGCATATGATCTGTTGTCGGCGCAGATGTCATGTGTTGCAAACTTTTCAAAATTTCATCACATCATTTGTGGATAATCTAGAACTTGATACCCCCATTTAATCAAGATCCTTTTTCTAGAAGAAAAATTGTTATTTATTTATATTGTGGTCCTCTCGCGATATCCCTACTTCCTTTCTTATAATTTAATAGTAAATAAACTACTTTGTCCAATAATCACATTTGCCGTTTGATTTTACGACTTATTTAACGTTCGACTTCCATATATGCTTATAGTACATTTTTAGTGGCATGGGAATAAACTAGGACCAAATTTGAAGGAGATTTTGTGCATTTCCCTTCGAGGTTCAAATTGTGTATCTGGGATACAAGCCTTTTTTGGCAAAACCCACTACCAACCAATCTGCAGAAATGGTGCTCTATGGTTGCTTTCATAATTAAAGTTGCAGAATCCGTTGGTACGAATCAATTGGCAAGTTAATTACTCACCTGTTGTATTTTGAAACCCCATTTGCATGGAAAGGTAAAAGTTTGATGGAAGCTCCCAGAGTGTCAAAGTGGTTCTTCATAAGAAAGCTGTTCTGATTTTTCTGGTTTGTCAGGACTTGAATTACTGAATGAAGCATATGAGTTTGCTCTCGTCAAGAGATTTTGTTTTTGGAAGATAGGGTTGCTCTTGCTTAAGCGAGAGAGGTGGACAACCATGTACCTCGTAAATGGATGTCCTTCATTCGTTTTGAGAAATATCAAGTAGGTTGGGCTGGTCTATTGACAGTTAAATCGGTGGGATGAAATCGACTGAAGAGATGCTTTTCCTTGATTAGCCTCTCTCATCCCTCATAGCAGGCAAGGGTTCGTTTTGTACAGTTGACCCTAACTTTTCATCAATATTGATTTGGTAACAACTTGCTTTGTCCGTACAATACGTTATATTTATTTGCAACTTCAAGGCTTCAACTTAAAAAAACTTTACAATGGAAAGAAATTGGAGTAATCACCAGTTTAAGAATTCCCATATCAGCGACACTATTGAATATCCTGATGCTTTCCGCATTTAATGATTTTTGCTTTCAATAGAAAATTAGCAATTGGGACTTTAGATTGAGCGACTATGTTCTTAACAGGCTCAACGCACTAGTTGACCATTTCAAGATGGCTTTGGATTGCTTCTTTGCTGTTTGGTTCGTTGTCGGAAATGTGTGGGTATTCGGTGGGCACGCGTCAGCTGCTGACGCTCCCAACTTGTACAGGTATTATCAGAAATTACTATTTTTTACTTCTCACCATCTTCCGGATCTTAGTCCACCACTAAAACGATTCATCTCCTTGTACTACCAGGTTGTGTATAGTGTTCCTTACATTCAGTTGCATAGGGTATGCGATGCCCTTTATCCTGTGCGCAATGATCTGCTGCTGCCTGCCATGTATAATTTCAATCATGGGCTTCAGAGAGGACTCGGCTCAGAACAGAGGAGCGACCGCAGAGTCGATCAATGCGCTGCCGACCTACAAGTTCAAGCTGAAGAGAAGCCGGAACAGAGACGAGAGTGAGATCAGCCCAGAAAGCCAAGGCGAGGGTGGGGTCCTGGCTACCGGAACTGACAGGGAGCGACCAATCTCTGCCGAAGATGCTGTGAGTCCTCTATTATAGCAGTTGTTAGACAGTAAAGCACAGTAACTGTTGAACCGATCAAAATCTAGGTTTGAGAATTTGGTTTCGGGTTCATATTCGGATTGGGAAAAAAAACAAACGGGTTCGGTTTCAGATTTGGGTTCGGCGTTTCGAACAAAAAATATTTAAAAAATTATAAAAAGAACTAAAAAATCAGGGTGTGATTTACCCAATTCGGGCATGAATAGGTCGTTTCAGATTCAGGTCTTGTGCAATTTGAATCATAGAATAGCTACTAACTTCAAATAAATCATTCAAACTTATAGAATGATAATATGAACTGAATCTGAATTAGACTCAATTCGGGGGCATTATGCGGGTTTAGGGATTCGAATCGGCCAAAATCCGAACCAGTTCAGGCAAACCAATTCGGGTTCGGACGAACCCTTAAACCATGATCAAAATAGACTGATACTCCGCTGAATCCCAAGTAGTAACTGGGTATTTCATCGTCAGGAACTTAAATCATGCGAGCTCGTTGGCTCTGCTGCAGGTTTGTTGCATCTGCCTGGCGAAGTATGCGGACGGCGATGAGCTCCGTGAGCTGCCGTGCACGCACTTCTTCCACACTGAATGCGTAGATAAATGGCTCAAGATAAACGCACTGTGCCCCCTCTGCAAGTCTGAGGTAGGGGATGCGGTCGGCTCGCCGTCCGGCGCCAACCCCAGCCGTCGCCTTAGCGACAGGACGGCGGGAAGCGGTTCGGAGTCACGACAAGAGTTGTAACGACAGACGGCTGGATGCTTTCTGATCCACGGGTTTCCTAGCTGGTGATGTTATGGGAGTGCCATTGATCTTTCACAGAGCTCGGACGCCATATATGTGTTTGTGGATGTTGAGGTATCTGCGGTGCACGGATCCCGATGCCACCCACATACTTCGATCTGTGGTAGCTTTCTATACGCAGGTGGTAGGCAGCCGGTTGTATTATGAAAGAATAGGTGTTAGAGCCTGTTTTCTCTCGCCTTTTTGCATGACACTCTCTCTAGACGAACATGTATTTGTGTTTTGATTCTGATTCTGAGATCACCGACGACAGGTTAGTCGGCTGTGGGTGTTACTTATTAGATTGTAATGAACACTAAACAGATCGAAGGCAGTGAGTGGGTTTTTTTTTTTTTTTTTTTCAGAAACAGTATTAGGTTGTGAATTGGATATGAACCATTGGATGCTGTTGATGGAAGGATTATATTTTGGTAATACAGCACGTTGTTATATTTATGTTGATGCATCATTTGGTTGTTACCTCTTCTTTTATGCAATGTAAAGCAAAATTTATCCCATGCTTGTGGTGGAGTATATAAAAAGTTAAGTTTTAAGGAAGATTATTTCCATCTTTTGTTTTTCAAAGAGCATCAACGACTGTAGTATATTTTAATGGGGAATACTAAGAGCATCTCCAACGGCCTCCGAACTAGGAGGACCTCCTAAGCACTATGGGTCCCATTTTGGCAGCCACCTCATCAAAATATCCTAGTTGAGAGAAGGTCCCCTCCAACGGCCTCCGAACTAGGATATCCTTGCCATTTTATATCAAATCCCCCATTTTTGTAACTTATCCAAACTTTCCAAATTTACATCAAACAGGTAAAAAGTAACCGTTGGACTTTGCATGCAGCGTTGGACATATAAAAAATTATTTGTAAAAGCTGAGGGGTTTTTTGTAAAAAAATATGTTAATTTATTCGTTCGGAGGTTCCGAAGACCTATGTTGTATGTGGAGTTGTTCGGAGGCTCCGAACAAAGACCATTTTGGCAGCCACCTCATCCTTAAGAGCACCAAACCGAGCCAGTTGGAGCACCATCCGTGAGCCACGTCCTCCTTCAGAGCTCTCTTTGGAGACCGTTGGAGATGCTCTAAGTCAAATATGAATAGCTAGCCACCCAAAATGAGCGGTGCATAGTGGGCTAGCTATTCCATGTAGAACATCTCCAACCTACTCCCATCCCATCTTCCATCCCATGCGGCACCAAATATTTTTGTCTTGTAGTATAGAAAATCCACTCCAACTGGCTCCTACCTATCCTACGTGGCGGTAGGAGCCGGAAATCCATCCTTGCTGTTAGGAGCCAAAAAGTGCCTCCCATATGGGGCTCGTCCATGTGCGAAAGAAAAACTTATGATATTTAGGGATGGGAGGGAGGTAGGAGTCGGTTGAAGGGCATACAAAACTCTATTGATTCCTATCCCACATGTCAAATGGAAGGAGGATGAGAGCTAAAATTGACCCCACTTGAGGAGTCGGTTGGAGATGCGTTTAGCTAGCCACCTAAAATGAGAGCCAAATGTGTTCCAACGGCTACCTCATTTGATCCATTGGATTTAAATCCAATAACCGGTGGTACCCAGTCTATTCCAACAGTTACATGTGTTCCAACGGCTACATCATTTGATCCGTTGGATTTAAATCCAATGGCCCGTGGTATCCCTATTCTATTTCAACAGCTACATACAGTGGATGCCAACTCATGCTGACATTAGCATAATCATTCATGGGCCCCAGTTACATGTCCGTACTCGAATAGCTAGAAGTAGCGAGTGGGATATTGATTGGTATCCTTAGTTAGCGTAAATTTTGTTTTGTGTGAAAGTGCTCGTTTTGGGCATTTAAGAAGTTGAAATATAATATTCTTTTATAAAAGGAAATAGGAAGTTTTGAAAATGGACATTGTTTTCATAATGGTTTTTATTAAATAAAAAATTAATAATTTCATCAACTCATTTTCCAACAGTTACATGTGTTCCAACGGCTACATCATTTGATCTGTTGGATTTAAATCCAATGGCCCGTGGTATCTCTATTCTATTTCAACGGCTACATACAATGGATGCCAACTCATGCTGACATTAGCATAATCATATCATGGGCCCCAATTGCCTGTCCGTACTCGAATAGCTAGAAGTAGCGAGTGGCATATTGATTGGTATGCTTAGTTAGCATAAATTGTAATAACTAGTCCAATGTAGCCGTTTTGTTTACCATTTGGCTAGCTAAAGAAGCAAGCTAGCGGAGTCTAACGTTTGTTTTGTGTGAAAGTGCTCGTGTTGGGCATTTAAGAAGTTGAAATATAATACTATATGTATCTACATATGTCGATTCGGTTCGGTTTTTGTCGGTTTTAGATTTATAAATCCGTCAACGGATCCAATCATGTCGATTTTTTTAAAATCCAATTTGATCCATTGAGTGTCGAAATCGATCAAAATCGGTTGATTTGGTTTGGTTTGGTCGGTTTAATCAGTTTGGTATAGATCCTGCACACCCCTATTTGAAATATCGGTTTCGACTTATGATGTGCCATTCGCTTTACCGCGCAAACAGAATCAAATTGCCACTTTTGATATTGTTTTTGATAGGTGGCTAAAATTGGATTTTTTTTATTTTTTAATGCCATTTTGAAAGGAAAAAAAAAATCCCCTTTGAAAATTGATTGTCAAAATATATTTAAATCTTAAACCATAACTTCAAATCCGCTACCTATTCCTTCATATCCTTTTTCTCTCAGTATCTCCTCCTCCTCCTCCTCCGTCCGGACAGCTTCCACTGCTCTCCTCCTCCTAACCGCCAGTCGATCTATCTTTGCGATGCGGATTTGCATTGCGAATGAGTCTGGGCTTCCGTTGTCTCTCAACGCAAAGCCATCCGACACAATTTCCTCCCTAAAGGCCTGTATCTGCGAGAAATTTGGCTTGGCCAACAAGGACAAGGAGATGGAGCAACGTCTCTTTGTCCACGACAATCGGATCTGTCCTTCCTGGACACCCCCCCCCCCCCTCAAGAACGGCAAGGATCTGCTGGACTCCCCCTCCCCCACCACCCTTAGCGATTGTGGCATCAAGGACGCAACACCCTCTGGCTCGGTTGGAGGGGGGACTTCCGCATCTGCCTCGAAACGAGCAAGATGGTGATGCCTTTGGACTACAATAGTACAATGCATGACCATACCCTCCTCTCCTTTTGGCTTGTAGGTACATGCATAACACCATAAACTGTCCGTATCATGTCATCTTCCGCTGGAACAGAGAGAATTCGCTTTTCCCCATCGAAGAAGTTGTTATTGATCATTCTCCTAAGGCCGCGTTTGGCAGCAGAAAAATTTAAGGAAACTCTTTCTCCTTTCAAGGGAAAGAGCTTCACCCGGTAACAATGTTTTCAAAATCGGACTAGAAGGCAAACTGAATAGGTATATGGTCCGGTCTAAACTAGTTCAGCCGTTTGTACTTTGAACCACTAGAGAAATAGATATTTTAAATTAGATACTTAATAATAATTTTAATAAAAAATGTTATTCCTTGGTTAAAAAGACATTAGAGCTTTTCTAATCATAGGTCATGTGTTAAAATGCTAGCCACCCAGCTTTTTCCAAAAATAAAATATAGTTTATTTTTTAATAAAATTTAACAAACAAACCAGTTTATTCAAAGATCGAATCGAAACTTGCTCCGGTTCTGATCCAAACCGGTTGAGCCACCCAGTTCGATCTAGTTTTCAAAACACTGCCCGGTAGTGGGAGGAAAGATAATCCTCTCACTTTTCCCCCGATTACACTAACATGGGGATAATTTAGGTATAAAATTATTCAGATTCATGTTCACTTTCTCAGCTGCCAAACTCGTCCAACATTACTTATGGGAGGAAATTCTCTTCCTTTTCCATCACTTTCATGCTACCAAACACGGTGAGATTCCATAGATTCTTGATCATTATACTTATTTTTGTTATGATTCGGTTCATCTACTTCTATTCTACTTGTTTGTTTACTACAATTTTGTGTAAAGATTTGATATTTATCATCTATTCTTTACATCTCTGCTATGCTAGCAGTTGCTAATTGTTGTTGAGTTTCCTAATCCACTGATCTGAATCTCCATCGACCTTGCCCATACCGCCACAATCTCAACCCTGAGGGATGCCATCTGCAATTTTTGCTGGCAGCACCCTAGGTTTCGGCTCCCGGCATACACCAAGAATGAGCAGTTCATGCTCTATTTTCACAACTAGTGAATGCTCGTGCCTGTCGGCACTGCAATGGGTTGCCTTCAGCGACAAAACACAATCGGACCGCCTTCGGTGGCAACACAGCCCCTGGGCATCGCCACCCCTCATGCCACTCCCATCGTCTTCTTCGGCTGCAACACACTTGGTTGCCTTCGACAATATAATATTTTAGAGTGTTTTGTTATATATATAGTAATATCTGTGTCTGCCGACACTCAGACAACATCACTTCCCCGACCGCCTTCGATGACAATACTTTCATAATCGTCATATACATATTTATTTTAAATAATCACACATGATGATATAGTTATTAAAAGAATTACTCCATAATTTATTATATTTTATTAAATAAAATACAACAAATAATTGCTCCATAAATTATTAGATTGTCTTAAATATAAATAAATAAATATATATATGCATTGTTTATTACATGTCTTACATAATGAAAGGATAATGATAATTACTCCATAATGGCTTTGATGTATTTTTCACATAACCAAATGCCTATAGAATGTTTATCCAAAAATGGCTCCATACAGTAACTAAAAAAATAGCAAAACTATTTATAGTTCTTAAACAAATAATAGATTTTAGTAAGAGAACTTATATATATTCACCAACCATTCACCATAATGCTTTCAACAGTGCCTTTGTGTAACCTCGGTAATTTGTCAGCGGTGGCAGCTTTCCTCAACTTGCAGTCATGTCGTCTCTGTAAACAGTAATATAGTAGTCTCGGTAGCCTCTCGTTGTCGCCACCTCTTTACAACCTGCAACTGTACTCTCTCTAAAAAATTTCATCGGGCTATCATTACTATCTTCCTTGTAAAAACTAGTATAAGTATACAAAGTTTGTACTAATAAATATCTTTTTAATTTTTTTTTATTAATTTTAACATATGTTCTGTTTTGAGATGATTCCACGTCCTTAATATGTATCGAGATATTATAAATGTGTCCATTCGTATACTTCAAAAAATATCGTTGGTATCGCTACAGAGCTGCAATATCCTTTCGAAAACATAGCATGGGTATGAGATGACGAACCATGGTCTCTACACGCCGGTATGTATCCTATGAATATATTGTACATATATATCCCAAGACTGGACATTGGATGAGTTAAAGTTATAAGTCGAATTATTCACAAAATAGAATAATTTGAACTAAGAACAAAAAAATAGAATATCAAATGTATGATAGTGATGTATAGATTATGTATGTGCCATATGTATCACACTGATGTCATAAAATATTACATCATAAACATGTTATTTAGTTCTACTGAAGATGTGTTCGCTACAGACAATATATATGATAGTCCAACTAAACATGCAGTAAAAGAATAAAAAAGGAAAGAAGAATACCTCATCAATGGCAATTGAAATCTTTCCCCCTTCTATGACAGAAGATGCATAGTTTGGATCAATCTATTAAGAGATTGAATCATGCAAAAACATAAAACCAATATCAATCATAGTAATAATGAGATCATTGTACAATCAACGAAAACCAAGTAGAATTAACAAAAATATACTTCATCAACGACATACGATAGCCCCATAACCTCTTCTGTTTCCATTGCTTCCTATGTAAAATAATGGACCACTGTCAAAATTCGAATGACTGAATAGAGAAAAGAAGAAAAAAAAATTGAATGACTGAATAGAGAATTATTACGGGATATACTATTGGACATTAAATTATACATTAGAATGCATAGTTTTCTTCTAATTAACTAACAATTGGTTGACTCCGGTCAGAGGACCTGCGCACATGACAGCCGTACGGTACATATTATCTGACATTAAATTATATATTAGAATGCATAGTTTTCTTCTAATTAACTAACAGTTGGTTGACTTTGGTCGGAGGGACCGTGCATATGACAGCCCCATGATGGCAAGTGATCCAAAAGTGAATCATATTGCAGCTGACTGTATGCAGCTATGCTAGGCCCCCTAACCAGGACTGATCGAATGAAGGAGATTCTAACTCAACATAACAATAGTATTGTACAAACACAAGGCTCACTGCGATTCAAAAGACATGGTGTAGCGGGCCCCAACACATGTTTTATAAGAAAAAAAATGGGTACAAAGTGGGTAATTATAGTCGGAGAGAGAGGGAGAAAAACAGTGAGAAAGAGAGAGAGAGAGAGAGAGAGAGAGAGAGAGAGAGAGAGAGAGAGAGAGAGACAGAGAGAGAGAGAGGAGAGGAAAAGAGAGATTGATGAGAGAGAGAGAGAGACCCAACACTTTGTATAAAATGGGTAAGTACAGTCGGAGAGAGAGGGAGAAAAATAGTAAGAAAGAGAGGAAAAGAAAGAGATTGGGAAGTACAGTTTGAGAGAGAGAAAGAGAAAAAAAGAGACATACCGTTCGGCGTGAGCAAGAGAGAGAGAGAGAGAGAGAGAGAGAGAGAGAGAGAGATAATGCATCGTTCCGATAACATCTATTCGACTAATGGTGGCCGATGCATCATAACTGTTAAAGAAATTTTCCATGTATCTCACTCACATATCGTTCAGATGGAGCAAAACAATTCACCTACTGATCAGACGGCCCAAAATCCAAAGTTGTTTATATCTCAAAAATCACATATCGAAGAGTGAGAGAGTGAGAGAGAGAGAGAGAACCGGGGAGGAAGGGGGTGCGAGCGAGCGAGAGAGAGAGAGTGAATTAGAAAGAGAGACTATAGAAAGAGAGAAAACCATGGAGGGGGAGAGAGAGAGAGAGAGAGAGAGAGAGAGAGAGAGAGAGAGAGAGAGAGAGAGAGAACCGGGGAGGGAGGGGGCGCTGTGGTTACAAAATCTGGCTTATGCCTAACAGTGGGACCTGCCAGCCCTGCTTGGGGACTGCAAAGACGACGGTGGGACTCGCTAGCCCTGCCTAGGGCCCACGAAGACGACTGTGAGACTTGTCAGCCCTGCCTGGGCCCACAAAGACGACAGTGGGATTTGCCAGCCCTGACTGGGGCCTACAAATACTATCTGAGGTCTAGTAAACCCCTCGGTTATTTACCAAAATTCTGATATTCCCAAACCTCTATAAATAATAGACCAGACAAATATTCTAGGATCCGGAATAAAGACCGGAATTCACCATCCCACTTTCTGTTTTCCAGAGCTCTTTGAGCCTTTTGGTGATCAGACTCCAATCAAGCCTACTCCACCCTCTATCTACTTGTACAAGCACTCCTCGGCCGATTTCATTGTAGCAAGAGTATACATTCGTCTTCAAAAGGAGTATCCATTAGGCTAATTGATACTCTTTCTATAGTGAATCACTATAGCAACAGATAATTTGCTAAATTGATACTCTTGCTATAATGATTTCATTATAGCCGCTACAGTGAAATCACTATAGCAACTATAGTGAAATCATTGTAGCAACCGCTACATGTACACTATTAACCAGCAAATGGATACTCTTTTTGGAAACGAATGGATACTAGTAAAGTAAATCGGATAAAAAATTTACTTTGCTGTTGTTTGAATGCAAAAAGTTATAGCAAAGTAAATGGTAGGAGATTTACTAGTAGCCAAAAAGTTTTACTTCTAAAAAGGCAAGTAAAACTTTTGATTTACTAGTAAAAGGCTCCGTTAACCATGCCACGTCAGCCAATGACACAATCGAGAGAGCATCACATGATGATTCGACTATTTAGGGAGTGACATGTGGCCTTACCGGTCGCCTTACATCGTCGTTGTCGCCACCACCCCGCCCGCCACTACCACCCTGTCGCCCACTATCTCGTCGTCCACCACCCCGCCCGCCACCACCACCCCGCCAGCCACCACCCGCTGCTGCTTTCCACCGTGCGGCCAATGGCGGCGACGGGTGATAGCCGACAGTGCGGCAGCAGGCGAACGGTGGTCGGCGAGGGTGGTGGTTGGCAGCGGGTGGTCGACGGTGGCCGATGGGGAGGTGACATGTTGTCGGTGGCCGACTGGAGGTGGTGGACGACGATGGTGGCGAGCGACCGATAGATTTATTTTTGATTTACTTTACTGGTCACTCCAAATAGCCATCCATAAATAATGGTTTACTTTACTGTTCAATACAAACAGCAAGAAGTAAATAAGATTTACTAGTCGATCTGGGAGATTTACTAGCCCACATCCGATTTACTAGCCTTTACTTTGCGGGTCCGAAAAACAAACAGTCCCTTAAAGACGAGGGATTTGTTGTAGCACAAAATATTTGGAGGGACTTGGTGCAATATTGAAACGTTGCATGTCCTTTAGCTAATATAGTATCTGCTAAAAGGACTTAAGGCAAAGTCTCTCAAAATTTTATACATACAGAAAATATTCTAGAGAGAATATATTGTAAAGAAAATATAGTCGAGAAGTATTATATCTATATAATAGGGGACAGTTTTATGGGGGGTACAAACAACGGCCATGATTCATTTAAAGTAAAAGGCTGGGATTTAAACCCATGTGAACATTCACCCCGAGGGATAAACCACCCGATCTCAGCCATGCCATTACATCCAACAATCGTAAATCCTGATCTCCGGATCTCCCAAAAAGGAAATGATCACCGAATCAGCAAAACTATGACTCTAACCTATTCCGATCTCAACCATCCAATACATCCAACAAATCAACATATTTCGATCTCAGATATCCAATGCATCCATTTGGACCAGCCCTCTTAAACTCAATCTCCCCAATTATCTCTCTCTCTCTCTCTCTCTCTCTCACTCTCTCTCTCTCTCTCTCGATTTTCCGATCTCAGCTATTCATGATCGATTTTACTTACCGGTGTGGAGGGCCACGATCGATTATTAGAGAGAGAGAGGTATCCTTTTTTGGGAGGCGAGAAAGAGAGAGGCATAACTTACCACCACCGGATTTTCCTCTCCTCTTCCCTCCTACTCCTCAGCGAACAGAATTGACGCCATCAGCTCCAAATTGGATGTCAATCACAGCCGATCTCCCTTTCCTCTTCACTTGATTTCCCTCATGAAGAGCCATCAATGGCTGTAATTAAAGTCCCTTGGCTTATTCTTTTTTGAATGGCAAGTAAGATGCCATTTAAACCCTGCCTTCATTCATTCTCCTGATTGTCCTTAGAATCTGCTCAATTTTTATTCCTTCACTCGATTTCCCTCTTTAAGAGCTATCAATGGTTGTAATTAAGGTCCCTTCTTCTCTTTTGAATGACAAGTAAGAGGCAAATAAGGCCTATTTTCTCTCTAAAGTATCTATTTAATGCCCTTGCTATTATTGGCTTTTGAGAGTCAAGTTTTCAAATTAAAATGATTGTAATAACTTGGTTTCTCTCCTTTCAAAACCAAACCCTTACCTCATTCCTAGAGACTGATTCCCAAAAAAAAAAAAAAACCAAACCCCTACCACTCATCTATAAGACAAAGAGAGGGTGGCAGACGACCATTACTGATAGATGGCAGTGGTGACGAACGGCGGACGACCATTGTTGCTCCCATCACCCTAACCTCCTCCTCATTGCCCTCAATCTTACACCTCCTACTACTCCGCCGCTCAGTCCCCGTTGTCGAAATCGGACATGTCAATCCCCACCTCGGCCCGGTCATAGAGCACCCTTCTAACCGTTCCCCCATCCCCCGACCACGTTTCCTCACCCCACCCCTTCCCCTCATTCAGGCCTTCCTCCGAGCACCTCCTGGGCGGGGGAATCTCTGAAACCGATTCTTCGAATCCTCGCTAGGGCCATGAGTCCCGTGCTGGCTCAGATCTCGAGCAACACCTCGATGCAGTGACCCTCTACGCCAGGTTAAGGAGCTGCGACGTATACCTCGGCATGTGTGGTCAGAATCCGCCACTGCTCTGCTTCGTCAAGTGGCTCCGTGCTGAGCTCAAAATGCAGGGCGTGTTGTGCTTCATCTCAACCGAAGATGGTGCTAGGACGCCCGCGCTCACGGCATGTCGAGCGCGATGATGGATGCGACCGCCTACGGGGGTGGTGGTGGTCATGTGGGGATCCTTCTCGAACCCGTATAGCATCGAGGAGATGATAGTGTTTTTGGAGTATTATCACCGCACAAGATATTGTCACGTTCCTAAAAATATTCTTACCTCTCATGAAATATTGTTATCACCTTCGAAATATTGTTTACTCCCTCGAAATATTGTCGTCACTCTCTAAATGTTTTGTTGCCATTTTTAAAATATTGTCATCTTTCTCAAAATATTGTCCCCGATCTTGAAATTTTTTACGTGCCGTCTAGCACAATATAAAATATATTTTAGAGAAAATATCGTTGAGAGATAATATTTTTCTAACTCTATGGTTGTTTTAAGGGCTGGCAATGGCCTAAATCCAGCCCAAGCTGATCGGATCGCGATCATTCTGTTCTTTCTTTCTTTCTTCTTCTTCTTCGTTCTTCTCATCTCGAATCCCGAGAGCTGGTTCAACGATATTTAGGGTTTTGCTCTGCTCTGCAAATCGATCCCATGATTTTATGCTTGGATCGCGATGAATGAACGTATGGATGGTGCTGGAGCTCATCAGAATCCGGAGAATTTGTTTGCTCGGTTCCTTATTCGATCTTGTAAAAAGTCTAGCTTTTCATGTTCTTGCACGGTGGCTTGTTTTCGATTCGTTATTAGGGTGAAAGAGCCGAAATGGCATCTGGGTCTGACTTGAAATCGAGAATTAAGGGTTTATTGATGAACTTTTGTTCATCGTTTTGAGTATTTATCAATTTTTGGATTGTGGGCATTGGTGGAGATTAGGGGTTCTTCTTTGTTCTCACCCATTTGTAGCCGCCGGGAAAGCATAATATGGACGAGCATGTGATTGATGTAACAAGGAGCGGTGCTGCCCCGTCGCCGGCTGCGTTGGGATACAGGCTTGTTCCTGTCACAAGGGGTGGTGATGTTCTTGGTTTCAGTCATCGCGACTCCGGTCTGTGGACTTCGATCGAGCTCGGCGTGATTGTGACCCAATTCGTAGCGACTATTGCTGTTCTCTGCTTACTGAGACATGGGCATCCTCCAGCTCCTTTGTTTGTATTCACCGTGGTATACGCAACGGGTTGTTTAGCTGCCCTTCCTCGTCTTTGTTGGCGCTACGTTCGTGGAAGTGGTCGAGGCTCTGACCAAGAATCCGAACATTCACGTCAGAGTTCTTCGCAGAGCAACCCTTCCGGTTCCACAGTTTCTGTCACGCGAGACTTAGCGCATATGTTCTCTGGGCCATCAAGATTTGAGAAATATGTATTACCCATGAGCCCGAGGTACCAGCCATCGTGCATTTGCATCAAAATTAATGATGTTGGAGTTTTTACTTTTCTTTTTGTTTTCGTTGAAGCTCCATCCGTTTCACTTGCTTTTGTCTGCAACTTTCTTCCTTCAATTATCTATGAATGTTAAGCTATGTGCAAGCTCTCAATTATGTTTTGGTGTATTACGAAATTTGTATCAAGATGTTTGGCTTCATTAAGTTTTAATAGGCACCCTCAGTTGTGATAAGTTCCTTCCTTATAAGCTCAACGGCAAAGCAGCATAAGGGTTTCTCATATTACTATTATTTAGTAGGAGTTAGGACATTGTTTGACTGGTTAGTCTGTTGTTGCTCCTTAAGTTGGTTATGGACAGTGTCCTCACTCCCTACAATTTCCATAATCCAATAATCTGTTGTTGCTCCTTAAGTTGGTTAGTATGTTGTTGCTCCTTAAGTTGGTTAAATTGTAGGGAGTGAGGTTAACTCAGATAGTAGAGTAAATATTCGGATTATTGGAAATTAAGGTGTCCATTTCTCAGTTTATTATTCAGGTTTAACTTGGGAATGTACATAGAGATAAGTGTTCAACTTGTTGGGAAAGTAGCACTTTCCCTTTTGTGTTTGTATCCTTAGATTGCAAAAATAAAAAGAATAAACTGAAACATGCACAAGGACATGAAATCCAGGTTATACATGAAAAACCCTTCTACAAGGGAAAACCCACAGGGCAACAAGAAAATTCCATTGAACAATCTATAGATGCACTGAGCAAATTGTTAGAGGAGTGTAATCATCATTTTGTAGAGATCAATTATAGGGAGTGTGGTTAAGTTAAATAGTATAGGAGTGAGGTTATAGATGCACTGAGCAAATTGTTACACGAGTGTAATCAACATTTTAAAGAGATCAGTTGTAGGGAGTAAGGTTAAGTCAAATATTTTAGGATATCTTCGGATTATTGAAAATTAAGGTGCCAATTTTCTCAGTTTGTTATTCTGCTACTTGTCGGGAGAGTTGAACTTGTTGGGAAAGTAGCACCTTCCCTTTTGTCTGTGTATCCCTAGTTTGAAATAATAAAAAGAATAAAATGGAACTTGCACAATTACAGGAAATTCAGGTTATACATGGAAAACCCTTCTACGAGGGAAAACCCACAGGCAACAAGAAAAATCCACTGTGCAATCTATACATGCACTGAGCAACCAAATGCACCCTCTTTTTTTTTGCCTTAAACTTGTGCCCATTTGCCTCCAAGAAAATTTTGTGGGGATAATAGTTTTTATCTACATGCCCAACATAAAAGTGCATTTATAATTGGTTCAACTGTCTTGAGTTCAATCAACCTCCATGTTGACGAATGCCAACATTTCACCTTCCATACTTGAATGACATGGGTCGATGGTTATCAACACGAAATGGTACACAATAGACATAATGTGCAACTTACTGGTAATCTTGTACCACAATATCATACAACATAATGTGGTGTGAATGAACACTTCATTCCTTGCTCTAAAGGAGAATGAAAGGGTTTATGAATACAAAAGAATATGAATTTTGAATGTGCATTCCTACAAAGGAGGGTTGTATGGGTTTAAGAACGTTGAATAGTATAATTGATGCATTTGAAAGCCCTATGCATGTTTACAAGAGAAAAAAGAAGCAACAATATAGCAAAAATGCAACAAAGGAGGAAAAGAGGAATTATCAAAGTGGATCGGGTCCTAATTGACATAGGACTCATGTTCCCTTTACATATACTACAGTGCGTAGGAGAGGAATTCCAAATTCAGTATACGTAGGAAACCTACTTTGATTAGGATTCGTAGTTTGGATGGACTAGGGTGGCAGATAACCATATACATTATATTATATTTATGTTTTTTATATTTCCATCTTTGATTGAGACTCAACTCCTGTGGTGGCCGATAACCATATGCATTATATTATATTTATGTTTTTTATATTTCCATCTTTGATTGAGACTCAACTCCTGAATCTTATAAGAGGAAGGAGCCATCGGGCAGGCTCTTCACCTCCATAAGTAGGGGCTTATGCTTCCAGTTTGTAGACAATTTTAGACGAATAACTATTCTCCAATGTTGTTTATGCAATTTCATGGTGTGGACACTGTGAGAAGCTAAGGTGTTGATTCCTTAGTCAAATGGCTGAAGGTATCTACTACTCTTATCATTTTTTCTTTTTTGCCTTGCACAAATCTATTCTATCGTCTACTTTGTTATTAATCTCTGGATATTTTATTAGAATCTCATAGTTAACTTGGTTAGTTCTTGAATCTTCCACTTAGTTGCATGACTTCTCCTTAGTTTCATATTCGCCACTTCTAATTTATATTTAGAACCATAGATGTCCATCAATCCATAACCTTTTCATGGTTTTCTAGTAAACAAGCTATCTTTCCTCATTCCTAATCATCATATATGTATTATGAATTTAATCGAATTGCTCTCGATTGAATTTTAGACCTCTTTGTAAAAAATTTAATGGCTTAGTGTGCTGAAATTCTTCTCAATTTTACGTGTTTCCTATTCCACTTGTTTCTATTGTTCCCTGTCATGGTTATCAAACTCCTGATCTAGATCTTATGATCCTAAGGTTCTTGATCTATAAGATCACTAATCGATCTAACTCCCATTGCAGAGTCTTAAATTAGTAGACTCCCATGATCTTGCGAGAAGGCTCCCACGATCCTGGGCTAGACTCCCATGATCCTACGACTCTTGAGTAAACTTAGATCCTAAGTAAACTATAAAGGAAGCTCAACATGATGCGGATGAAGGTGAGGGGGAAGAAGTAGAAGTTAATTTTAAAGATTTATTTATTTATGTACTTTTCTAATATAATAATTTTTATGCTTTAGATGTTGAACATGCTAGGATACCAGATGGTAGGTTTCATGCCTTCATGGCGTGTATGAGGTTTTCAATCGATCCTCAAAATCAAGCACCATTCTCAGTAGGCTTTTCATTGCTCATGCTAAGGAGTTTAACTTACGGAAGGTGTCTGATAATTTCAAGGCAACACAGATGGCACCCACAAATTTATAAGTATCTAAACAGCGGATGCTAATGGACAGGGAGACATGAGAAATCTTTTGCAACATGTCAAGAATTTGAATTGCTTTCGATGTGGAGGAAGGGGGCATTATATTGAAGATTGACCTACAAAGCATCTTAATTGTTGTGAAGGTGATGAGGAAGATATTGTAGATTCAAAGGAAAGAGAAGATGAATACGAGAAGGATAAGCGATTTTTATCTCCACATAAGATGGTTGTCTCTGTATTGTAAGATACATCTTGTTATCCCCAAAAGTACACACACACACACACACACACACACACACACACATATATATATATATATATATATAAAGAGAGAGAGAGAGAGAGGATACGGGATATGAGCTGCCACCCTTTTTCTGCCGACATTGGCTTGCGGCTCATTTCCCACCTAGATGTTTTTTTTTGTGTATATTCTTTCTATGGTTAGATAATCATCCTCACAAAAACCATCAAATTTGAAAACCTTTAGAGGGTCAAATAAGCATTTCCTATTAACGGGTGAAATAGACAGTTATAAACCGTCTACATATTTAACCCCCCTAAAGGTTTTCAAATTTGATGGTTTTTTGTTAAGATGATCATCTAACCATAGATACATAATTCACAAATTAAAAAAATTCAAAAAAAAAACCTCTAGGTCGGAAAGGAGCTGTCAGCCAATTTCGGAAGTAGGCTGGTGTGTGTGTGTGTGTGTGTGTGCATGCGTGCGTGCGTGCGTGTAGCAGGGGCAATATGAATGTGACATCTCAAGGTATGGTGCACAAACCAAAAATTCCTACAGAGGAGCAACCGCACGCTTACAAGATTGCTTGGGTGAATGATGTCCCTATTCCAATTACGAAGAGGTGT
Organism: Chamaelirium japonicum; assembly: GCA_947650365.1. Classification (NCBI taxonomy): domain Eukaryota; kingdom Viridiplantae; phylum Streptophyta; class Magnoliopsida; order Liliales; family Melanthiaceae; genus Chamaelirium; species Chamaelirium japonicum. Next base: position 29,413,568 of record OX393558.1, on the reverse strand, counting down.
TTATTCAGATTCAACATTGGTGTTCATAAAGATTCAGTATGATGTGGCCTAATTCCAATGGTCACCCATATTTTATTGAAATGACCTTGGTTGTATGATCTATAGTTTCATCATGATGGCAAAGCAAACACTTCTTCCTTCAAGTTGAAGGCTCTTTGAATGAGTGTAAAGATGAAATTTGATAGGGTGAGTGAACAAAAGCATGGTGCATCAGATGATCCCAATATGTTGTCCATGAGGAAATGTGAATACTGGATAGATAAGTCATGTGACGTTAACGAAGAACCAAAAAAAAGACCATCCTCATAATATATTTATACTTTATACAAGAGTTAGTTTGGACTTGTCGGATGCGGTGCCCAAATGTTGCCATATGTGTTATACCATTATTGAACATACAACATGCAAAAAATTTGGTCCCAAGACTTGGCTTTCCCAATGTACCATCTTATCGATCTAATAATCTTAAGCATAAGTTGAAGAACTCTTTGAGTCTTGAAGAATCAGTTTATTAAGAAAAATCTTAGGTCATGTGGTGTACTTGCGTTGTTAATACTAAAGAATGATTGAGTGGCTAGTCATGTGTCCAACAAAGTTACAGTTAAATATTGTTTTCCTATCCAAGCTTAGACGATATCCTTGAGCTGATGATGGCAGGTTCCACCCTCTTTTCCAATGATTTGTGTGAGTGGCTACTATCACATATGCATACATCTTGGATACAAGCGGAAGACTTCATTTAAAACTAAAGATGTATTGATGGTTAGTAATGCCTTTTAGTGTTTCTAATGCCCCTTGCACCTTTATGAGAATTTTGCCACATATTGGTAAATTTTTAGTGATATGCTTTTACGATATCTTACATTGTACTAAGGCCGAGGGGAGTACATGGAGCATCTGCAAAAAGTGATGAAGACTTTATGTCGTAAGAAGTTTACCATGAACTTGAAGAAATGTACTTTTAAAGCCCAAGAGTTGGCTTTCTGGGATTTGTAGTTCTTCAATGGGCGTTGAGGCACATCAAGAATAAGTCAAATCAATACTTGATTGACATATACCCCACTATTTTTATGAAGTGCGGAGTTTCCATGGATTAGCCATTTTCTATTGAAGATCCATCCAAAAAATTTGTCTTATCATGGTGTCTATTACTTGGTGATTCAAAAAATGTTCCTTTCCATAGACTAATACAGCGACAAAGGGTGTTCAAGGAGATTAAGGATGATTAAGCACCTAGTTTGCGGCTTTAGTTTTCTCCATGGTGTCTTATCACATGTGGTGCATCACATGTTGTCGTTAGAGGGTGTGCTTAACCAAGTAGGACATCCAATCATTGTTGTCAAGGCGCATGCCTAGGCGCACAGAGAAAGCTAGGCCCAAGTGCGCCTAGGCGAATAGCACTAAGCGGCAGCCTAGGCTAGGCGCACGCCTAGTTTTAGACATTGATTTTTATTTTTTTTTTAAGTAAAACCCAACGCCCCCATCTTCTTTGTTTATTTTGTTGTATACTTGTTTATACTATGTGTTCATTGTGTCCGCCATCGACGCGCAGCCTTGTGATGCTTCTTCCTCTATGGCCGCCCTCTGCTCCAGCTCTCTCAGCGGTGTCGCCTTTCGATAGACCCTGCACAGCACTATGTCCTCCTACGTACACAATTGTTTATGGTTATGATTCATTCTCATGCGCTATTGTTGTTGTTGTTTGGATTCGGTGCTTGATGTGGGATCCGTTCGAGCGACATGCATCATAACCGTCTGTTTAGTGCACAGACGGTTTATACTTGTTTGTTCATTTTGTTGTTGTATACTTGTTTATAATATGTGTTCATTGTGTTGCATGCATTTGATTAGAATATGCTCAATTTTATGGTAGCAAGTGTTTGTATTCTATTTGTTCCTTTTGTTGTTTACTTGTTTATACTATGTATGTGTTGTTGTGTTGCATGCATTTGACTATAATATGCTCAATTTCATGTTAGTAAGGTGTTATATTGCTGCCTATTACATATATGCCTGCAAGTATAGACTATACATATATACCCGTGCCTGGAGGATGCCTATGCACATAAGGCCACGCCTAGGCTCCTAGGCTCCCTCTAAGCGACTAGCCTCGCCTTGACACCTTGACAGCTATGCATCCAATTGATTTTTTAGTGTAAAGTTGATTGAATAAGAAGACTACACATGATCATATGCAATCTTATCATAATCAGAGCTGATGTTGACCGGGTTGAGAGCTAGGCCATGTGTCACCGGTTCAACCAATGGGTCGACTAGTTGGATCGGCGCTATATTGCTCTAGTTAAAAACAAAAAAATGAAATAAAAGAGAGAAAAGTCAATTGACTTTGGGGGATATGGGGGATGAGAATAGGTGGGGGGAGGTGGGTTGGTGTCTCGTTGAACACTTGGAGGGCATTGGTTGAGTAGGTGACAAGGGTTGTAGGTATTCATTCAGGTTCCCTTTGTTACAATTATGATGAAGAATCCATAATGCATGTTCTCCTTTGTTACAATTTCAACAATAAAATGGTCTCATTGTAGTCAATTTCGTACTCCAGAGTGAAACAGTCGAGCCTTATGCTTGGATCCATATGATTGAGTTGATCTTGTAGATCCAATTGCTGTTAATGGAGACCTTATTTAGAAGATCAAGAATCTATCATATTGATCCAAGCATAAGACTCAATTGTTTTCACTCTGGAGTACAAAATCGACTAGGATGAGACCATTGCTTATGTGTCCAAGATGACCTATGCTTGTACTCCCATTGTTATGGTGGTTGTTCATGCTTTGCCGCTTCTCCAGATGGACATGAAGAATGTCTTTCTTCACGAAGATTTTTTAGAGGAGGTTTATATGTAGTCTACCCCTAGCCTATCCTCTCCTCGACAGCATGTATGGCGACTTCGTCATGTCATATATGGACTCAAACATGCTCCTTGTGTCTGATTTGAGCTTTTTTATCAGGATGATCGTTGTTGGCGTTTAGGAGAGCTCTCGAGATATGCCTTTATTATGTATTGCTTCTCTCATGGTCGTGTCATTCTTCTTCTCTACTTTGATGAAATGATCACCTCCGGTGACACTTCATCATCGTCTCTTGAGGCAATATCTTCAACAACAGATTGTCATAAAGGATTTTGGTCCCCTGCGCATCTTTTTAGGCCTTTAAGTTGCTTTTCTTCTCATGGCTAATTGATTTCGCAACAGAAGTAAGCTATCGACTTGCTCAATTATTCCTCCCTTACTGACTCATTGATCGTTGATACTCTGATAGAGCTTCATGTGAAGTTTCGTCATATTGATGGCGAGTACTCCCTACCTTGTTCATTTTGTTGTTCTCTTACGTGTTCTTTATCTTCGCAGAACTATAACTCACTCGCCCTTCATGCCCTACCCTCTCCCTTGGACCTTTGAACCTATAATGATGTTGATTGGGCTGGCGATCCCACAAATCGTCGATTGACCACTGGTTTTTATATCTTTCTTGAAGATTATCTTATCTCCTGGCGGAGTAAAAAGTAGGTTATCCTCTGTTTAGATCGTCTGGCGTTGGCGTCTTCCCACAACTTGGGCATGGGTCCCTCCTACTTTTCATCAGAGTGCTATCTAGATAGGTAACAACCCGATATTTTATGAATGTATGATGCATATCAAGATCGGCTACCACTTCGTTCGTCATCATGATTTCTCTGGCACTTTCGCCCTACCTTGCGTGCCCTCAGTTGCCTAACGTGTGGACCTATTCACCAAGTTGCACACTTTTCTCCGCTTTTAGTTTTTAGTTACTAACTATTGTATTATGATCCACCGTGAATTTGAGGGTGATGTTAGAGGATGTCCAGTTTTATATAGTTTGTATAGGTTTTCTTCTCTTTACATTCCTTGTGTGGTATGTTCATCATGTCCGTTACTACACTCATCTCTTTGAATATATAACTTGGGCTACCCCACTATGAAGTGGATTCCACTTTCTCTACGGTTTCAATGGGTTTGTCATCACATATATAAGTTGCAAATATGTAATTTCAAGTGTAAAATGCATATGCTCTGCATGGTTGCTACACATAATATTTCATGTCAGGTACTATCAGCAACTGAAATCTCCGAGAACTTAACATTAGCTGAAAAATTGCCTGCTTTTACTGCAATTTATTCAAGCACCCTCGTCAATTTTAGTCGCGATTTATTTGGTGACTTTGATGATAGTGAATTCTCAGAAAAATGAAGAGAATGTAGCATCGATGGATGCTGCAAAAATAGTCTTGATGAGTTAATGAATTCTAAATAGGATTCATATAATTTTTATATTTTGACGAATGAATTTTGAACTTATGTTATGTTGATAGTTACAGAGTTTTGTTGATTGCTCTTAATTGGGAATGTTGTTTTTTTGATGGCTTGTTGCCTAATATTGTTATATATATGTTTATGAATTATGAATGTCTTATTTGCTTAAATATACGTCAAAAATTGAAAGAAATCTTTAATTTATGAAATAACTATATTATTCTTTTTAACCTCCTGAAGCTTTTTTTATTTTTGAATTTTGCTGATTTTTTTTCTTCAAATTCCAAACTAGCTGATCTAATCCCGAACCTGATTTCCATCCCCTATTTTCTCTGTTTTTATTCTTAATTTCTCGATTTTGAACGATTTTTCCGGAATTTCAGACGAATTAATGTTGAACCTGAACTTGGTGATATTGTGCATTATAGTAAATATTTTTAGAATTCCATAGCATCATCAGTGGAGATTAATTATCACATCTTATTGTGATGGGTTAGTTAGGAAAAGCATCTTAATGACTGACATTGTATGTGCAGTAGTGTTAGTCCTACGACTACTACCTTCATTTCCTATGTAAGTAGTAAATAGAATATCTAACTGGCAATCACATTTGCAACCTTTATAACTTAGATGGTTTTTTATTCTCACATCTTAACAAAGCCTTTTGGTGTTTATAACGGGATTATCGGAGATTTGTGCATTCCCTTCTAGCAATAATATAGTATGTTTACGAAGAAATGTACGTACAAACATTGGCAAACAACTATAACATTGAACTAATCAAGAATATGCCTATTCTACGGATTCTACACTATTCAAAAGATGCAATATATGTCTAAATCAATTGGTAGGGTGATTATGCGTGTGTCCTTAGCTCTCAAACTCATTTCCTATATTCACATAGTAAACTGCACTAGTTTCCTTCGGGTGGCTGATGTCCAAAGTCATGTTTGTTTGTAACTTATGACTGCAGAGCTCAACCACTTGGGGATTAAAAACATTTTGAATGTTTGATGGAAGCTCTGATGTTAGAATAATTAATTATGGCTTTGGATGGCTGGTGCCTAATTAGAACGGAGTTGTACCTAATGAGAATGGAGTTGTTTCTTTAGTTTACTCTGGCCTTATGGTTTGCAAGTTGACCAATGAAGTAGAGGATTCTGCTCTTAGGGACATCTTTAAGCTAGCTGATCAACAAGTTGTCTTAGAGAGTTTTTCTTTAGAAATGACTAGGAATTCCACTGTTTCGAGTGATGAGGCGTGAAAAACTGCAGAAGCTTGTTGGATGCTATTGCTGATGTGAAACTTGTAAATAGTCGATGAAAATCCTTCATTCATGGTGATGGGAAATGGGTTCTCTTGTAGTGGAAGGCTGGGATGACATTGTTTAGGCACACTTTGATCCTCCTCTTTTCCCATCTCTCACCCTTCCAAGGGGGTGGAGGGTCCTTTTTGCAAGTACTATTGATTGTGATGCCTTCTTAATTAGTGCTGTGGTTTGTAGTCCCCATCTTAGTGGGATACAACTTGGTAATGATGATCATAAATGTGAAAAAAAGAAACGGAATATATGGATTTGCTTGAATGAACATGTTCCTGTTGATCCACTTCAATATTGTTGTATCAATATTTTCATGTATAATATTTTTCCAAAATTGGAAGTTTATGACTTACAAAGCCTTTACAATGGGGGAAAAAAGGTACTTAAAGTAATCAACACTATAACTATTCTCAATGTTTCTTCTGTACTTTCAAACCACATTATTTTCAGTCTCCAGATGTTTTTTTTTTTTACCTTCTCATAGTATTAGTCTCTGCTTAAAGCTTAGTAACCCTAAAAACTAAGATAGATTGTGTGCTTGACAGCACGTTTGTCACAGAATGCTTCTTTATCGTGTGGTATATTGTGGGAGCTCTCTGGGTAGATCTACCAGGTCGCAGTCACCGCTCTACTGGCGATGATCCATTCTTGTACCGGTATTCACGTGGCTACTTTCTTTCTTCACCTTGATTCAGACGTTATCCCGCCTCGGCCGCTAATACCATCCATTTCATCGCATTTGTAGATATTGTATACCATTCCTGTCATACAGCCCGTGGTTGATGTTGGTTATGATAGTCATCAGAGAGGGTGCGGTGGACGACGTCGGAACTACCTACAAGTTCAAGTCAAAGTTGGAAAGCCAACTCGGGAGGGAGGTCTCAGCTGCTCGCACTGATGAGGAAAAAATCATCTCCGCTGAAGATGCTGTGAGATTTCTACACGTTCACCATCACATCTATCAAGCTGTGTTCTTTTCCTGGGACTTGCAACTCCCAGGAATTGGACCCATGCTCATATTCATGCTTTCACTATGAGATTTCATGTCTTATGATTTAGTTGAGACATGACATCTCATGGTGAAAGCATGTACCTGTATACAAGACCAGGTGAGGGAAGGTTTGCAAATCCCATGGTACCTGGTGGTCTAATGGGAGGTAATATGGGAATGGGCCCAATTCCTGGGAGTTGCAAGTCCCAGGAAAAGAACACAACCTCATCCATTTTCATGTGTCTGAAAGATCATAACAACGTCTGCACGGCAATTTATCATCGGTGGTCATCTGAAGCTTTGGTAGCTCTAGAATTGATCGGTGCGAGTTATACCGAATGCATCCATCACTAACTGGCCGGTATATATGCCCGTATTCTGTGTCCTGCAGGTTTGTTGCATCTGCCTGGCCGAGTATGTGGACAACGACGATCTCCTTGAGCTTCGCTGTGCACACATCTTCCACATGGAATGCGTCGACAAATGGCTCAAGCGACACCCGACATGTCCCCTCTGTAAGGTAGTGTTAAGTAACCATTTCACCTAAAAGCTGAAGTTGTTAGGAAATGGACCAGCAATGTCTGTCAAAGCTGAAGTTGTGGCATCTTTACATATGATCTTGATTCTAGTGGGTGCTGTTTTGTATTTACAGAAAGAAGCTTTGTCCGGCGGCGGCGACAGCTGAGATTTGGAGCATGGTGAATGATTCGTTACTCCTCCCGGGCGCGAGTTGTGAACTTCAACGGTACATGGGAGATGTTCGTTACCAAGGGGTGCAGCCGGTGCGAGGATTTAAGATGTGAAGGGGATGCTACAGTAGCCATTTTGGGTACATTTGAAGTTGGAAATTTTTGCAGCTTCTGAGTACTGAAGCAGCAATGCTAATCAGTCATCCGGGTATCCATTCCGATTGCCATCCATACATGGCACCTGCATGATCACCCTTCGGGGCTGGGTGCAATGGACGGCTGTGATCAGTGCTACGTCAGGATGGCCCGATCCTGATGGAGACCAGGATTTCTGAAGAGTTATGTTTTTTGTGAAGCTGGAAGGGCTTTTCCCTCTAGCGTTTGGTGCCTGAATGGTCTCGGGTCACGCCTTTGACTCATTTAACTCAGAAGTGTTTACTTCTCAAAGCTTTCTTTAACCTTACTCTTGATGTTTATAGGAAAATACTATTCAACCAGACAAAAAAAAAATTTACAGGCCCGATCACAGCCATCCGGTGCGCCAAGGCTTGACCGGTGAATCGCACTCAGCCCAGACAGGCAGGCACTGCGATGGGGTCTAAAGATTCTGTAAACCTTTTGTCTGGTTGAATAACATTGATCTCGGAACCTTCAGTGATTGGTGCGTATCTGATTAACCAAGTCAGCTGGACGTGTTTTCACCTTGGCAGATTAGTTTTGATCAGAACCTTCAGTGATTGGTACGTATCCTGGTTTCCATCCGGATCGGGCCATTCTCATATGGCACTGATCACAACCGTCCGTTGCACCAAGCTCCGAATTGTGAATCCCTACGATGCATCACTATGTGTGACTCAGCCCTGTGGATAAGGGCAACCCACACCCGACACTGCTTGCCTCCATCCCCACTAGTCATTGCCAGCCCTCCACCCCCTAGAACCCTTGCGGCCGCTGCCTCCATCCTCCTCACTCCCTCCTCTTTCTTCCTATATTTTGTCTTTTTAGGCTGAGTGTTTCTACAATCCATTCGGTCGTAGGAGATCAAGTGCACTATAGTGGCACTCCGTCACCGTTGATCACTTGATATCCAATGACTGAAGGGGCTTGAGGGGAACTTAGCCTCTAATAGCTGAATCCAATGTACAGGAACTTGGCCGAGTCACTATATTTTAGATGGAGGAAAAAGAGGAAGGAAGAGAAGGGGGAGAAAGGAGGAGGAGGTGGTGGTGATGGTTGGATGGGACAGGCGGAGGGAGGTGGAAGGGCTTTGACATGTAATGGAGGCTGCGGAAATCGGCCTGCGCAAGCACTACACACACACAGAGGTTGCCCTTATAAAACCATGGGCTGTTTTTTAAGTGTGACCTTTCACACACTGAGTTGTACATAGCCGCACCCTAAGAATTAATGACCTATCAAGTCATTGTCATTTGATATCTCAAGGATGAGAAGTGATATTCAATCCTAGGGGAATGCTTAGGTGCGGTCTACGATCCGTAGCTGTCCGATGCACCACTCTGTGCATCGGATGCACACGGTTGGTCCATCGGACGGCTGCGGACTGCAGACCGCACCTAAGCATCCCCCTTCAACCCTAAGAGTTTATACCGATTGGTCAACCACAATAATGTAGCATTGCATCTCAACGTCCATTTGCCTGTCGGTTAGGGCTGGGTGTGATTCACCAATTAGACCTAGGTGCAACAAACGACTGTCATCAGGACACATCATTCGGGCTCAATGATGGATTGCACCTTTTTTTTTTGGGTTTTGCAAATCGGCCCCCTCAAGTTAGGCTTAATTGAGTATAAACCCTTCTAATTAGAGTATTTGCATATCAACCCCTCAATTCAATATAAGTTGTGCACGCTCACCCCTCCTTTACTTTCCATCACCTTTTAGTTAATTAACCATGGTTGACAACTAACCTGAGGAGAAAATGACATATTTACCCCTTAGTAAGTAAAGTCATGGAGACCGTAGGATTAAATCCAGCGGTCATGCCTCCTTAATAAGTGACAAAAGTCGATTTACAAACCCTAAACCTTGATGATCTTTAATTGTGAGACATGGAAGAAGGAATTAGGGTTCTTAACCACAAACCCCTAATTGGGGGATGAGGAAGAAGGATTTAGGGTTCCTCACCTCAAACCCCTTATTTGGGAACGATGGAAGAAGGATTTAGGATTCCTCACCTCAAATTGAGGAACAATGAATTAGGGTTTCTTACCTCAAACCATTAGGTGAATAAGAAATTAGGGTTTCTTACTTGGGGGGGGGGGGGTTACAACCGTCGTACAGTCCCCCTCCAACAGCCGATGGAAGGTGTCGACCTTCGAGATGTGGCACGCTGTAGAGCGCTGATTTGTCACGTGCTGAGTTGTCATGCTAACACTATAGAAGAGAGAGAGAGAGAGAGAGAGAGAGAGAGAGAGAGAGAGAGAGAGAGAGAAGAAGAAGAAGAAGAAGAAGAAGAAGAAGAAGAAGAAGAAAAAGAAGGTTTGACACAGGAGATGGTGACAAAGTTCGGCCGAAGCCTACGTCTCTGTGCGGTAAGACGCAACCTTTGAGTCCACTATTTCTAAAAAAGTAGAGCTACTCTCGACATGCCGATGAGTGCTTATACAAGTAGGTAGAGGGTGGAGTTGGATTGACTGGAGTTTGATCACCAGAAGGCTCAGAGAGCTCTGGAAAACAAAAGGCGGAATGTGGTCTGGAATATTCGATCCGGATCCAGCCTCCTGGAATATTTGTCGGGTCAGCTATTTATAAAGGTTTGGGAATATAAAGGGTTTTGGTAAATACCCGGGGGGATTTACCAAATCCCATACAGTATATGTGGGCCCCAAGCAGGGATGCGGGTCCTATTATCATCTCCGTGGGGCCCAGATAGGATTGCGGGTCCCACTATCGTCTTCATGGGCCCGAGGCAGGACTATGGGTCCTACTATCATCTCCGTGGGCCCCAGGGAGGGTTGCGAATCCCATTGTCATCTCTATGGGGCTGAGGCAGGGCTGCGGGTCCCATTGTCGTCTCAATGGGCGCCAAGCAGGGCTGGGGTCGTAATGTCATCTTTGTGGGCCCCAAGCAAGGCTGTGGGTCCTATTGTCGTCTTCGTGGGCCTAAGGCAGGGTTGCGGGTCCTATTGTCGTCTCCGTGGGCCCCAAGTAGGGCTGCAGGTTCCACTATCGTCTCCATGGGCCCGAGGTAGGGCTGCAAGTCCCACTGTCATAACCATGGGACCTAGGTAGGGTTGTGGGTCCCATTGTCATCTTCGAGGGCCCCAAGCAGGGTTGAGGGTCCCACTATCATCTTCGTGGGCCCTTGGTAGGGCTGCGGGTCCCACTGTCGAGCGTTTGGCCAAAATTTTCATCCACAGTTACCCCCTCCCAGCTAGGCAGGTGCTAACCTAGCTGGCTGGGATTTTATGGTAAAAAAATTGCTTTGTCGATGTCGAGGGACGTGACGAGTTTTGGTAAAGAACCTACCGACCCCTTGTCAAGGGCCGACGGGGAGCGCGCTTGCCGACCCCCTACCAAGGGCTGGCCAGGTGTGTGTCTGCTGACCCGCTATCTGGGGCCGACGGTTGTGCCTGTCGTCCCCTGTCAAGGGCCGATCGGGTGTGTGTCTGTCGACCCGCTGTCCGGGGCCGATGGTCGTGCCTACCAACCCCCTGCCAACGGTCAGCCGGGTGTATGTCTACCGACCCACTGTCTGGGGCCGACAGTCATGCCTATCGACTCCCTACCAAGGGTCGGCCGGGTGTGCATGTCTATCGACTCGCTATCCAGGGCCGACGATCGTGCTTGCCGACCCCCTACCAAGGGCCAGTCGGGTGTATGTCTGCTGACCCGCTGTCAAGGGTCAACCGTCGTGCTTGCCGACCCCCTACCAAGGGTCAACAGGGTGTATATCCGCCGACTCGCTGTCCAGGGCCAACGATCGCACCTGTCGACCCCCCTGCCAAGGGCCGGCTGGGTGTGTGTTTGTCGACCCCTTGTTCGGACCAATAGTCATGCCAACTGACCCCCTGCCAAGGACCAGCCGGGTATGTGTTTGCCAACCCGTTGTCCGAGGCTGACTGTCATGCCTCCCCCTACTATGGGCCGGCCGGGTGCATAACCACTAACTCGCTGTCCGGGACCAATGGTCGTGCCTGCCAACCCTCTGCCAAGGGCCGGCCAGGTGCATATCCGTCTACTCACTATCCGGGGCCGACGGCCGTGCCTACCGACCCCCTACCAAGGGCCAACCGGAGGCGTTTCTGGTCGATCGATCGGTTCAACTGGTCGCTGCCAACGGTCATGCGAGGGGTAGTCGGTCGTCGGGTGTCATTGTCGGGCGTCCCGCAGTACAGGCCTGACCGAATGCCAGAGAAGCCTGTCATCAGGGTTGGCAGATCAGTCTAGGCTCCGGTCGGTCAGGGTCGGCTAGCTAGTCAAGGCCCCTGTCGACCGGGGTCGACCGACATCAATATGCCCGTGTCGGCCAAGTCCGGCTGACAGCCTTGCACCAGTTTCGGTTGGGGTCAGCCGACACCCACCGACCGACCACAGAAGAGCCAGTCAATCGTGGAGCACACCCTGGTGACCAATCGCAGCCCAAACCTGACCGACAGCCACTGTAAATAGTCGGTCAGGAGTGACCGACCCGGCCTGTGAGTCGGTCAATCAGGAGCAACTGACTAGTCCTATGGGTCAGTCAGTTGAGGGTGGCCGAACAATGGATTTGAGGAGCTCGGTCGCTCAGTTGAGGACCCAGTTGGTCGAGAGGGAGCCCGATCGGTCAAGGCGGGTCCCGGTCACTCGAGGGGGATTCCGGTCGGTCGAGGGGGTCCGATTGGTCAAGGGGGCCCCGATCTGTCGAGGGGGAGCCCGGTCAGACGAAAGGGAGCCCGGTCGGTCGAAAGGGAGCTCAGTCGGACGAAGGGGAGTCCGGTCGGTTGAAGGGGAGCCCTGTCGATCGAGGGGGGGGGGGGCGGTCGGTCAAGGGGGAACAATGTCTTCGCCCAAAAATTCACCAAGGGATAGGCCTTGGGCTCATTGAGTATCGAAGCATTTGGATGCTTCGGACTTTGTCCTCGAGTGCCAGAGCCATCTCTCTCGGATTTTTTCTGTGAGCGTCGGAGTTGTCTCTACGGGCTCATTGAGCATCGACACAGAGGTCGCCTCGGACTTCGTCTATGAGTGTCAAAGCTATCTCTCCGGGCACGTTAAGCACCGAGGCAGAGGTCGCCTCGGACTTCGTCTGGTGAGTATTGGAGCTGTCTCTACGGGCGCGTTGAGCGCCAAGGCTGAGGTCACCTCAAACTTCATCTATGAGCACCGGATCTATCACTTGGGGCGCATTGAGCGCCAAGGCAGAGGTCGCCTTGGATTTCGTCTGCGAGCACCGGAGATGTCTCTCCAAGCGCGTTGAGTGCTGAGGCGGAGGTCGCCTTGGACTTCATCTGCGAGCGTTGGAGCTGTCTCTCCGGGCGCGTTGAGTGCCAAGGCGCAAGTCACCGACTCGGACTTTGTCTGCGAGCGCCAGAGCTGTCTCTTTGAGCGCATTGATCACCGAGGCGGAGGTCGCCTCGAACTTTGTCTGCGAGCGTCGAATCTATCTCTCCTGACGTATTGAGTGCCAAGGCGGAGGTCACCTCGGACTTCATATACGAGCGTTGGAGCTATCTGTCTGGGCTCATTAAGCGCTAAGGCGAAGTTTGTATCGGATTTTGTCTACGAGCATTGGAGCTGTCTCTTCGGGCACGTTGAGCACCGAGGCGGAGGTCACCTCGGACTTCGTCTGCGAGCGCTAGAGCTATCTCTCTGAACGCGTTGAGCACCAAGGCGATGGTCGCCTTGGATTTTTTTCTACAAGCGCCGGAGCTGTCTCTCCAGGCTCGTTGCGAGCCAAGGCAAAGGTTACCTTGGACTTCGTCTGCTAGCACCGGAGCTGTCTCTCCGAGCGCGTTGAGCACCGAGGCAGAGGCCACCTCAGACTTCATCTATGAGCGTCAGAGCTGTCTCTGCACGTTGAACACCAAGGCAGAGGTCACCTTGGACTTTGTCTGCGCATACCAAGGTTATCTCCTTGGACTTTGTTGCATGTCAAGGCAGCGATGGCGCCCATGACTTTGTATTCAAGTTCCAAGGCTGTCTCCTTGGACTTTGCTACATGTCGAGACAGCGATGGCGCCCCGGACTTTGTATTCGCGTGCCAAGGCTATCTCCTTGGACTTTGTTGCATGCCGAGGTGGCAATGGCGCCACAAACTTTGTATTTGCATGCCAATGCTGTCTCTTTGAACTTTGTTCCATGCCGAGGCAGCGATGGTGCCTCAAATTTTGTATTCCCATGCCAAGGCTATCTCCTTAGACTTTGTTGCATGCTGAGGCGACGATCGCGCCTCGGACTTTGCATTCAAGTGCCAAGGTTGTCTCCTTGGACTTTGTTGCATGCCGAGGCAGCGATGACACCTCGAACTTTACATTCAAGTGCCAAGGCTATCTACTTGGACTTTGTTGCATGCCAAGGCAGCGATGGCGCCTCAAACTTTGTATTCGAGTGCCAAGGTTGTCTCCTTCGACTTTATTGCATGCCAAGGCAGCGATGGTGCCTCGGACTTTGCAAACGAGTGCCAGGTTGTCTTCTTGGACTTTGTTGCATGCCGAGGCAATAATGATACCTCAGATTTTGCATTCGAGTGCCAAGGCTGTCTCCTTGAACTTTTTTGCATGCCATGACAGCGATGACTCCTCGAACTTTGCATTAGAGTGCCAAGGCTGTCTCCTTGCATGCCGAGGCAGAGATGGTGCCTCAAACTTTGCATTTGAGTGCCAATGCTATTTCCTTGGACTTTGCTGCATGTCGAGGTGGTGATGGTGCCTAAGACTTTGCATTCAAGTGCTAAGGGTGTCTCTTTGGACTTTGCTGTGTGCTGAGGCGACGATGGCGCCTCGGACTTTGCATTCGAGTGCTAAGGTTGTCTCCTTGGACTTTGTTACATATTGTGGCAGCGATGGTGCCTCAAACTTTGTGTTCGAGTGCAAAAGTTGTCTCTTTGGACTTTGCTATATGCCAAGCTATCATCGAGTGCCAAGGCGGTCTCCTTGGACTTTGTTGCATGTCGAGGTAGCGATGGTGCCTTGGACTTTGCATTTGAGTGCCAAGATTGTCTCCTTAGACTTTGTTGCATGCCGAGGCGGTGATAGTGCCTTGGACTTTGCATTCAAGTGCCAAGGCTGTCTCCTTGGACTTTGTTGCGTGTCGAGGCAGCGATGGTGCCTCAGACTTTGCATTCGAGTGCCAAGGCTGACTCCTTAGACTTTGTTGCATGCTGAGGCATCGATGGTGCGTCGGACTTTGCATTCGAGTGCCAAGACTGTCTTCTTGGACTATGCTATATATCGAGGCAGTGATGATGCCTCAGACTTTGCATTCGAGCACCAAGGCTGTCTGCTTGGACTTTGTTGCATTCCAAGGTGGCGATGGCACTTCATACTTTGCATTCGAGTGCCAAGGTTGTCTCCTTGGACTTTGTTGCATGCCAAGGTAGTGATGGCGCCTTGGACTTTCCATTCGAGTGCCAAGGCTATCTCCTTAGACTTTGCTGCATGCCGAGGTGGCGATGACGCCTTGGACTTTGCATTCGAGTGCCAAGATTGTCTCCTTGGACTTTGTTGCATGCCAAGGCAGCGATGGCACCTTTGAATTTGCATTCGAGTGCCAAGGCTGTCTCCATGGACTTTGTTGCATGCCAAGGCAATGATGGTGCCTCGAATTTTGCATTCTAGTGCCAAGGTTGTCTCCTTGGACTTTGCTGCATGTCGATGTGGTGATGGTGCCTCGAACTTTGTCTTCGAATGCCAAGGTTGTCTCCTTGGGCCGAGACGATGTTGACATCTTGGGCTTTGGCATGTGCCAAGGCAATGAAGCCTTCCTCGGACTTTGCCTTCGACTGCCAAAGCTATCTCCTTGGGCTGAGACGATGTCGATGTCTAGGGCTTTGTCTAACACCGAGGCGGTGATACCTACCTCGGACTTTGGCTTCGACTACCAATCCTGTCTCCTTGGGCCTAGACGATACTGACGTCTCGGGCTTTGTCAGGTGCCAAGGCGGCGAAGCTTACCTCAGACTTTGACTTCGATTGCCAAGGCTGTCTCCTTGGGCCGAGACGATGTTGATGTTTCAGGCTTTGTCAGGCATCGAGGCAGGAAAGCCTGCCTTAGACTTTGTCTTCAACTGCCAAGGTTGTCTTCTTTGGTCGAGACGATGTCAACGTCTTGGGCTTTGGTGGGTACCAAGGCGGCAAAGCCTTCCTTGAACTTTATCTTCAACTGCCAAGGCTGTCTCCTTGGGGAGTCAAGGTCGACATCCCGGGCTTTGACGAGTGCCGAGGCGGCGAATCTTGCCTCAGACTTTATCTTCGACTGCCAAGGCAATCTTCTTGGGCCGAGATGATGCCAATGTCTCAAGATTTATCAGGTGCCAAGGCGGCAAAGCCTGTCTCAGACTTTTTCTTCGATTGTCATGGTTGTCTCATTGGACTGAGATGATGTCGAAGTCTCGAGCTTTGTCAGGTACCGAGATGGCGAAGCATGCCTCAATCTTTGCCTTTGACCGCCATGGCTTTCTCCTTGGGCTGAGACAATATCAATGTCTCAGGCTTTAGCGAGTGCTGAGGTGGCAAAGCCTGCCTCAGACTTTGTCTTCGATTGTCAAGCCTATCTCCTTGGACCGAGACGATGTCGACGTTTTGGGCTTTGGCGGGTGTCGAGGTCTCGGACTTTGTCTTCAACTGCCAAGGCTTTCTCCTTGGATTGAGACAATGTCAACATTTCAGGCTTTGTCAGGTGCCAAGGTGGCAAAGTCTACCTCAGACTTTTTCTTCGATTGCAAAGGTTGTCTCCTTGGGCCAAAATGATATTGATGTCTCAAGCTTTATCAGGTGTCGAGGCGGCGAAGTCTATCTCAGACTTTGTCTTAGACTGCCAAGGCTGTCTCCTTGGGCCAAGATGATGTTGATGTCTCGGGCTTTGGTGGGTGCCGAGGCGGCGAAGCCTGTCTCGGACTTTGTCTTTGACTGCCAAGGCTGTCTCCTTGGACCGAGACGATATTGATATCTCAGGCTTTGTCAGGCGCTGAGGCAGCGAAGCCTACCTTGGACTTTGTCCTCGACTGCCATGGCTGTTGTGGGTGATGATTCTCGTGCCGATCCGAGAACTCCGCCCAACAGTTAATCGATTCAATTGGTGGTTCGAGCGTTGGGTTTTTAGACTTGAGCTTTGAAGTGGTTGAAGGTTTGTGGACTTTGCTTTTAGAAATAGATAAGAGAGTTAACATGAGATGTGATCTCAGAGTTTAGCCGAAGCTTACGTCTTTGTGCTATAAGGTGCAACCTGAATTCACTAACACTTGAAATGCAGTAGTCTTGACAGGCCGAGTATCACTTATCTTAGAAGAAGAAGAGAGATGTCAAGCTCTGTTTTTTGAAAGTCTAATCTGGAAATGAGATAATCGATCTGGAATACTCATCCTATTTGCTATTTATAGAGGTTTGGGAAATGTCTGGGGTCCGGAGCGGTTTTTGCAGTTGCTCCGACAGGCTTCAGGCAGGGCTGGTGGGCCCCGTCATCATCCGTGTGGACCCCCAGGCAGGGTTGGTGGGTCCCTTTGTCGTTCGTGTGGACCCCCAAGCAGGACTGGTGGGTCCTTTTGTTGTCTCTGTGGACCCCCAAGCAGAGCTGGTGGTCCCCTTTGTTGTCTCTATGGACCCCCAAGGTAGGGCTAGTGGGCCCCATCATCCCATCGCCGGGTGTTGGCCAAATTTTGCACCCACACGTGTCTCCTTGGGCCAAGACGATGTTGATATCTTGGGCTTTGGTGGGTGCCGAGGCGGTAAAGCCTGCCTCGAACTTTGTATTCGACTGCCAAGGTTATCTCCTCTGGCCGAGAGGATATTGACATCTTGGGCTTTAGCGGGTGCCGAGGCGGCGAAGTCTGCCTTGAACTCTGTCTTCAACTGCCAAGGCTATCTCCTTGGGCCGATACGATACCGACGTCTCATCCTTTGTCAGGTGACGAGGCGACAAAGTCTGCCTCGGACTTTGTCTTCGACGACCAAGGCTGTCTCCTTGGGATAAGATGATATTGATGTCTCGGGCTTTGTCAGATTCCAAGGCGGTGAAGTTGCCTCAGACTTTGTCATTGACTGCCAAGGCTATCTCCTTGGGCCGAGACAATATCGATGTATCGAGCTTTGACGACAGCCGAGGCGACGAAGCCTGCCTCAGACTTTGTTTTTGACTACCGAGGCTGTCTCATTCGGTTGAGAAAATATCGATGTCTCGGGCTTTGCTAGATGCCGAGGTGATAAAGCCTACCTCAGACTTTGTCTTTGACTGCCAAGGCTATCTCCTTGGGCTGAGATGATGTCGATGTCTCAGGTTTTGGTTGGTACCGAGGCAGCGAAGCTTGCCTCAGACTTTGTCTTTGACTGCCAAGGTTGTCTCCTTGGGCCAAGACGATACCAACGTCTCGGGATTTGTTAGGTGCCGAGGCAGCGAAGCCTGCCTCGGACTTTGTCTTCGATTGCCAATGTTGTCTCCTTAGGCCGAGACAATATCGATGTCCCGGGCTTTAGCGGGTGTCGAGGTGACAAAGCTTGCCTCAGAATTTGTTTTCGATTACCAAGGCTGTCTCCTTGGGCCAAGATGATGCCGATGTCTCAGGATTTGTCGGGTGCTAAGGCGGCGAAGCCTGCCTTGGACTTTTTCTTCGAATACCAAAGGTAGGGCCTTGGGCTCATTGATCGATGGGGGTTAGAATTCGGAGTACTCAATGTAGTGCCTTTGAATCAGTTGGACTTAGGTGAAGTACCATTTCAGTCGAACCTACGTCGGGATACGTAGCTTTGTATTGTTTGTAGGTTAGTTAGTCATATCATAACTTAAACTGAACTAACTATGGTAAGGTACAGAAGCATATGTCCTTATGTGGCAACGGGAGCACGTGCAACGCCAAAGATTCGGAGTACTTAGCGTAGTCCCTTTGTATCAATTGGACATAGGTGGAGTACCATTTCAGTCGAACTTACATCTAGAATACGTAGCTTTGTACTATTGTAGGTTAATTGGTTGTGTTGCAACCCGAACCGAGCTAACTATAGCGAGGCACGGGAGCATGTGTCCTTACATAACAACAAGAGTATATGCAACGCCAATGATTTGGAGTACTTGGCATAGTGCCTTTGTATTGGTTGGACTTAAGCGAAGCACCGTTTCAATCAAACCTACGTCTGAGGCATTTAGCTTTTGAGCTGTTGCAGGTTAGTCGGTCGTGTCGTAACCCGAACCGAGCTAACTGTGGCGAGGCATGGGAGCATGTGTCCTTACATGAAAACAGGAACATGTGCGATGCCAATGATTCAGAGTACTTAGCGTAGTGTCTTTGTATCGGTTCTACTTAGGTGAAGCGCTGTTTCAGTCAAACCTACGTCTGGGGCATGTAGCTTTGTACTGTTACAGGTTAGTTGATCGTGTCATAACCCAAACTGAACTAACTGTAGCTTTGAATATTGGTTGATCATGGGGAGACCCTGTTCGATTAAACTAGTCTTGTCTTTGGTTGGTCGATGCAAAGCTCTTACCGACCCAACCGGTTGCGGGGACCTAGCAGTTGCCTTTGAATGCTGGTTAATCATAGGAAGACCCTATGCGATCAAACTAGTTTTGTCTTCGGTTAGTCGAGGCAAAGCTCTTATTGACCCAACTGGTTGCGGGGTACGTAGCACTTGCCTTTGAATGCTGGTTAATCGTGGGTAGACCCTGTGCAATCAAACCAGCGAAGAGATATTGAACATGCACCTTTGCGTTTAATAGTGGATGACGTTTGAATCCTCAGGCGATCTGCAATGCTGGAGGATGCCCAAGGGTTGGCTATCTTCAAGCCCTCGATTGTCGATCAAATCCTTCGGGCGATTTTCAGCGCCGGAGGGTGCTTGAGGGTTGGCTGTCTCCAAGCCCCCGATTGATAATTAGTTCCTTGGGCGATCTGCAACTACGGGGGATGCCCGAGGGTTGGTTGTCTCTAAGACCTTGGTTGTCAGTTGATATCGATGACGGATCATATAGAAGGAGCAGGGGATGGGTCGCGCGACCGGTGGACGTTTGCTCCGTCGTTGATACCGACGACTCACGTCGGAGGTTTTGCCCCTGATGTTTGAATATTTCGATTTAGATAACTTCCCTCCAGCTGATTCACAAGTCTTATCTTCACCATTCTGGTAATACAATGGAGACAGACGAGTTGCTCAGGCTATCGGTAGTTGCTGTTTGACCGAAGGAGCCGGGAAGCCTGGAGTAGGGTGTGTAGGATCTAAACCAAACCAAACCAAACCGACCAATTTTGATCGGTTTCGACATAATCAATGGATCGGATCGGATTGGGTTTTTAAAAACCCGACATGATTGGATCGGTTGATCGATTTGTAAATTCAAAACCAACCTAAACCGAACCGAACCGACATATGTATATACATATAGTATTTTATTAAATATACCATATGTTCTCATATACCCTTGCTACCAACAACCATTGCAATACTATTGGATGACTCAAAATTAGTTAAAAATCATATTTAGGCATAATGATTTGATAACAATTATTATTTTTTAAGTTTGAACTAGGTCCAAATAGAAGGGGGGAGCCTAATAAGAACATGATCCAAAGCCTAAACCAACCATCCAATCCAATCCAAACCGACTTTAATTGAATTGGATTGGATTAGGTTGGATTCCAATCCTAGTTCGGTTTGGATCGGATTGAAAATCCTCAAAACTGATCAAGGTTGGATCGGTTTGGGTTTTGTCTATATAGGTCAGTTTTGAACCGATGCATACCCCTAGCCTGGAGGTTGCAAATTTATAGGGAATGATCCTATAGACGACGCCAAACTGTAGGGGGAGATTACGGTCGTTGTATAGTTCCCCTCCAACAATCGATGGAAGGTGCCGACCTTTGAGATATGGCGCATTGTAGAGTACTGAGTTGTCGCATGCTGAGCTGTCATGCTAACACTATAGTGTAGAGAAAGGGAGAGAGAGAGAGAGAGAGAAGGGTTAACCAAGAGGTGGTGATGAAGTTCAGTCGAAGCCTACGTCTCTTTGCGGTAAGATGCAACCTTTGAATCCACTATCTTTGAAAAAGTAGAGCTAGTCTCGACAGGCTAAAGAGTGCTTATACAAGTAGGTAGTGGGTAGAGTTGGCTTGACTAGAGTCTAATCACCAGAAGGCTCAGAGAACTCTAGAAAACAGAAAGTGGAATGTGGTCTGGAATATTCGATCTAGATCTGGCCTCTTGGAATCTTTGTCGGGTCTACTATTTATAGAGGTTTGGAAATATCGGGGGTTTGGTAAATACCCGGGGGGATTTACCAGGCCCTAGATAGTGTATGTGGGCCCCAGGCAGGGATACAAGTCCTACTGTTATCTTCATGGGCCCGAGGTAGGCCTGCAGATCCCACTGTCATCTCTGTGGACCCCAAGCAGGGCTGCGGGTCGCACTGTCATCTCTGTGGGCCCGAGGTAGGGATACGGGTCACATTGTCATCTTCATGGGCCCTACGCAGGGCTGCAGGTCCCACTGTCATCTACGTGGGCCCGAGATAGGGCTGCGAGTCCCACTGTCGTCTCCGTAGGTCTGAGGTAGGGTTGCGGGTCCTACTATCATCTACGTGGGCCCAAAGTAGGACTTCAGGTCCCACTATCATCTCCGTGGGCCTGAGGCAGGGATACGGGTCCCATTGTCATCTCCATAGGCCTTAGGCAGGGATTGTGAGCCATAGGCAGGGCTGCAGGTTCTATTGTTATCTTCGTGGGCCCCAGGCAAAGATGTGGGTACCATTGTCGTCTTCGTGGGCCTTAGGCAGGGCTGCGGGTCCCACTATCGAGTGTTTAGCCAGATTTTTCACCCACACTTACCTCAAACCTCGAATTGGGAAAGAAAAAAAAAATAGAGTTCTTAAGCACAAACCCCTAACTGGGGGACAAGAAAGAAGGATTTTTAGCGTTCATCACTGCAAACCCCTATTTTGGGAACGAGGGAAGAGGATTTTAGAGCTCCTTGCCTCAAACCCCCAATTTTGGAACTAAGGGGGAAAAATTTAGGGTTCCTCAACATGATCCATTCACAACTAGGGCTTGCAATCTTTTCTCTGAAAGAATTAACCAGTTGGTGAAGAAGGGAGTTCCGCTGGTTTTAATGGAGTTTCTCAAGATTTAATGGATTTGAGATCGTTGGAAAAGAATAGTGTTTTTTATATTTCATCTATATATGGGTATTAACATCACATAAAAGCCAAAGTTAGTCCAAAATGGAATATTCTATGAATATTCGTTTAAAATGAACGTCAGTTAACCAGAAGGGTGGACGTGTACTAATTTGAGGGGTCAATATACAAATACTTTAATTTGAGGGGTTTCTACACAATTAAGCTTAATTTGGAGGGTCGATTTGCAAAAAACCCTCTCTTTTTTTAGCAACAAGGATTGCAGCTCATGTGTGTGTGTAAGGTTGTAAGTTTGTTTCTTTAATAGGGTGGACTTTTACCCCCCAAAAATAAAAAGATTGTCATTTGTTTCTATACTACTATAAAACACAGGTTTTTGTTAGGCTCGTTTGTTTTTTATTTTCCACACCGCATGCTATCTTATTATACATGATGTTTGGCCCGGTCTCAACCTGGGCTTCAAAAAACAAACAACTCGCACGTGCGCACAGCACACACACACACACACACACACACACACACACAGAGAGAGAGAGAGAGAGAGAGAGAGAGAGAGAGAGAGAGAGAGAGAGAGAGAGAGAGAGAGAGAGAGAGAGAGAGAGAGAGAGAGAGAGAGAGAGAGAGAGAGGATGGTTGTTTGAGTGCGAGCAGAGAGGAACTGTCACTTGAGGTTGCCACATGGCACCTAGAGAATGACAAGAAGGTTACCACGTGGCACCCAGTTTGTTGAGGCTATTGTTTTAGTATTACGGTATATATTCTCACACTTCTTGTCTCGCCCCAGAAATTTGAATAGCAATCTCTGGGGTGTGAGGGGAGAAAGAGGTAAAGAGTTGGGTTATGGTCAAAATACTACACCAATTTTAAGAGTCTCAAGGCTTATTTCTACATGTTTTCTCTTAGTATTTTTTGGCACGTCGGTACCATTACATGTTGACAAGATTTTCCGCTAAGGGAGCACGACGCTATGCTCAAGCCTCCGACAACAAGCCAAGTAACCTCACTCATTCTACCACTCACAAAGGCTAGTCTGGTGGTCCTATCTATAGGGTTAACCCGTTAGGTCATCAATATCTCATTATATTTTAAGGTGATCTGTTCTAAACTTGGGCCTTGAGGGGAGGCCTACCTAGATGGGTTCTACAGCTGGATCATTTCAACTATAATATGCACTAATAGTATCTCAAGCTAAACCATATAGATATTCTCACTCTGAAAATCATGACATAGTCCCAACTAAAATAACACAAGGTCTACAAAGTGCTCTTACAAAAAGAAAACTACTGCTACTAGTTTCGCTGCTGCTACTGTGCTCCCCAGCTGCCACCCGTACTCCAGCTCTGGTACCACTCTGCAAGAAAGTCTACTCGTGGAAAGAATAGTGTCCCAAATGGGGTCAGTCCAAACCACTGACTGGCAAGTAAACCCCCACTCTAAGGGGGTGAGTGTGTGCGAGGGTGTCTTTACAAAAAAATAAGATTTTAGATGATAAGAATAAAGGGAGCAATTATGTAACTAATAAGAAATATTCTGCAAGATCCGAATAAGAAATGTTTATGAACTCTCATTATACTACTGGTTCTCCAACTTCCAGCAAATGTTACACTCTTTTTCTAATCATAATATGTGTATAAATTGTAAGGGGCTCCAATAGTAAGTCACAATACCAATCAATTGTCTTATGTTATAGAAGTACAATATATAATCATTTTCAATTGTCTACCAAGTATGAATCTTATCGAGGGTGCTACTCATTAGCATTAAGAACCACGCTATATAATTCTAATTGAACAATATCAAAACCAACATACCACGCTAGTTTACTATTAACCAATATTAATATTACACAATATACGAAAAGCACAAACTATGAGTATGAAAAACATTTGATCAAAAATAACCTCAGAGCAAGTGAATACTTGCCTTATATTTGTGAGATATAAAATTCTGATTGTCCAATCCGCTCCACGTCCAACGGGTCTTCACGGTCGAGGTCTGATAAGTTGCGCATTTCCATAAATTATTATTTATCCATTAAACAAAGATATCTACAACGGAGTTTAGGAAAATATCGAAGGTTTGGTTCGCCATCTGCCCGAGATGCCCTTGGGCTTAGAAGGGTTTACTGGAATCGATATAATAATGGATCTCCCTAGATCTAAACTCGGATCAGAATCAACGAACATACCTCATTTGGTCGGATCCCGAAATCGGCAAATGTTTACACAAGGGCATAGAAACTACTATTACCAAACCCTAGGCTCAGACATCAATGCGATCGTTTTGGCAGCATTATGATACCGTGTACATAGGCACAATGACCTCACACCCAAAGGGGGGCAAAACTAGAGGTCGGTCTCACGGCTAAAGAGGTCAAACAACGATTGTCGATATCCCAAGGCGGTTCACATTGCTAGGCTCTGTGGCTTAGCAAGGTCGGATATGTATTAATAGCGAATCAGGTCTTAAACACTTATTAATAAAATCCCTACTGAATCGATGATTCAAAAATAAAGACTCTAAAGGGTTCTCGACACATGGCGGAGACTCTAACGGTCGGGCATCGAGTTGAGTATAGATAAGTCGACTATGATCAAACACCATAAATATTGAAGGTTGCGATACAATCGAGAGAAAGGATCGAGGATTGACTTCCAACACGACATAAAGTTATCGGCACCGAATTCGGTGGATAGGGCAGGGGTTGGCGACGTTGGTGGCCAGTAGATGGTTGTCGGCTTCTATCGGCTGCCTAGCAAGGGCCAACGACAACAAATGGCAAAGAAGGAAACAAGGGGAATCGGTACTCGTGTCTGAGCATGTCACGCCCCAAAAATCTGAAGACCGATTCCTGGGGTGTGAGGTGAGAAAAGGAAGAGGGTTCTGAGTATGGTTACTTAACTATGCCAATTTAGGATTCTCACTGGGCTCTTTCTACGCTCACACACAAGCAAATGAAAGAAGGGGGAGAAACAAAAGACCAGGCTCGACCTTTAAAAGGGATATCCTTTCAGTACATGCGACCCAACGGTGTCACAACATACTGACAGAATATCCTCTAAAGGAGCACGAGGCTCAAGCCTCCGACGGCGAGCCGAGTATCTCACCCGCTCACGAACACTCGGTGCATCTGTCTGAAGGTCCTATCTACTGGGCTTGTCAAATTAGATCAATTATTCGTCTTATATTTTTATACTGATCTAACCTAGGCTTGGGGCCTTGAGGAGAGGCCTACCCAAAGAAATTCAGCTGGCACATTATCACTTATCAAACTAGGTACCTAATAATAGAAGTCTTATTCCAATCCAATAGATTACATCGAAAGAAAGAGACTACTGTTAAAATCGATATACTAAAATTAAAAGGAAAAAGGCTGCAACTCTAAACTCGTTCCTGGACTCCTACTACTGCTCCGATACCTCAGCTCCTGCAGAAGAGTCTACTCGTGGGAATGAGTAGCCCCCAAAAATACATTTGGGAGATTAGCCAAATAAATGGCTAGTGACAAGCTAGCAATTTTAATAATTAACAACGCTCAAATTTTAAGAAAATTTATTGATTAACCTAATTGTCAAGCTATGTTCTCAATTACGTCCTATGTGTCCATGCAATTTCTACATTCACATACAAATCCTACTGTCACTAGGTCATCGTGTGAACAGTCATACAATTCAAAATTTATAATCAAACTATTACACACTCATACATGAACCCCGGATATTTTGTTCAACCTGCCCCCGGTCGGGCATTACTATCGGGCCTTTTATTTCGATGTAGAGGGCCAACTCTCTCGTCGTGCATCCACCAACTCCATGCACAATTCACCCAGATGATCATAAGGGGTTTCCCGTCTTTCACGGTAGAGCTCTACCGCCCAACTTGCTTTACTATGGGGACTTCAACTCCTCGGGACAGGGTTGCTAGGCCAATCCCTACTCGAGGGCACCTCCTATTGGCTTTACCACAACCCTTGCCCGTGACCCCTAACCTACTTAACTTCGGCTGTACGCGCAAGGTGGTTCACGACCCTTGCGCGCACGGGGTCTCTACCCTCTAACCAGGTAGATTAATAATAATTAACATAACACATGGCATTGAATGAACTAAACAATGTCTAATCATTTCGATGGATTACCCTAGGATTCGCACCCACTCACAACCCAGCATCAAAATTAAATATCATAAAGCACTCTCGCCCAAAATCCCTTTACTAGGGTTACCACGCTCCCCTCAGGAGGGTGGGTCCCGGTAATTTTTTAATTATTTATTTATTCAAATTAAGGGAATACCTATCTATGGTGTCCATGCAATAATAGAATATTTATTATTAAATTATTAACTTTTTATGCATGCGTCGCCGGACTCGCGACTCCGTATGCAAGGCGGGGTCCACTCGACCACATGCGATGACGTCCGGCGGGACCCGCATGCAGCATTATGGACACCTACCCTTAATTTCTATATCGACATTATTAATTATTAAAGAAAGCGTGTTGTGTCACCTGGAAAGTGGGCTCGGGCTACTGCTAGGTGACCTCCGCTCCGTCTCCGATTGGGTCAACGCAGTCACGAACTGTCAAACACACACAGCGGGTCTATGGTTATTGACTGCTACTAAATATCGTTGGCTTAGGCCCTGGTTGGCCGAGTCGAGGGAAGTAGGCGTCGTCAAACGCTGGTCTACCGGCACGCAAAACGATGCTCTAAAAATATCATCTTGGTTAGTCAGCGTTGCCAACATTAAGGGTCGTACTAAGGTTCAACGGTACTAATTCGAGTAAACTGTCTGACCCGTGTCGGGTGATGGCGAAACCAGCAAGACCGATCATAGTCGGACTTGATCTATCAAAAGGAGGATTTATACAGGAATCATACTAGTGGCCAGCCTAGGCCGCTAAGCAGCGCATCGTTGCCGCTAAGCGGTCGATATCGTGCGAAAGCGACTACACAAGGCGGTCTAACCTGCATCGGCAATATCAAATTTGAAGCATGCATGACCCGATGAGATCGGGCCTGCTGACCTCGGGTGTGGGTTCAAGGGCTAGACCGACATCGCATGCAAGGTCGAGGGTCGAGTGGTCGGAGAGGGCCTAGCTTGGCTTGGTCGGCTCTGTTGGCTATGCAATCTCCGGCCACCAGGCTGGCAGCCATTGCTGCGACAAGACAAAGCCCACCAGGGGTTGGGGCTGATCGGTTCTCAAGGAAAAGGGAAAAAAAAAAGAGACAGCCTGGATAAAGTCGGCTTCGCCAGCTGCACAGCCACCGGCCACTTGGCCGACGGCCATGGCTGCGCAAGTCATAACAGAGGGGGGGGGGCTGGTCTCTCTAGAACCAAAGAGGAAAACGGGGGAAAAGAGGGGGCTGACCTGATGACGGGGGTCGTCGGCTCCGGCAGCCCCTTTCCGGCCGCGCGCAGTCACCACAGAGAGAGGCAGATCGAGAGCGAGGGGTCGGGGAGATGACGGGGGAGATCGGAGAGAGATGAGGGGGGGTCGGATCGGTTTAGGGCTTTATTTATAGGGGAAGAGGGGGGGCTGCAAGTATCTCAGAGGGGGATCGGGGTGAGAGAAGGTCGGGAGGGGATCGGGATTGAGAGGGAGTCATGCAGGGGGGGTCGGATCGGGTTGAGGGGGTTCGGCTGAGAGATAGGGGGAGAGAGGGAGGGCTGGACGGTGAGATGGGAGAGGGAGATAGAGAGGGAGAGATCGGGATTGAAAGGGAACGGGATTGAGATGGGTTTGGGTTTGAGATAAAGAGAGAGATACAGAGAGAAACGGTTGAGCATTTGGGGATGGGTTTAGATTTAGGTTTTTATTTTTATTTTTATTATTATTATTTTTTTTTCTTACTAAACAAGTATTGCTCGTAGATCAAGCAAGGCCACACTCGAGCTCGCATTGCATCGGGACGAGCCGGTGCGCAAACCTTACGAGTCCGACAGACTCGTCTAAAAACCTGATATATTAATTAATTTATATTATTACCAAAACATTCATACCATGCCTCCAGTGTCGCCTAGCGACCCGAACCCGGGGCCCACTGCCCGATCCAACGCAGGTTCAAGCACACACCATCGACGATCATAAATACGAAAACAAATCAATCAATTTAGCAACAATAATAAAAAAAATAAAATAAAACTGGGCTACCCTGAAATCAAACGTACCGGGTATTACATCCTACCCACCTTATTAAAATTTTCGTCCCGAAAATTAACTAACACTAATCATCAAACAAGGAAGAGTACTGGGACCGCATTGCTGACTCGAGCTCCCACGTAGCCTCCTCCCCACTACAGTACTGCCACTGCACCTTCACCATGGGGATGGTCTTTGTACGAAGAACTGGATCTTCACTAGCCAAGATCCTGACCGGTCGCTCCTCATAGGATGCGTCTGAACTGAGGGTCAGGTCCTGCCAATCTAACACGTGCGACGGGTCTGGCTCATACCTCCGAAGCATTGACACGTGAAAGACACCGTGGACGCTAGAGAGTTACGGGGGCAGTGCCAGACGATATGCCACCTCGCCAACTCTCTCCAAGATCTCGAAAGGACCTATGAACCTCGAAGCCAACTTCCCTTTCTTCCCAAATCTAGTAATGCCTCGCCGAGGGGAAACCTTCAGGAAGACATGGTCTCCGACAGTAAACTCGAGCGGGCGTCGACGCACATCCGCGTAGCTCTTCTGCCGACTCTGTGCCGCTCTAAGTCGCTCTCTAATCAGCTAGATCTTCTCAGTCGTCTCCTGGACAAGCTCTGGCCCCAAGAGGCTCCGCTCTCCTACCTCCGTCCAACAAAGGGGTGATCGACATGGCCTCCCGTACAAAGCCTCATAGGGGGCCATGCCGATGCTAGCTTGGTGACTATTGTTGTAGGCGAACTCTATAAGAGGTAGGTGCTCCTCCCAACTGCCTCCAAAATCTATTGTGCAAGCCCGCAACATATCCTCCAAAATCTGAATCATCCTCTCTGACTGGCCATCCGTCTGCGGGTGAAACGCAGTGCTAAAACTGAGCTCCGTCCCCAAAGCTGTCTGCAAGCTCTCCCAACAGCGAGAAACAAACCGAGGATCTCGGTCCGAGACGATGGACACTGGAACTCCGTGCAGCTTGATAATTTTCCTTACATATAACTTCGCTCGGTCGATAGATGTCATCGTCGTCCGCACCGGAAGAAAGTGCGCCGACTTCGTCAGTCGGTCCACGATTACCCAAATTGAGTCATGTTTGTTCCGGGTCAGAGGCAACCCCGAAACAAAATCCATCGTGATGTGCTCCCATTTCCACTCAGCTACTGGAAGCGGCTGTAGCAATCCAGTCGGTCTCTGGTGCTCAGCCTTGACTTGCTGACAAGTCAAACATCTAGACACAAAGGCGGCCACGTCACGCTTCATGCCCTTCCACCAGAACTGTCTTCTCAAATCAAGATACATCTTGGTGCCGCCAGCGTGCACTGAGAATTTGGATCGATGCGCCTCTGACAACACTTCCTCTTGAACCTCCTCCGAAACCTCAGACCTCCATCAACATCGATCGACCAATCCAGGACAGACTCCCTACTGTCGCACCGCACTCTAATATCCTCCAACTCAGAATCCAACCTCTGTGCTGCAATTACCTTCTGAAGTAGACTAGGCTGCACTCGCATGGTGCACAACACGGTATGAGAGGACTCCCACTGAACCCACAAATCAAAGCCTTCTATCGTGGCCAGAAAGTCCTGTCGATCAGTCACCAATCTAGCAAGTTGGCTACGGGACTTCCGGCTCAAGGCATCTGCAACAACATTCGCCTTACCAGGATGGTAAAAGAACGAATAATTGAAATCCTTCAGGACCTCGATCCATCTCCTCTGACGCATATTCAGATCCTTCTGGCTCCCGATGTATCGCAGACTCTTATGGTCACAATACATGTCAAACTCCTTACCATACAAGTAGTGCCTCCATATCTTCAGGGCGAAAACCACTACAGCCAACTCCAAGTCATGGGTGGGATAGTTCCTCTCGTGAGTCTTCAATTGCCTAGAGGTATAGGCTACTACCCTACCATCCTGCATCAGTACAGCTCCAAGCCCCATCAGTGAGGCATCGGTAAAGACAACATAACCTTTGCCACTGGCCGGAATCGTAAGCACTGGGGCCGAAGTAAGACGCCTCTTCAACTCCCGGAAGGACTTTTCACAATCTTCCGACCACTCGAACCTGACACCCTTCTTTGTCAGACGGGTGAGAGGTGCTGCTAGACGAGAAAATCCCTCCATAAAACGTCTATAATAGCCTGCTAGCCCCAAGAAACTCCTGATCTCAAATACGTTCTTCGGCTGCTCCCAGTCCATCACGGCCTCTATCTTCGATGGATCCACGGAGATGCCTTCCTGCGAGACAACATGTCCGAGAAATTTCACCTCCTGCATCTAAAACTCACACTTACTGAGCTTGGCATACAGCTGGTGATCTCTGAGGATCTGCAACATAGCACTCAGGTGCTCTCGATGATCTCCCTCCGTCTTGGAGTAAATGAGAACGTCGTCCACAAATACCACAACGAATCTGTCTAGGAACATGCTGAAGACTCGGTTCATCAGATCCATGAATGCTGCAGGGGCGTTTGTTAGACCGAAGGGCATGACTAAGAACTCATAGTGCCCATATCGCGTCCGGAACGCCATTTTCGGAATATCCTCCGCTCTCACAGCCAACTGGTGATATCCGGTCCTCAGGTCGATCTTCGAGAAATAGCAAGCCCTCTTCAACTGATCAAATAGGTCCTCAATTCGAGGTAAAGGGTACTTGTTCTTGATCGTTATACTATTCAGCTTACGATAGTCGATACAAAGCCTCTTCGTCCCATCCTTCTTCTGAGCAAAAAGAACTGGGGCTCCCCAAGGAGATGTGCTGGGACGAATGAAGGCTCTATCGAGTAACTCCTCCAACTGGGTCTTTAGCTCCTTTAGCTTCGCGGGAGCCATCCTATACGGAGCAACCGAGATCGGTGCTGCTTCCGGTGCCAGATCTATAGCAAACTCAACCTCTCGAGGTGGAGGCAAGCCTGAAAGCTCATCTGGGAAGACATCCGGAAAACTCACGAACCATCGGTGGTAGCACTACTGGGTTTCCATCTTTATCTCTACTCGGTAGCTGTGCTAGTAAGCTGAGGGTTATCTGTTGCAACGGTACCGGGCACAAGATCTTTTGCTTGTCTCCCAAGAAATAGAACGCCTCGCTCCCCGGAGGTGAGAATGTAACCTTCTTAGTAAAGCAATCGAGGGTAACGTGATAGGCTGACATCCAATCCATCCCAAGCAGTACGTCCACTCCTCCTAAGTCCAAGATGATGAGGTCTGCCGAGAGCTCTCTGTCTTCTATATGAATGATGCAGTCCCGGCAGATCCGATCCACATCGGTACTTACCCCGAGTGGTGAAAACACCGACAGAGTATGACCCAATGGAACCGACTCCAGTCCCAAAGTCTTGACAAAACTAGGGACGATATAGGAGTGAGTAGACCCGCTATCGAAATAAACAAAAGCAAGGGTCGAAAAGACAGGAAGGGTACCTAGCGTTATCGGAAACAAGTAAGAAACTAATCTAGCTACCGGTTGCCACAGGTTCTAACAAGTCAAAACTAATAGCAAAGACAACTACACTATTACGTCTACGAATTGAAATTCTAAGTTCAGGATTACCTTCGATCGCTCCCCCAGAAGCCTCTGGGTCTTGACCAACTAGCATGTACGTCCTTCCCTGAGCCTGGTTGCCTCCTCCACCCTGACGGGGGAAAGACCTCTGCTGCTGTGTCTGGGGAGGATGCTGCTACTGCTGAGCTCTCTGTGGAGGCCTCTGCTGCTGCACAGGTGGTGGCGGCAGAGCAGGCCTCTAGGGTGGAGCTGGTAGGAGTGGCTGCCGACGAAGCTGTGGACAGTTCCACTTCAGATGCTCAAACGAACCGCACTGAAAACATCCACGCCGCGGCGGTCCAAGAGCTGGAGGACCACGAAAGTTCTGAGGCTGGCGCGGCGGGGGTCGAGTCTCCATAGGCCTAAACCTCTTCTACGTCGGTGGACCGTTGCGACTGCTGCCACTCCGCTTCTCCATGATAGCGCGAGACTCCTTCAACTCCTGCTCCACTACCAGGGACCGGTTGACCAACTCCTCATAAGATTGCCCCAAGAAAAGGGTAACCCTATCACTGATTGCTGGATTCAAGCCATGCTCAAAACGCAAGGCTCTCCTATCGTCGGTCGCCACCTAGTGTGGAGCATACCTCGCAAGCTCCGAGAACTTGGCCTCATACTGTGTCACAGTACGAGATCCCTGACAGAGCACCAGAAACTCCATATCCATCCAGTTCTGCACGGTAACCGGAAAGAATTTCTTTCGAAAGAGTTCCTCAAACTCCTACCACGTAATCGCTCCTCGATCTGCTCGATCTGGTGCGCTGGACTGTCTGCCACCAGAAGTCTGCCTCAGCCTCAAACTGGTATGAGGCGAAGGTTACTCTCCTATCGTCGGTGATGCCCAACGCGTTCAGTATCTTCTCAGTCTGCTGGAACCATCGATCGGCCTCTATGGGGTCTGGCTCGCCCTTGAAGCTTGGTGGTCCCATCGCCTTGAAGTCTTTCAGCAATTTCCCTTGCCGCTCGCCCTCAGCCTGCTGACGAGCCTGGGCCTGGGCAAGAGCAGCCTGTGCTAGCTCGGCCTGCTGCTGAGCAGCCGTCTGCTGCTGCGCAACAGCAGCCTGCTGCTGTTGGACCATGGTGGCCATCCCCTGGAGCATTTCCATTATCCTCGCCTGTGCTATCAGACGCAGAGGACGATCCTGCTCCGTTGCTTGCACCATTTCCACTCCTAGTACCCGCCATCTGAAATTGAAAAGATAGTCCTAACATTAACCATCTACTAACCAACTATTTAGACTCTAGACTGACTCATAATCCTAGAAACTAACCCCTAGGAACATATCCCAAGGCTCTGATACCAGCTGTCACGCTCCAGAAATCTGAAGACCGATTCCTGGGGTGTGAGGTGAGAAAAGGAAGAGGGTTCTGAGTATGGTTACTTAACTATGCTAATTTAGGATTCTCACTGGGCTCTTTATACGCTCACACACAAGCAAATGAAAGAAGGAGGAGAAACAAAAGACCAAGCTCGACCTTTAAAAGAGATATCCTTTCAGTACATGCGACCCAACGGTGTCACAACATACTGACAGAATATCCTCTAAAGGAGCATGAGGCTCAAGCCTCCGACAGCGAGCCGAGTATCTCACCCGCTCACGAACACTCGGTGCATCTGTCTGAAGGTCCTATCTACTGGGCTTGTCAAATTAGGTCAATTATTCGTCTTATATTTTTGTAGTGATCTAACCTAGGCTTGGGGCCTTGAGGAGAGGCCTACCCAAAGAAATTCAGCTGGCACATTACCACTTATCAAACTAGGTACCTAATAATAGAAGTCTTATTCCAATCCAATAGATTACATCGAAAGAAAAAGACTACTGTTAAAATCGACATACTAAAATTAAAAGGAAAAAGGCTGCAACTCTAAACTCGTTCCTAGACTCCTACTACTGCTTCGATACCTCAGCTCCTGCAGAAGAGTCTACTCGTGGGAATGAGTAGCCCCCAAAAATACATTTGGGAGATTAGCAAAATAAATGGCTAGTGACAAGCTAACAATTTTAATAATTAACAACGCTCAAATTTTAAGAAAATTTATTGATTAACCTAATTGTCAAGCTATGTTCTCAATCACATCCTATGTGTCCATGCAATTTCTACATTCACATGCAAATCCTACTGTCACTAGGTCATCGTGTGAACAGTCATACAATTCAAAATTTATAATCAAACTATTACACACTCATACATGAACCCCGGATATTTTGTTCAACCTGCCCCCGGTCGGGCATTACTATCGGGCCTTTTATTTCGATGTAGAGGGCCAACTCTCTCGCCGTGCATCCACCAACTCCATGCACAATTCACCCAGATGATCATAAGGGGTTTCTCGTCTTTCACGGTGGAGCTCTACCGCCCAACTTGCTTTACTATGGGGACTTCAACTCCTCGGGACAGGGTTGCTAGGCCAATCCCTACTCGAGGGCACCTCCTATTGGCTTTACCACAACCCTTGCCCGTGACCCCTAACCTACTTAACTTCGACTGTACGCGCAAGGTGGTTCACGACCCTTGCGCGCACGGGGTCTCTACCCTCTAACCAGGTAGATTAACAATAATTAACATAACACATGGCATTGAATGAACTAAACAGTGTCTAATCATTTCAATAGATTACCCTAGGATTCGCACCCACTCACAACCCAGCATCAAAATTAAATATCATAAAGCACTCTCGCCCAAAATCCCTTTACTAGGGTTACCACGCTCCCCTCAGGAGGGTGGGTCCCGATAATTCTATAATTATTTATTTATTCAAATTAAAGGAATACCTATCTATGGTGTCCATGCAATAATAGAATATTTATTATTAAATTATTAACTTTTTATGCATGCGTCGCCGGATTCGCGACTCCGCATGCAAGGCGGGGTCCACTCGACCACATGCGACGACGTCCGGCGGGACCCGTATGCAGCGTTATAGACACCTACCCTTAATTTCTATATCGACATTATTAATTATTAAAGAAAGCATGCTGTGTCACCTAGAAAGTGGGCTCGGGTTGCTGCTAGGTGACCTCCGCTCCGTCTCCGATTGGGTCAACGCAGTCACGAACTGTCAAACACACACAGCGGGTCTATGGTTATTGACTGCTACTAAATATCGTTGGCTTAGGCCCTGGTTGGCCGAGTCGAGGGAAGTAGGCGTCGTCAGACGCTGGTCTACCGGCACGCAAAACGATGCTCTAAAAATATCATCTTGGTTAGTCAGCGTTGCCAATATTAAGGGCCGTACTAAGGTTCAACGGTACTAATTCGACTAAACTGTCTGACCCGTGTCGGGTGATGGCGAAACCAGCAAGGCCGATCACAGTCGGACTTGATCTATCAAAAGGAGGGTTTATACGGGAATCATACTAGTGGCCAGCCTAGGCCGCTAAGCAGCGCATCGTTGCCGCTAAGCGGTCGATATCGTGCGAAAGCGACTACACAAGGCGGTCTGACCTGCATCGGCAATATCAACTTTGAAGCATGCATGACCCGATGAGATCGGGCCTGCTGACCTCGGGTGTGGGTTCAAGGGCTAGACCGACATCGCATGCAAGGTCGAGGGTCGGGTGGTCGGAGAGGGCCTAGCTTGGCTTGGTCGGTTCTGTTGGCTATGCAACCTCCGGCCACCAGGCCGGCAGCCATTGCTGCGACAAGACAAAGCCCACCAGGGGTTGGGGCTGATCGGTTCTCAAGGAAAAGGGAAAAAAAAAAGAGAGGCAGCCTAGATAAAGTCGGCTTCGCCAGCTGCACAGCCACCGGCCACTTGGCCGACGGCCATGGCTGCGCAAGTCATAACAGAGGGGGGGGCTGGTCTCGCCAGAACCAAAGAGGAAAACGGGGAAAAAAAGGGGGCTGACCTGATGACGGGGCTCGTCGGCTCCGGCAGCCCCTTTCCGGCCGCGCGCAGTCACCACAGAGAGAGGCAGATCGAGAGCGAGGGGTCGGGGAGATGACGGGGGAGATCGGAGAGAGATGAGGGGGTTTCGGATCGGTTTAGGGCTTTATTTATAGGGGAAGAGGGGGGGCTGCGAGTATCTCGGAGGGGGATCGGGGTGAGAGAAGGTCGGGAGGGGATCGGAATTAAGAGGGAGTCGCGCAGGGGGGTTCGGCTGAGAGATAGGGGGAGAGAGGGAGGGCTGGACGGTGAGATGGAAGAGGGAGATAGAGAGGGGGAGATCGGGATTGAGAGGGAACGGGATTGAGAGGGAACGGGATTGAGATGGGTTTGGGTTTGAGATAAAGAGAGAGATAGAGAGAGAAACGGTTGAGCATTTGAGGATAGGTTTAGATTTAGGTTTTTATTTTTTATTTTTTTTATTTATTTTTTTTCTTACTAAACAAGTATTGCTCGCAGATCAAGCAAGGCCACACTCGAGCTCGCATCGCACCGGGACGAGCCGGTGCGCAAACCTTACGAGTCCGACAGACTCGTCTAAAAACCTGATATATTAATTAATTTATATTATTACCAAAACATTCATACCATGCCTCCAGTGTCGCCTAGCGACCCGGACCCGGGGCCCACTACCCGGTCCAACTCAGGTTCAAGCACACACCATCGACGATCATAAATACGAAAACAAATCAATCAATTTAGCACAATAATAATAAATAAAAAAACTGGGCTGCCCTGAAATCAAACGTACTGGGTATTACAGAGCACCGGGTGGTAGTTGGCCAAGGTGGTCGGGATATACTCTCTGCCTGATCATCGACAACCGGGTAGTCGGCACCCACGACAACAAGGCAAAAAGGGGCGACATGGCCGGGCCGGTGGGGTTTGCCCTAGTTGGGTCGGACCTTGTCGGTTGCACAGTTGCCAGCGGCAAGACCGACGGCCATGGTGAAGGCAAATCGCAGGGGTCGGGCTGGTCTCATCGGCGCAATAAAAAAGAAACAAGGGCAAAGAGGGGAGGCTAACCTGGTGCTGGGGGTTGTTGGCTCCGAGAGCTCCTTCCCGATCGATTGGATCCTCTCAGGCCACGCGTGCGACACACCACAGGGGGATGATTGAGAGTGAGAGGTCGGGAAGCAGAAGGGGGGTCAGGCTGGGTTACTCAGGGGGGAGGGACTATCTACTATGGCCGACTGCTCCTCCTCCTTGCTCCTCTTTGGCCGGTCGGCCTTCTCCGGCACCGGCTGCCGCTCCTCTCCAGCCGCGCGTGCAGACCACAGGAGGGTCAAGAGAGAGATCAAAGGAGAGAGGGAGAAATCAGAGAGAGAGGGGGGAGATCGAAGGGGAGGGAGAGGGTCGGACTTAGGAGGGGGTCAGATCTGGGTTTTAAAGGGAGGATAGGGGGGGCGGTCGGGTACAACAGATCTGGGGGCCGGGATCTCAGGGATCGGGTGAGGGGATAGCAGAGAGGAAGAGGGAGAGGGAGAGGGGGAAATGACGGGAGCGCAGGGGAGAGATGGGGTCGGGGTAGTGAGGGTGAGGGGTGAGCAGCTGAGAGAGAGAGAGAGAGAGAGAGAGAAAGAGAGAGAGAGAGAGAGAGAGAGAGAGAGAGAGAGAGAGAGAGAGAGGGGGGGGGGGTTTGGGTTTAGGTTCGGGTTTTAGCTTTAGGTTTTTTTTTTCTAACTTTTAAAGTGGTCAAGCAAGCTCACATTTGAACCCGTGCCGTGCCTTGACCCGCCGGCATGCGAATCTCTCCAGATCCGATTAACCCGCTAAAATAATAAAATAATTAATTATTTATTTATTTTAAGTGATTTTTGTGCACCAAAACACTTGCACACTGAGAGCTGTCGTCTTGCGACCCGGACCCTGGACCCATTGCTCGGTCCCGCTCAAGTTCAACCAACATCATCAACAATATTTATGCGGGATCAAATCTAATATTCCAAAAATATAATAATAATAAAAGGATGAATCTGGTCTGCCCTAAGCGAAAAATAACTCTGGAGTACCGGGTATTACACTTCTCCAAGTCCAACTGCTCTCCTCACCTTGAACTCAAAGGTAGGGAGAGGGCCCCTCAAAACATGACCCTACTCTTAAGAGACCGTTGTGGCTAGTGTTGGGGTTGGTGAGGTCTACAGCTCGTAAAAACCTATAGTTTAGTTGTGCATGGTTGATACCTTAGGATTGTATCTTGGTACGTACCTTAGTATGTGTTCCGATTACAAACAGGGAGTCATGGCTATATAGTAATCCACTTGAGTGGGGGACTCAATGGATTGGTCCCATATAACCTAAATACATTCACAGCTCTGATTAGGGTTGGTCGCCCTATCAAGAAAAGTTGTTGGGATGACAAAGCGTGGGTGTCTTTACCACGATCATTACCAAACATAATATCTGTGATCGAACGGAACCAATATGGTGCACAGATCGGTGAGCAGACACCGGTACACTAAACTGTGTTTCTGCTTAGGGTAAAACAATCCTAAACCCTAAGAAAGCATGTCTGGTAAGCTAACCAGTTGTGTGGTGCTTTGGCACACCAATGTGTGAGTGTCTAGTTACGTGACCTAAAACCACGGTGTACTGACCCGACCGGCGTCGCATTTGTGTGCCACTCCTGTAGGTCATTTACACCCCTAACAGGAGGTGTGTTCCTTGATCTGACCTATGTTGTATTAAACCCTGGCCAGGTGGTCATCAGTTGGACTATTGACCGGATCCAGTTACCCTTTAAGGTAATCAAATATACGACATATGTGGTCAACATGGAAGGAACTGAGTCATATGAGCACTCGAGTCTGATGGTATTCTCTACCGCTCAAGTTGCATCATGGCACCAAGTGGATGGAGTGGGTTTACCACTACTAAGTGGAGAGCAAGGGTATACAGAGAATATAGTAAGTCCGAGGGAATTGGAGTACAGCCTGTGTCGCACTTTGAGTGGCTACACAAGTTAACTCGGGCTCAGAGGATCGATGGTACACTCGAGTAGTGTGTCAATCGAGTCCAAGTTGGAAGCCATGAACCCTGGTCCCTAAAGGTTCCACCTTTTCCATATGATGTATGGTCCTTGAACTATCTTCTCGAAACACAAGATGTAATTAGAGAAAGCAAGAAGTCCAAATCTACGCTCAGTGAGTGCTTCGCACTAGTACACGGTAGATGCGTAATTACATATGTTTACTAAGGGAAAACCCTATGTTAGTACAGAGACACATGTAGCTATCCCTTTTCATAAGTGGACTCCGCCACATGGGTGCCATGCACCTGGATATGTTACAAATTGACTAGTTGAATTTACTAGGGGCACCCTACAGGCACCTCAGAGAATAGTGAAATCACTAGTGCACTTCACTTATGTGTGCCTTGCAGAGTCTTGTACACGAGAGACGGCCAACTAGTGTCATCGGGGTATTTTGGTCAAACCATATGCTGTTATGTACTATGAAGGCCGGGCCTAGGTGTTGGGAGACCAGTCAAGACTAGCCCCCTTGTTTTTAGGAGTTTGTTGCCTCCAATGAAGGGGCCGGTCATAAGAGACAAAATTGGGCTGGTTTTGACCGTTTCAAAACCATCCCTAAAATCAAGGAAGAAATAAAGATAGAAAGAGAGATAAGGGGAGAGGATCAAGCAGGCCGGCCCTACCTTGTAGGGATCTCAATCCCTAGGAGGCCGACCACATAAAGGGAGATAGGGGAGATAGAGAGAGAGATCGGTCATGCCATTTGGGGAAACCATAGCCGCTCCTTTCTTCTTATCCCCTCTCTCGTCTCTCTCTCTTTCTCTCTCGCTTACGTCATTGGATGGCGACTCGTCTTTCTCATATGATGTTTCGTAGACGGAGAAGCCTCATTGTATGGAGGCACTCAAAGATCCATCGATGAGGGTCCGTGCATCGTGCGAGATCGGGTGAACTAGAAAGCGTTTCCTATAATCTTTTGATGTCCAGATTTTGCACAGAATATCAATGATA